>CM035206.1:2711326-2823503 GCA_020233015.1 Callinectes sapidus | reverse complement strand
GCCGAAGGAGACGTGGATGCGCACAATGAGGCGAGAAGCTGGTGAAGAGTGTTGGAAGGATTTGGAGGAGTTGGCACAGGATAAATGGTGGTGGCGTGAATTCATTGAGGCCCTATGCATCCCTCAGGGTGCCACAGGAGTTGATTGATTGATTGATTGTCATATTTATTGACTTATCTTATCATTATCTATCACTACATACCTTCTTTAAACACTTTATTATGTCTACACATAGATATAACACGATAAATTTATACATGTTGTTGGTAGTCTGCTGGTAGACAGCCCATGTGAAAGCATAGCTTTTCGGGCATGAAACTTAAACTATAAAACTAGAAGTTTACAAGAAGATGTAACTTCTAGAAATAGGAGCTAATTTAATAATAATAGAGAATAAGTAGTTAAGAAGAGTGTCATGGGGTCATTGTACGAGGAAAATACTGTACAATATAATATCCATATAGTGTTTCTAGGGAACAGATGAAGGCGCATCCGTGGATAAGTTGCTCAATTTTCGCCACAAAAGCAGCAAGAACTGTTCCTTGTTGTTGCTGTGCGTGGGGACATTTTGAATGTGGAGGTGCCGGTGGAGCGTTGCCGCCAAGGATTCTCTAAGAACGAGACCAAGCCGTGAATTTTACCTTGGAGGAAAGGTCATGGCGCACAGTGGCCACTGACGGAAGCTAAAAGATAGAGAATGGAACCCATTTTCTCTGTTTCACAAGGGATGGTTATATTGTTTTGCTTAATTTTTCGCCCTCCTTTTCTTATATTAGTCGTACTCATTCATAGTCGTACTCATTCATAGGTACATTGATACTTATACATATAGATTAATATATTTTATTGTGTAATATCGGTTACATAAAGTCAATAGCCATAATGACTAGATTAATTCTCAAACTGTAAACAAAATTTTAATGCCTCCTGAGCATTGAATTTCATACTTGCAATGTTGTGACAAGAATAATCATTGCATTCACATAAAATTATTGATAAAACACACACACACTATTGAAGACCCTGCACAACTAAGTGTGTGTCGGGGCGCGCGTCTATATGGCTCAATGGCCCTGCAGCTCCTACCTCGTGCCGGCTCGTCGCCTGCCCTGGGCCAGAATGGAGCCCACAATGTGTTGTTGCTACTACCGCCATGTGCTAAACGCGAGGGAGGCAGGCAGCGAAGAAGGGAGGGAGGGTCGCTGCTCCACGTGTCGCCTCGCCCATGGTAACAACAGGGTGGTGGTCTTTCCAGTCAGCTTGCGTTGGAGCCACTGCATTCGTCTACAAGTGAAATGTGTGTTAGCGCCAATAAAATTAAACTCAACAATAAAACCAGTCAATATGTCACAACCTTTAGAGCAATCTGGATAAGGCTAGGCTAGATTTGTAAATGTTTTTTATCTAACGTTTCCTCTGTGAGGCAGATACTCCGATATATAGAATGGCTTTTTATTTAAATGTGTCATATTTATTGACTTATCATTATCTATCACTACATACCTTCTAGTGTTTCTAGGGAACAAATGAAGGCGCATCCGTTGACAAGTTGCTCAATTTTCGCCACAAAAGCAGCAAGAACTGTTCCTTGTTGTTGCTGTGCATGGGGACATTTTGAATGTGGTGGTGCCGGTGGAGCGTTGCCGCTGTGTGGCGTCAACAGCTGGCCGGGCCCAGGGGTCCCCCTCCCTTTCACTGCTCTCCACTGCTGCTGCCCCCTAGTGTGCACTGACGGCATGAACATTTTCCTCATTTTCGCCAATTCGATCACTTCATCCTTGCTTATAATAACCTTGGTTGCCGCTGTGTGGCGTCAACAGCTGGCCGGGCCCAGGGGTCCTCCACCCTTCACTACTCTCCACTGCTGCTGCCCCCTAGTGTGCACTGACGGCATGAACATTTTCCTCACTTCATCCTTGCTTATAATATCCTTGGTTACGCCCCTCTGGCACGGGACGCCTCAAATGTAAGAACTAAATCTGCTCTGATGGTTCTCAAAATCCTCTTGGTGGTAAAGATTATAAACCCGATAAATTTGAAACAGATAAGGCGAAGAGTTCCAAGTTTACTTAGGTTTACTTAGGTAAACACTGGGTACAGTTTGTTGAGTTTATATGTCCAGATCTGGTAATACATGCTGTGCTGTAGCCATTGGTTGGTACGTGATATGAGTAACAGCGCAGGTTCTGCATTATATTTAATCTTCAACCATCTTTCAGATGCAAATAAACTCACGGCTTGTACAATGATTGCTGGAAAGTTATTTCATATGTGGTGATTATTCTTTCTGCTGAGAAGTTTTTCCTCAGCCTTTTATACCATCTCTTTCCCATTAATATAGGCCCTGAATCTCTCTCTCTCTCTCTCTCTCTCTCTCTCTCTCTCTCCTCGCTTCTCCAGCTCTCTCTCTCTCTCTCTCTCTCTCTCTCTCTCAGTGCAAGAGGAGCGGGAGGGGGGGGGGGAGCGGTCCACTTTTCTCCTTTGTTATATTTTGTTTTTTTAATCCAACACTAATAAATGTATCAATCAATGAATCAGTCCGCTGCCCGGGCCGCCCCACACGCTGCTTTCATAATGTACTGTCATATTCGGCATTTGAGCTATTCAGATACGTTGCAATATTGATCATATACTATTGTACCAACTTTGTTACTAGTCACATGTTAAAGAAAATAAATGGTAATTGTGGACCCATATAACTTTCAGGGATTTTCTTTTCTTTTTTTTTCATTTCTTTCTCAAGTAGTTTTAGCCTTCCAAACAGAAAATTAAAGATTGATTTATCTCTTTTAATTTAATCTCCAAATTGTAAGATGCTTGGCTTCTCCAGCAGCAGGGTGGGGGACGAGGATCCTTGGGAGAGGACAGCAGAACATTATAGTGACTGTTGTGTTGTGTTATGTCGCCGAGCTGCAGTGGAGCCGCCGAACAACACGCCGAGGGGAGGAGCGACGAGCCAGCAGCCGAGGAGGGGGGAGGGAGGAGGTGTTGATCCCGCACAGCTGTGTTGACGTCAGGCATTTCATGACCAGGTATTTTTTTTTTTTGTTTACCTGTGACATTGGCACACATCTTAATACTCAATGCTTTACTCGAATTTAACAGGAGTTATAAGATATTACACCAAGCTGGCTGTTTATTGAGATGTCTTGCAAATAGCGAGGTTGAGCCTAGTGTTGGTAGGCAAATGAGGCAGGTAAGGCGGTGTGATTGTCATCATCGATGGTGGTTTATGGACTTTTAACCCAGATTGCCAAGTGTGGCCGTGTGATATTAGCGGGGAGTGGCCTACTAGATAGACTTATGATGACAACTTACTTCACATTCTTGCTATTATTGGCAGTGCAGCGGTTCACAAATTCTGCATTACATAGCATGTTTTGAGGCGCGTCTGAAGTAATAGGTATCTCATCACCCACAATACCAACAGAATAAATGCGTGTCATGAAGCTTCTAGGTTAGGCAATAGGGAAGAATTACGTCTTAATTTTCCTTGAAAGAATACAGATAAAATGAATATTATGAATCCCATCCAGTTATTAGGTAATAATGGAACAGCAATTCCTAAATAACCCTCAAAATCATAATAAATGAAATAGTATCTCAAACCAATATTCACCTCTCTAGACATCTTTCGGCCAAGTCAGCCATCTTCAGGAGAGGTGAGTTTTCTTGTGGTGTTCCCTGTGTGGGCTGAGGCGACCCTTTTGAAAGGCTTTCCTGGGCTGGTGCACTGGAGTGGGCAGCTGTCAAACTATCAGCAATCTGCTCTGCAGTTGATGTCTCTTTGATTGAAGGAAGTGCTGTACCTTCAAAGAAATGACTGCAGAACAGCTTGCTGATTGGCTGACAGCTGCCCACTCCACTGCCCCAGCCCAGGAAATCCTTTAAAAAGGTCTGCCTCAGCCCTTCAGCTCATTCCCTCTCAAGTGCCCAAGAAGGCAACACCACAAGAGAACTCACCTCCCCTGAAGATGACTGACTTGGCTGAAAGACTACCTATGTACACCAGGAACACTGCACATTGGTGTGAAAATTTTTTTTTTTTTTTATTTATAAAGAGAACAAAGAAGAATGCAGTCTGCCATTTTGCATTCTTCTTTGTTCTCTTTATAAATAAATAAATAAAAAAATTCACACCAATGTGCAGTGTATATATATATATATATATATATATATATATATATATATATATATATATATATATATATATATATATATATATATATCACACCCAGCCACTGGGGGCACAAGCCAGTGCAACTCAGTGCCGGTCCCAAGCCTGGATAAATGGGGAGGGTTTGCTTCATGGAAGGGCATCCGGCGTAAAAATATCAGCCAACTCAATATGCGGAGCTCGTCAAAGACCAGTGATCCGCTGTGGCGACCCCAAAATGGGAATAGCCGAAAGATGAAGAAGATATATATATGTATATATATATATATATATATATATATATATATATATATATATATATATATATATATATATATATATATATGATGCTTATACAACATTGTGTTTTTATATTTTCCAGTGATTAAAAAAAATCATTAATATTCTTTCTTACTACATATATCTATATATTTTGAGAATTTTAAAACAAAAGTATTAAATGTGTTCATATGAATTATAGACTCAACTCAGAGCCAGAGATCTGCTTTTGTCCACATATCAATGTCCTTTTCATTCCATAGGAAGAAGAAATGGCCAAGGTTTCACCAGACGTTGCTGAGGAACTAGTGTTCCACCAGACAGATGACAGGTTCTTCCTGGAGCCGGTCAACTCAAGACAGGTCCTCGTCATCGACCGGTTAAGCCATGATATCACCCTGGAGGAGAACGTTGGCCAGGTGCCTTTTGTGGCCACTCGGCGGACAGTGTACGGCTTAGTTGGCATCATCCACCTCATAGCAGGACCATACCTCGTCCTAGTCACTAGGAGGGCCAAGGTGGGCATGCTTAACAAACAGACAATATGGCGTATTGAAGGCACAGATATCGTACCCTATGCCCGCTCCA
The DNA here is from genome assembly GCA_020233015.1 of Callinectes sapidus. NCBI lineage: Eukaryota > Metazoa > Arthropoda > Malacostraca > Decapoda > Portunidae > Callinectes > Callinectes sapidus. Next base: position 2,818,480 of record CM035206.1, on the reverse strand, counting down.
CCACTTTCCTCACACCAGAACAGAGGCAGTACAATGACAAATATATTGCTATGGTACAGCAGGTACTAGCAACACCATACTTATATTTCTCATACACATATGACCTGACACACACCCTCCAGAGGCTTTACTACACTGCAGAAGACTTCCTCCAGATGGCTCTGCATGAACGAGCTGACCCAAGATTTGTGTGGAACCAGCACCTCCTTAGAGATCTTTGTGTCCAGCCTGAAATGAGTGCCTTCTGTCTCCCCATCATGCACGGCTTTGTCTCCATCAAGCAATGCAGCATCAATGGGGAGTGGTTCACCTGGTCTCTCATATCCCGGAGAAGTGTGTACCGGGCAGGCACACGCATGTGGATGAGAGGCATTGACCAGGATGGTGCTGTGGCCAACTTTGTGGAGACTGAGCAGGTGGTGGAATTCCGAGACTTCCGTTCGTCATTTGTTCAGACCCGAGGCTCCATCCCTCTGTACTGGTCTCAAGAGCCTAACCTGAGGTACAAACCAGATCCACGCATCAGAAATGCAGGCCACGAGGAGTCCCTGATGCGGCACTTTGAGGCTCAGGTGCTCTGTTATGGACGGCAGGTGGCAGTGAACCTCATCAACCAGAAGGGTCCAGAGGGGAAGCTACACAATGCTTTCCAGCACTTGATTGAAACAAACGGAAGTCAGATGATCCACGATAATGTCCGCTATGAACACTTTGACTTCCATCACGAATGTCGCAAGATGAGGTGGGACCGACTCAGCATCCTTCTGGACCGCCTGGAACCTGACCGGGAGTCTATGGGATATTTCCTACTTAGAGAAGGGGTGGTATTGCTGGAGCAGGAGGGGGTCTTCCGTACAAATTGCATTGATTGTCTGGACCGAACCAATGTAGTGCAGTCCATGTTGGCACGCAAGCACCTGCAAGCCGTCCTCACTCGCATGGGAATTCTCTCTGAACAGCAGAGGATTGAGGATCACCTCTCCTTTGAGAATGCTTTCCGTAATGTCTGGGCAGATAATGCAGATGTAATAAGCACAGAGTATTCTGGAACTGGTGCTCTGAAGACTGACTTCACTCGTACTGGGAAGCGAACACGTCTTGGACTACTGAAGGATGGGTGGAACAGTGCTATCAGATACCTCAAGAATAACTTTGCTGATGGGGACAGACAAGACAGTATAGATCTGTTTCTGGGCAAATACCAAGTGGAGTCTGGGGAGGGAGTGAACCGGCCCTGTCCCCTCAAAACCCAGAATGGCAACAGGCTCCTGCTGCTGCCTGGGGCTGTATTTTTCTCACTTTTAATGGTGTTTGCCTGTGTCCTTCTGCCCTCTGAGTACAGCTCCTTCACCCTTCTCTCTCTCTTGTTCTGGGCAGCTATGATGATTGCTGCTGCATTTGCCACACTCATGCAGGGCAGACAGCTGGTTAATGCACCACGCTTGGCAACTCAGAGCCTAACCCTTACTTCAGCCTCTGCCTGATTGGTTGCTCCAGGAAGGTGATGTGATGTTACAATTTTGTACATACATAACAATTTCAGACTGATTTAGTTATCCCTCTGTAAATAGGAAATCACAGATTGACTTGCAATAACTTTGGCTCATTGATCTATAAGCACATAATTTAAATAAATTAATTTAAATGTATTTCCTCAATTGAATATAATTTGTGTGATATGATATTCATGTTTTAAGATATGAAAATATTTTTTCCTCATTTTCTTCTAATGATTTTGGCCACTCAATGATTAAGTGGCACTTATAATTCCTTCTCTACACTCTACCTTACTGCCTTCACTACCGTTGAGTCTTTAGACCTTGCACTTTGCAACCAGCTTTTCAAAATGAATAACGTAAGAAGTGCGTCAACATCTCAATGCGGTCTCAGATTGCTGATCCTCTTTGCATTGATGTTGATGAATAAAATATCTATGCCTTGAATAATATCACATCTTCAGAAATCTTGAGGATAAGTTGTCCATACTTCAGAAGGTTATTCTTAATAGAAAAACCATTTTATGGAGCTGGCCCAAATATAGAGAGCAGTTATGACAGACTTGCTGAATCACTACATTTCAATAAAAGAGCTGTAATATGTGCAAACAACTGTGCATTGATCATTAAAAATGTGTTAACATTGTACTCCACTTTGCCCATGTTATACTCTGAGATTTGAAGTAACTTATCAACATTTGGGGCTTGATATGTTTAGAATGAACATCACAGCTATGGAACCGGAAATGTTTTGAAATCAGTACACATATTTGAGAGAGAATAGAATATTAAAAGAATGTATAAAGATTATTGACAGAAAAAAAATGTAACTTTTTTTTCTAGCCACTGCTAATGTGCACACTTGTTAATCCTTTACATTTTGCTAATGTGGCCATGATTTAATGGCTGTTATTACAGTGTTTATTTACCACTGTCTCAGGACAAGGCCGTGATAACATGCTTCAGGAAGTTTATCTTCAAGAAGAAGTTGATATTGAATATTTCAGAAAAGACCTCTCTCATAATCCTAATAGAACACAGCTGGAGAGCAGAACACAACACAGCAGAGCAGAGCATAGTACAAGAAATTTTCAGACAGAACTATTTTTTTGGAAAAACAAAAGATATAAAATTGTTTGGTCACAAGAGAACATTTAATGGCAAACTTGGTGTGCACCTGAATGATTCTTATATTCTTAGTGTCACAAGATCACCTTTAAGGAAGACATTGCTGGTAAATCTGATGGTGAATAGAGTGAGTCTGAATCTTGTTGTACTATACTGTAGGTGCAGTAGTAGTGGTGGTGGTGGTGGTGCTGGTGAGTGCCACTCTATGCCTCAATATTGACTCTCTGACAGATGAATACTGTAGGTGCATTGCAGGACTGCTGCATATTTAGGTAGTGCTTTCATTAATGGTGGCATTTATTTACATGATTTATAGTGTTGATGAAGAAAAGGGTAATTTACATCACTTCTTAGTACTGAAGTGATTAATATTAGGACCTTGCTTGATTTACTTTTCTAAATATGATTTTTTGTGTGTGCTTGTGCTTCAAAACTAAACCTAAAAGATACATATTAATGTTCAAATTGAAGCAAAATTTTGAAATACCTATTTCTACATCCCATCAGAGCATTTGTTTAACTTGGCAGTTTTGTAGTGTGGCAATCAGGCTGTACCAGTGCTCATTCCTGAGACACCACACATAAGTGTGTGCTGTTGTGAAATGGTAACAAGCAAGAAAACAACAAGTTTGCAAGTTTAAAGTATAGATTCAGGGACCATTTAGCTCTTTTATGTGTATTAATGGTGCAACTTCTGTATGGATCTGGCAAGGAGTGTTCTCATGATGGTATGGGATGGGGATCTCATTTAGATAGTCTGTCTTCATCTTGTTGCTAATGAAACTATGACTCTGTTATCCTTTATTATTTTTATCCCAAAATGTAACTGTATTTTTCTTGAACATGTGGAGTACCATATATGAAAAGTAGAAAGGAAGTCATACTGAAAAAGGAAGTGTAAGCCTCTGTTGCAGGAGTTTCATGTTCAGTGTTCACATAGCACAGTTTATTTATTCATTCATTTATATTGTTTGTTAATTTTCCTTTCAGTCTTTTGTCCCAGTGAGAGTCATGCACGGTAGAAAATCTTGTTACTATGGTATCAGCTCAAGAAACCCAGGATATATATTTCAACAGTTAAATGGTGCTACTACAATGCACAAATAAAGAAAAATATTAAATGACCACTACTCATGAATTCTTGCTCTATATGTTTGTAATTACATTTACTTCATGTATGTATTACCTCAGAGAATAAGTTCAGAAACATTCTTCACAATAGAGGACAACATCTTTTCTCTGTCCAATGACAAGACTGTTTCCTCTCCATCCTATTAGCTATCTTGTCTGTCCTATTACTGTTTAGTTGTGGACATTGGAACAATAGATTGTATTGCCATAGTCTGCCAACCAACTCATCAACACTAATATCTAAAATTGTATACTTATCAATATTGATAACATATACAGAGATCAGTGGCCACCTGCTGCAACATTTATTATTTGAAACTCAAAATTGATAAGCATTATTAATAGACATTATGATTGCAAATGTTGTTACTTCGCTAAATAGAGGTTCAGTCTTGTTTTTTTTCTTGTTTTTAAGAGAGGGAAGCTGGACAAGGGCTACAAAAATAAGGAAATAAGAACCCCACTAATTTGCTAGTCCCCTTAACCTTTAAAGGACCGGCATAGTTTTCCTTATGTATAGTTGTAGGGTGGATATATTTAAAAAACTAAGAAAAAGTCTCATAAGATTAATATCTTACTAAAATAAAGTTTTATGTAACCAGATAGCATGTCAAGATCCATTTACCCACTGAACATTTCAGAATAGCATGTGGAGGCCCTAATATGTTAGGCAGATTGTGTAAAAAATAGCCCAATCGGAGGGTGTTGGGCTATTTCCGCTGCCATGATCTTTTTATAGCTTGTATATCACTGCTAGTATATAGTTTTCTCTATTTTTTCATAGTAGTGGATGTAATAGGTCTCTTAGGGACATGGGAACAAATTGCTGAAGTGCCAGGAAACACTGTATCAGCAGGCCTGTGGTTTTTATGGCTGGTACTGCTTTGTGTGTCTCCAATGTGGCTCAGCTTGAGAATTTTATGCTCTTGGCAACTCACAGTGACCACTTGCCGCCACTATAAATTTGAACTGCAGGTGGGAGAATCTATTGATGCTCCCTGGCTCACCGTGACTACTTGAATTAAGCATCTATTAATGCTCCCTGTCCTTTAAGGGTTAAAGGTCCAGAGATTTAGCCAAAAGACAGGGACAAATATCTTGAAACCTCCATCTTAAATAAAATCAAGTCATAGGAAGTTGGAAATACTGAAGCAAGTAGGGAGTTCCAGAGTTTACCAGAGAAAGGAATGAATGATTGAGAGTACTGGTTAGCTCTTGGATTAGAGAGTTGGACAGAATACGGGTAAGAGGAAGAAGAAAGTCTTGTACAGTGAGGCTGCAAGAGGAAGGGAGGTATGTAGTTAGCAAGATCAATAGAGCAGTCAGCATGAAAATGGTAAGGGATGCAATGTTCCAGTGGTGGGTGAGGCTGAAGACAGTCAATCATAAGAGAGGAGTTAATAAGATGAAGAAATACACGGAATTTGATTGAAGAGAGAGAGAGAGAGAGAGCAAAGTTATGGTAAATACTTTGAATAAAAGTAATAAATTAATAAATAGAGAAATCTTGCTTGTTGTGTGATGTTCACCAATTCTGGTGCATACTGTATATGTAAACAAGGTGGAACTGACCTTCTGCTTAAAGGGAAAACTATCTTTTGAATGGGATAACTGCTGTGAGATTCATGAGCTTGTGGCCATCAGTCAAACATTGAGTCATACAACCCTCTTTTTATGCAAGCTATGTTAAAGTATTGTCTTGGAGCACATGTCTCGTAAAGGGTTGAGATATTTTATTGAACTTGTATGTAGTGTGCCATCTATGCACTGGTAATTCCTTTTAATTGTTTAATGTTATTCTTCTTTATATAATATTATGTTGACCTGTTATGTATTATATATTTAAGATTTTAATTTGCTTTAAAAACTTAGATAAGAGTTCAAGTAAAATCAAATGTCATGGCTTTGCAGTGTTTCTTTGTTGTTTTCTCAAATGAGACCAAATGTTGGCTTAGATTGTATGGGTGTTTGTGGTAGAAGGGGGAGAAAGATCATATAAATATACACTTCATTCCATAATATTAATTTATCTTTTAATTCCTGCATGGTCATTTATCAACCTTCAGGAGCTTCTCATACTGCATTGTAATTTAATGATTGGCACTGAACAGGACTGACAACAGTGTTGCACTTCATTGTAATACCCCATGAATGGAACTAACAGGGTGATGATCTCCTGTGATCACTTTTTGTGCAGAGGATAGAAAGAGATTTGGTGAGTAAGAAACCTACAAGAGATGTTACATGATTAAGACTGAAAAACACCTTAGATGGGATGCATGGACACTAAGAGGAATGCATTAGATATGAGAGAGATATATGGATGAGTAATGCATGGAAGGAGAATAGTCTTTCATGACCTGAGATGAGATTATGCATGATATAGACAAGTAATACATGGAAGGAGAGATAGTTTTACATGATATGAGAAGAGATCTTTCCACATTGAATCAAATGTGAGAAAAGGAATAGTTATTTTACACGAAACTACATGCACCAACCTACACATACATTCTTCACTCAAGACTGAAATATATATATATACAGTATTAATATATATTATATATATATATATATATATATATATATATATATATATATATATATATATATATATATATATATATATATATATATATATATTAGTAATACAGCAAATTTGTGGTGTAGGATCTACCTTTCTAAACCCAAATTTTCAATTTATAAAGATCTATGTTTTACATCAGATACTCTTAAATTTTTCTTAACCAGTAACATTACTCCTCCTTCCTTCTTGTTTGCTCTTCTTTTTTCCCATATATCATAGTTGCCTTGGCCAATATTCTTGACTTTTTCTAATTCCTCATACAACTTTGTCTCAGTTAATCTAATTATGTCAGGGCTAACTTTCTTCAACTGAATGTTCAATTGAGTGTGTGTTTGTATATGTATGTACATATATGAAAATTCTCATGTGTTGCTGCCATCAACTTTATTCAATACAACACCTGCATTTGGATCTGGCCATAATTATGTATTTGAACACATCATGTCACTTGAAGATCTGTTTTAAAGCATCATAACGATGCACAAAGAATAATTCAAACATTACGAATATAGTGCTAACTTACATATTTATATTTACTACATATATCAAAACAATTGTGGGAAGGAAACTTACAAAAATGGACGTCATGCAGTATTCCCAAGTTATAAGACACAAATGGAGATTACGAGTAAAAAAATTATGGTGGAATGTTTCATCCCAACAGACTAGGATGTAAGGCTAACATTATACATGTATTCCTCACAGTACTTAAGCATTACAATACCAGTCAATGCACATGATGGAGACCTACAAAATAGGATGCTGAGTTGGTATGATGGAGGAAAATTTCATTTGGTCATGTCATTAACTGAACTTTCTCACTGCTATTATCAGCATCTGACATCTGCACCTCTCCATAATGCTATACCCAGATGAAACCTAAACTTCCAAGACATCTGTATTTCTCCATATTACTATTCCCAGATGAAACATAAATTTCCAATCTGTAAACAAAGGTGAGGTCACATTGTTTTAATAACGACGCAGGGAGGCTACTAAGTTACCACCATTAAAAATAGTCTGCCTCAATCAGTATACAATGTTTATAAGCTCCTATTTTGTAACACTACTGATAAAACACTATGACATCTTAACACTATCTGTGTCTTGAAGTCACTCCTCGATTCAATGGATAATACACAAACATTGTGTTCTGCCAATGAACTCCATTCCTGGCACCTCTCTTATATACTTTGTGTACTGAAGACAAACTAAGCCAATTAAGAAAGAAACACAAAAAACCTATACAATTCTTTTACCTGAGAAAACTCAATGAACAATGAGTTGGCCTCTTTCCCAAGATCCTCATCTTTATGATTTCTCATTATTTACTAAATCTAAAATACACACTAACAGCAATGGATGAATTTCATAAAGGAATGGATCAACAAAGTAAAAAAAAAAAAAAAAAAAAAAAACTTTGGACATACTGTTTACTATGAAAAATATTTGGTGGATCTGAGGTGAGATCAAGAATTTACTGTTAATGTTACTTTTTCTTTATATATATACATATACAATATAATTCTTACTAAAGCATGCCAAGAATTAATTATTACATGAATGGAAATCATAAATGAACCAAATGAGAATCACTTGTGACAAGGAAGAAAGATAATTCTAAACTTAAAAAGAACTTTAGTTAAGACTTAAGGTATCAGTTTTAGTAATCAAGTGACTAGAGTTTATCACTAGAAAGTGATTTATTCAGTGAAGTATTTTAACATGCAATCACAGGAACTGATATTTCTCCTATCTCATATTATAAATTTAAAGACATGTGCTGTCATAACACACAATACTTTAATGACTTATAAATAACTTTTATTAATAATGATCACTACTTCTTTTTCTGATATATAATAAATAATCAAGATTGCTCTGAATAACCAACTAAATACATAAGAATTTTAATCCCACCATTGACTTCACATTATGGTCACCCTCACACTCATGGCAGTTCACACAAGTGAACTGCAAATACTGTTTACCAACAATTATGGTCTTACTTTGTCTATCTGTTGTCTCAATAAGAGACAGACTCTGCAATAAGGGGTCAAACACCAACCACCATGAAATGGATAAAAAATATATTTATTTCTATAACTTGCTCTGTATCTTAAAAATAACATCAAAACCAATATGAACAAAATAATAATAATAATAATAATAGCTGCATTCACAATAGATATAATTATATCAATGATATTATTAAGACATAGGGGAAATTACAGAGTAAAGTACATTTTTAACTCCATTTCAAGATGGTTGGTGTTTAATCCCTTGTCACAGCTAGCTACTCATATGTTCTACATTAATATCTCCACAAAGTAAGTAAACAAGACAAACTGCCTACATTCACAACAAACACCCCACCCACTCATCAACACACACACACACACACACACTACAATGAAACATTTTCAGAGACTACATCAACAACCATCTTACTTCCTGAGTCTCTAAAAAGGGGAAAGAACAGATGCCTGGGTGCCCTATTTTGTTAGTCAATCATACAAGCATGTCTAAATCTCTTCACACTGGGGCCCCACATCGGTCCATTCCTGCTACCTCAAAGTAAAGCTATCTGTTTCCTACATACAGTCCCAATCTATTGATCAGATCAAATATAGAAGAGCCTCCTGCCAGGCCTTCAAGTTCACCTCATATACTGCACCATTAGTTATGCAGTGCATTGTTCCTTCAGCTGTCTTCAATCACCCAGCTTTCTTCCAGCATAATCTTAATCAAAGTTGGTATTTTTGTATATATGTGAACTTTTCTGGTGTGATGAGGCTAACAAACAACATGTCTCTCACTATGAGTGTCCAGTGATCACACATAATGGTTGATATGTTAACAATTCAAAATTAGGCTTCACAGAAACATGGACTGATTCACCATGGCTTGAAAAGCACATCTAAGAGTAAGATGATAACATTATGTTCTTTTCAAATTTAAGATTGTAATACAAAGACAAATGAAATTGGTATCTATGTGCAGCTCAGAGCCATGCAATTTTTATGTATTTCTCTAACAGTAATGAGTAACTGTCAAAATTAATGTACTGTATGTACAAGAGAAAAGAGTAAGAACATTCCCTTTCGTATAATGCTGTACAATTCTAATCCATTTCATCAAATTACAAAAGTACAAAATTTATATGTGCAAATTAGTCTAAATGCTTAGATACTTTGACATAGAGGACACCCTTGGATCTGAGCTTCAAATGAAGAATCCATGCTATGAGAAGCACCACTGCAATGCCATAGATTGCCAGAACAGTCACTTCCCAGGGCATGTGGCACTTGTAGATGGAATAGTTGTTGGAGGAGATTGTTAACTGCAAAGACAATAATGCACTACTTGTTAGATCTTCCCAGTCTTCAAGTATACTGTACATTCTAACTACCCAAGCCAGTGTCAAACCAAAAAGAAGCAAAACAACAAAATAAAAGAAAATATTAAATTCAAGCATACAAAATACTACTAAGTCCCTCCACAGAAATATATTGTGGTTAGGTCTTATAGTGAGGCCTTATCAAGTACAATAATCTGTCAGTTTATAATCCTGATTCATCACTGACTCAAACTTCCTTGATTGGTGTTACTGTTGTATGCACCAGCCACTACATTTGTGGAAGCATGCATAATAGCATCAGCTGTTGGCACTAACTTTGTGTCTTATATTTGGTTGACTACCAGTATAGAACAACTGCTCATTTTATACTGATGTGCAAATTTTGCCCAATAGTCAATGAGCAGAGTGAACAATGAGTGGAAGGAATCTAGTCTGTGTCACCAACCAATGCACTGCACCACAGCTAGCTGTGTCACCAACCAGTGTGCTGCACCACAGCTACCTGTGTCACTGAACAGAGTGCTGCACCACGGCTACCTGTGTCACTGAACAGAGTGCTGCACCACGGCTACCTGTGTCACTGAACAGTGTGCTGCACCACGGCTACCTGTGTCACTGAACAGTGTGGTGTTGTGCCTATGATACCTACACCTGGCACACTCACTGACAACACCTTGAACATGCTGTGTGTGAAGCATTACTCAGTTGGCAACCTTTCATAGCACACTGCCAGCCTGCCAAGAATGGACATCTTGTTAGAACAGGCAAACTGTGCCTGGGTCACAATCAACACCACCCAATATTTCTCTCCTTTGCTGTACTCTTCCATCCTACTAAATCATTTAACAATATAAAGCTGTCAATAATTTCTTTGCAACTGCTCTTTTCTCTAGGATCATGTTGATGACTCTATAATAGATTATATAATAGATAATAACAGCAAAATTACAGTGGAAAATGCAATGTCAGGTGCACACCATGGATGACTCATCCACCTCCCTAAGCTGACAATGAATACTCATCATGACTGTATCACCACCAATATTCTTTAAGAACAGGAATAAGCTCAGCAGGTGACTGAGCTATACAATACAGAAACAATCACCTGAAACATGAAAGCTAACACAAATATAGGTTAAAAACTATCAGTGATACAGTAATATATTCTTACCATGGAAAATGTGGGGCTGCCCTTGTTTCTCCAAGAGAAGGAAGGGATGGTGTATTCATGGACTGGTGGACTGTGAGGCATGGGATGCTCCACATGGCAGCCGTGGTGGGTGTGTCCACTCAGCACCAGTCGTGGGGACAGCTCCTCCATCAACTGAAGAAGTCAACAACCAGTCTTTCATTCAACTTGTACTTCACCCTACACTTGATTACAAAAACTAACAAATAAACACTGCTGCCTAAATATTACACTGTAGAGATTTCAAGTTATGTGTCACGGCAAGCATCATCACATATTGTTGTTTCCTCTTTGTGGTAACTCACTGGCTGGGTATGCCTCTCATGTAAACACTTTCTCCTCTGGCTTTCCTGATTTCTTCTTCCTTGTCTTCAATTCCTACCTCTTATACACCTTCACTTCACTGTTGTAAATACTTCTCTTGCTCTCCTTTACTCCCCCTCATCCCCTCACCACTTCTTGCCCCTTCATCCCTCTCTTTCACCACCTATATATCCTCTGACATTAAGATATAATTTCCAAAAGTGTTACTATTGAAGGAGGTAGCAGACATCTATTGCAACATTAATTTACACCCAGTGAGGTCTAAAAGCACTAGTTCTAATGTGGACCAGTTCTGGCCTGACCTGTTCTGGTCTGGAGAGGTTCAGGGCTGCAGTGAGCACTCATTAAAGCTAGTGTGAACTCACTGAATGTTTCCCTTTGTGTCACAATTCAAGGGGGTAGTCACAGCTTACTCTCTAAAGAAAATGGTATTCCTCTACAGTAAACCACATGCACTTACTACACATACACACACTCACCCTTCACTTAAAATGTAAAAAAATGATGACTCTACCAACAGCCTCAGAGTGCCCTTCTGGGGAGGAAGCCATAAATGTCTCCAGGTTGGATGGATCTTTTGGTATCGACCAGAAATCTCTTGAAACCTCACTCAACTTTTTCTATATTAACTTCTGCAACATTTTCCGTCTCAGATCTAATTTTCAACCTATAGGTACAACACCACCTCTCCTCTTCTAAACCTCATCTCCTTTCTTTCACCAAACCACAGGTGTCTGAGGCAACTAACAGTATTCCTTTTCTGTTCCCTCCTACTTTCTCTATCCTCATTTTCGTCCTAAAGTTGGATGTTGCATCTATGTATGCAATGACTCCACATGCTCTTGTGCCCATGCTCTTGAATCTTTAAAAATCTCCACCATCTGGCCTTGATTTACAAGTCATTCTTTTACTCAATTTATCTGTGCTGTTTATCTCTCCCCTAACTCCTCTAACAATAGTAAATTCTTTGACCATTTAACCTCGAAAGTGGAGCACATTGTCTCTCTAGCTCTTCATGGAGATCTCCATCCTTGGAGACTTCAATGTTCACTACCAGTTTTGGCTTTCCTCACCCTTTACTGACCATCCTGGTGAACTAGCTTTCAACTTTGCTATCCTCCATGACATAGGGAGCAACTGGTGCAACACCCTACTGGTATTCCTAACCGCCTTGGAGATATGCTCAACATTCTCGACCTCTTCCTTACCTCTAATCCTCCTCCATATACTGTTACCCTATCTTCTCCATTGGGCTCTTCTGATTGCAATCTCATATCTGTATCTTGTCCTATTTTTCCAATCCCTCCTCAGGATCCCCCAAAGTTGAGATGCCTCTGGCATTTTGCTTCTGCCAGTTTGGGGACCTGAGAAGGTATTTTGCTCATTTTCTCTAGAATGATTATAGTTTCCGTGACAGAGACCCATCTCTCTTGTGTGCTGAGTGCATAACAAAGGTGATAGTGTCTGGCATGCAGGCGTACATTCCTCACTCTTTCTCTCAACCTAAATCTTCAAAACCTTAGTTTAACCCAGCCTGTTGTGCTATGCAGGATAGAGAGGTTCCCCACAAAAATACTTAAGCCTTCTATAACCTGAAACTTGTGTGCTTTATATTTCTGCCCGGAATAATGCCAAGTCTGTTCTACAACTTGCCAAACACTCTTTCATTAATAGAAAATGCCCAAAACTTTCAAACTCACTGCACAAGACTTTCTTCTTCCTCTCACCCCCATTCTGTCCAACTCTCTAATCCAAGAGTTAACCAGTACTCTCAATCATTCATTCCTTTCTCTGGTAAACTCTGGAACTCCCTACTTGCTTCAGCATTTCCAACTTCCTATGACTTGACTTTATTTAAGGGAGGTTTCAAGACATTTGTGCCTGTCTTTTGACTAATACTTTTATCCTTTCAGGGGATTGGCAATAGTAGCAGGCTTTTTTTGTTTTCATTGTTTTTGTTGCCCTTGGCTGGCTTCCCCTCTTACATAAAAAGAATACCAGAATTGGGAAAATGTCTGAGTATCAGTACTAATTCAGTAAAGATTATGAATAGTATTGTAAAAAACTAAATTAATGTTAGTGGTATATATAAATCAATCAATTCAATAAATCAATCAATCTTTTTTCATAAACAATAGAAAGATAACAAGAATAGAAGTGTGCTACTAAGAGATGTTGATAAGAATAAGATGACAAAGCTTCAGTATTACTGAAGGCCACTTCATTGCACACAAGCCTCACCATTTCTGTTGCATCCCTGGAGAGACACTCCCAGCGCTCCCTGAACCTGGTGCTCTTGATGTCCCCAGGCGCCTCATCAGGCTCATCACACACAGCATCAGAGTCCCGGTACAGAGGGTAGTGCTGAAAAAGTAAAAAGAAAAAGAAAAAAAAATCCTCTCTACCACCAAACCCAGTGGTGAAAAATCTCTTATTCTGAATGTTTCTCATTTTCATACAAGCTGTTGTATTTCCTATTTTGTGTAGGACATATTCTGAATAGCAGCATTAAGGGAGAGGATTGAAAAATATGTAGTAGAGTGCTTATGTTGAAAGGGAGCTAATATTATTCATGGAATTTAGTGTTACATACCTACCTGTAGTAACACTGGCCGACTGAACTGCTGCAACACAGGATTCTGCCAGTACTTGCATGCCTCTTTGTCCCCTTTGGCACACTTCAGCTGTCCTGGAACCATCACGGCACCACTGTCACATCATTCATCATATTCATCAACATTACCAGTACTCCAAATTTCTCATTAAAACATCAGAACAATAAGATTGAAATACTCACTTGATATAACTTTTACTTTGTTCTTTGCGGGCTTGCAGAGAAAACACTCGTCTCCCTCCATTGCCATGCTGTTCAGGATGATAAAAGTGACACCGGCAATCTGGATGAGCTTGACTGGCCCCACGTCAAAGGTTCGCTGGAATCGGTCCAGTAGGTAAGGGTTGACGCTGAGGAGGGGTTGATCCGTTAGTGAAGGAGAAATGGAAAGTATCAAAGTGAGTGAAGTGAGAGGCTCAATCTGGTAAAAATAAAGATGTGTGTATGAACAAAGAATTTTTGAGGAAGTGTGTGGCTGTATTAACTTTGAATCTCTGCTGCCTACCTGTAATGGAAGCCAATGTCATGGTTACCAACTGCTACCAACACATCAGCATCTTCTGGCACTGCAAACAGTTTGTGGAAGCGTGCCACATACTCCACAAATTCCTCTGGCTGGCACCACTTGCCCTCATCAAACAAGTCACCTGTGCCAGGAGGAAGTACAAGTTCATTAATTGTTAAATTTAGGTACTGTATTCTATCCCTATTCTATCCCATCACATACTGTACACCATCAACCACATTCTTAACATTTCCTCACCACCTTGCTGCTGCACATTATTCACTATACACTGGCCTCTTGTGGGGAAGCCTTTACATTCCTGACTCACCCAGAAATATGAAGACGTCAGGCTGGTGCAGTGTCACGGTGGTCTGAAAAGCCCGCTGCATCTGCCACTCCCTGTACATTAATGATGATTCTATAGTGACATCTTCATCAATCATATCAATAATAAAATAAGAAAAAAAAAAAGGATTTACCTAAGAATGAAAAATGTAAATATACTCAGAACAATTAATATATCTTGTCATGACTTCCATATTTTCAGCATTTCACTTTAATTTGATTTGTTTCTTCCTCACAATCATACACTTGAGAGAGAGAGAGAGAGAGAGAGAGAGAGAGAGAGAGAGAGAGAGAGAGAGAGAGAGAGAGAGAGAGAGAGAGAGAGCGAGAGAGAGCGAGAGAGAGAGAGAGAGAGAGAGAGAGCGAGAGAGAGAGAGAGAGAGAGAGAGAGAGAGAGAGAGAGAGAGAGAGAGAGTAGACATTTTCAACTCATTACCTGCGTAACTTGTCGAACCAGTGGCCATTCCTGCGGCCCAAGAGGTGGGTGTCGGCCAGGACCATCGCGTGGAGCTGTGTCCCGGCATCACTCACACTCTGGTCTGCTGCACTGGGATCAAGGGCCGGCCACCCACACTACTCATGACACAGAGAGAAGAAGGCATCAGGTTATCAAGACTCAACAGACCGCATTCTAAGTATCAACAGTTTTTCTTTTTCTTTTTTTAAATAAGAGGGGGAAACCAGCTGAGGGAGGGGGTAAACAAAAAGAAAAGGAAAGTGAACTAATTTGCCAGTCTCCTCAAAGTTCAAAAAGAGTCAGCTGGAAGACAGGGACAAATGTCTTGAAACTTCCCTCTTAAATAAAGTCAAGTTATAGAAAGTTGGAAATATAGAAGCAGGTAGGGAGTTCCAGAGTTTACTAAACACTCTATGGGGAAGTTAAATGCTTAAAAGTTTAGTCAGTCATTATCATAGTACATAATGGTAGTACAATTATCAAAAACTCACCTGAGACAAAACTACATAGTAATGGAGGAATTCACAGTACGAAAAGACACTAATGATGGCCAAGAAGAACTTCCCCAGGAAATTTAGATTCAGTCTGAAGGTTGTCCTCATCCTCCTGAGTAACACAGCAGTCTGCGGTGGAGAGAAGGGAGGCCAGAAGCACATGGAATAATTACATACTATGAAAAACTGAAACACAATGATAAAACAATATTCATTTATCACCAAGAAAAAACAAAAACAAAAAAAAATACAAATGTACCATGTTATTAAAACTATTGCCATTTGTATATGTCACAACTGGAAAAATATCAGGATATTTTCATAAGTGTTTGTGTGTATTGTTATTAAATACAAACTAAAACTAACAGAGCTGAGTGTTGTGGCACCGCACCAGGAACTTTGAAGTCACAGACATTTTGGAAAAGTCAGACTATGTGAAGTTGTACAGCTAATTTTTCCCAAATTTTGGACAAGAACAGAAATTACTTTTTTTCTTTAAATTGTTGTGGCTGGAAATAATGGCCCAAGACTACATAGATGATGAGGAGGATGACCAACAGATACTAATTTAGACAATGAATCAATTATAGAAAGAGAAAAATGTAAAAATAATACATGAGTAAATGTGCATTTCTCTGCCTTATAAAAGCATGTCTCTGTTATTGTGGTGAAGTTAGTGTGGAAATTTAGCAGTCACACTGGGGGAAAAAATCATGGCCACAAAGTTGCACTGTGGGGAAAACAATAATAATGTGGTTGTAAAGTTGCAAATCACACAGAGGTGGCCAAAAAATAGTCTCAAAATCACAGTCCCACCAGATCTGCTGGCAAAGTTAAAGTTACACCTGAAAAAAATTAGTTGTTACACCTCTGGAAACTTAAACTCAACCAAATAATATTAAAAACATTTAGTCCACCAAGTTAGAAAACATTGTCAAAAGATGGAAGGCAACCAAATAAATATATGACTATAAAAACTTAATCTATTGTGTTTCACATAGTACAAAATGGTAACCTAACCAAATAAATACTAATCCATCACCTGAATTAGAAGTATGTCAAAAGTTCTAAAGTAATGAAATGAACAATTCTTTATGTGTTAGAAAATGGTAAAAATCGGAGCCTAACAAAATAAAGAACACCATTATAAACACTCACTCCATCATGTGTGTTGATGCCAAACATTGTAACCGGACTAAACACACAACACGACTACAAATAATCCATTACGTGTATCATGTAGTGAAAAGTTGTAAGGTAACCCAACCTAACCTAACCTAACAACCCTACCCGCTAATCCTGCTGCTGGAGGCTGCCTGGAGGGAGGGAGGGAGGGAGGCGGCCTTCACACTCTTTACTCGTCACATCAACAACCTTGGCGGACGTCCACCTCCTCCTTTCTATTACCTTGCTACCTTCCTTCCACAACATCCATGGATTATGGGATACACGTTACAGAGCATACAAGGCCTCATAAAGCCGTAATTTGCCCTCCTACACCGCAGTCTGCCCCGTGAGAGTGCACCGCATGTCAACAACACTGCCATTTAAACATTGGTAAACAACAACAACAACAACTCGGTGTGTGTCTAGGTCTGTCTGTCTGTCATCCGGGGATCGCTGTCAGCTGAGTCACACGCAGTAATAAGGTAGATAATTATATGACGTAGGGTTTGATATTATTATGACTTGTGGTGTGGTGTGGTCTATGTTGATATATTAGGGGTTCAGTGAATAGCGAGGCATGTATAGTACTATAGCTGTCGAGTTGTTGCAGGTCCCTAACGTGTCGCCGCCAGTGTCCTGCTGCTGTGGTGTGGTGTGTGTTTACTGTTGAAGTGGCTGTATGTGTGGTGTGGGTGTCTGCTGCTGCTGCTGCTGAGTACGGTATGTCCTATATAGCATATTACCATCACAGTGCAGTATATTTAAGATACTTACCGTTTCTGTAGGTTTTGGTGAAGAGATTGTCAGGGCAATGGAGATGCATACAGTTTTGCCGCTTCATTAATAGACTTGTTTAAATAACAAAGTGCAGAGTGCAGTGTTCACATTTGTATGAAATGTTTACAGCTGCTATTCTGTATAATGAATGTAAAACATTTGCCAGAAACTAAGTTTGGCTATGCAAAGTACAGTATACAGTATAGTGTAGCTGCCTGACAGTATACTGAACCTGTCCATGGGGAGAGATTTCTGATCAGGAATTTTATCTAGATAATTTATGAGTCAATGTGTTTGAAAAGACGCAAGATAAATCATTGTCACAAGAGAGAATTTGTGCTTGTTTCCAAGTCAGAAGGTTAAAGTCAATTGAGTCGTGAATGATATAGCTTCAATCTGGTGAATTGTATAGATCCACTACAATGTTCATACTTTTAGTGAATTAGAAGAAAATGAGCTACCAAATATAGTGACCCAAACTTATTTTGAAACACTGAGAAATATAAATATTAACCTGCATCAGCTTCCTTATTTCAATGATGAGAGTTATCTTTATGTATGAATTGAGTATTTTCTTCTTTTTGTAGATGAAGCAATTGTAATAATACATGTAAAAGTTCTCACCTGCTTCATTTCCACATGTAAATGCATTGCAGTGACTTGCTTGAAGGGGAGTGCTGGGTGTGTGTTGAGCTGTGGGCTCAGCAATGTTCAGGTTATTTGGCCGCCGTAAGTCTGCAGCTGAGGGGGAAGAGACAGCAGATGCTGTAGAGGCTACCGAAGAGAAACCTGAAGAAGTATCTCAAGATGGCTTTGTGCTATTAGGTTAGTGTAGAATGGGTTTGAAATCACAGAGGAGCACAGGAGCAACTGCCCTCCTAAAACAGAAAGACTTCTGAGGCATCCTTTGGGTTTTGCAACTTTAAGAGATACAAACTGTCTTGAAGAGCTTTTTTCTGTTATCAGTTAGTGACTTTTTGTAAGCAGTACTGCAACATGTCATCAGTGTTCTTGGTTATTCAGTATAATAGTGCTTGTGCATACTGTTGTAATGACTACCTATTAGTCACCTGCACTGTCCAGTTACCAGTACTCTACATGTATTGCTATTATCATTATCATGTGTACCATTTACCAAGTAAGACTCAAGAGTACTTTGATTGTCATTGACCTGAATCAGTATTAGGTAGCTTCAATATAGTAGAATCCATTACATTGTTAACTTGCATTTCAGATAATACAGCTCAACTCAATAATGACTATGGTCCTCCTCCTGGGTATACTGTTGGTGGAGCCAATGCTTTCCTCCCATATAGCCTTGAGCCAAGGAATGGTGTCACCACACAGAGGTATTTCAACTTGTGCATTACTGCAAACTGATTGAATTCTTTGTTGACCATCTTCTATATCTATAGTGTTTACATAACATCTATAACAAACATGCCTATAAAGAAACACAACTATTCTTGCTAATTTTCAAAGATGTGCCTGATTATGTTGTCTTTCTCAGATCAATGAGTTTTGAGGCTGTGAGTGCCATTGATGGCATTCCCTTTAGATTTGGCTCCAATGTATTGCTAGAAGAAATGATACGTCCTTCCTCCACTACTTCCACTGAAGACATCATGGCAAAAATAAAATCCTTCAACTGGGATGATTATGAGTACAGCTTTGAGCTTGAGAAGAGCATCATGCAAGAATTTAATACCACAGAATACAAAAATGAATGAAAATATACATCCAATTTTTGGCAGTTTATCTGAGTTCTATAATGTTGCTATGCTTATTTGAATCATGTATAATGCTTTTTATACATAAGCACCATCTCTCCACCTTTGCCAGAACTTTTGTACTTATATATTTTTTAATTACAATGTTTAAGTAATTGAATATTTAAATATAGAAATCCACTTATATAACATTGTAAACTGTTGTATTTTTATACAGATTCTGCTCAGCAACCATTGCATTGAATGTTTACAGAATGTTTTTGTTGTTTGATGCAGACTTGATAGTATATTTTGAGTAAATCCATGTAGTATCTTCAACTATATTTACATGGGTGACAGATCCAGACTCCTGTTGTGCTATGCTACAAATCATTGTGTGTTAACAGCATGCACTTGGAGTAAACTCTCAGCTTTGTAATGGAAGGGAAGGAGCTGATCTAACAAACTGTTCACATATCTAACATTGTTTACACTTTTTGCAACTATTCATAGAAGTTTTTACTCAATGTTTGTCAGGACTCGGTGATACATGACTTAGTTTCTAGTCAAGGAATATTAAAAAAAAGACGCTTATCTGTTTAACATCAGGTTAGGTGAATAGTGCCTCATGAAAATATATTGATCATCATCCCTATATATTTGCAGCACCACTCAATGACTTTAGTGGCATTATTGCACTGCTTGGTCAACACATCAATCATTTCCTCCCTTACAATACTCACACACTATGTTTATCCATTCTAAATTCAGTGTATATCAAGATATTATTGTTATCTTAGTCTCATGAGAATTATATGTCTAAGGATTGATTATATAGCTTATGTTAAAGATTTACTTAGAAATAAGTACTGTTACCAAAATTATTGTACATTTTTTAATGCATTATTTGTTACATAAATAAAGATTGCCAAAGTAATTGCTTCTTGTTTCTTTTAACTAAACTGATCCCATGTCTTAAACACAAACTGCAGCGAGAAAAATTGAATTATTGAGTAATAAACACCTGATTGAATATAACGCAGTGTAAACCGAGGAAAATTGAAATAAGTACCTAATAAAGGATACGTGTGAGTACAAGCAAGACAATAACATTTTGAAAAGACCAAAAAGATATTTGAGCTATAGTAAAAAAAAATTAGTCTCTAAAGAAATTCTAAGGGAAATACAACAACTTCATCCTGCTGGGATCACCACCCAAGGATGTGGAACAGTCTCCAGTTGGTATTCATAAATGCTCTGTTCTCTCACCATGACCATATTCCAAAGCCACAGAGATGATTAGCAGGGATTTCAAGTGTTTCTTCAGTTAATAAACCTCTAGAACTGTAAAAACACCTTAAAAATCTTGTATAAATTTAAATAAAGCCTCTTGAAATAGTGGAGGGGAAGCACAGAAATGTTTGAGAGTACTTGTACAAGTCTCATTCACCTTTCCCCATGAGAACCTTGCACTCTTGCTCACCTAACACCTCTTTCAAACATTTGCTCTTTCACTCTATCATTCCTCCTTCCCCTCCTTTAAGCAAGCAATAAGATTTCAGACTCAAAATGTTGGTAGGAAAAAGCCAATAAAGTTACAATTAATTCAAAATTAGAGATAAAGGCAGACTGTGATTATTTCCAACTTCAAATTTATCATAAGTTTACAAGTCATATTAGTTGAAACTTGAAGTCTGCAAGTATTTTCATGAAATTTTCCTGTATACCTTCTGTATATTTTCAGTGAAGACAGACTGTGATAACTGAAAATATAAGAATTTATGAACAAGCTTTGCAGGAAAATTACATGAAAATACTAGCAGACCTCAAGTTTCACCTAATATGACTAGTAAGAACATGTAGTGAGAGTTCCAACAGATGACTGCGGGAGGAATTTAAATAAAAAAATTAAATTCAAATTCTGAACATACTTTAATATATATACAAAGAAATAATATTATCAAATAACTGTAAACATGGCAAAAGAAAACACACCTTCCTCATTTTTCATCATATTATTTAGTTTCCTCCGCTGGTGGCTTCTCTTGAGATGAAGCTTCAGCAGCAGCTGCTGGTGCTTCAGCTGCCAGACTGGATACAGGTGTGACCTCTTCAGTGTTGGTGGCTGCTGGGGCTTCATTCTCTTTTTTATCGACAGGAGAAGATGCAAAGTCTACTATGTAGTCTTTTAGGTTACCAACCTTACTAGGTATATTTGCAATGAAATCAAATGTATAAAAGACACCAGAGTTCCAGTAGCTTCGGAAGTTGACATTGACATCATCTTTCTTTGGCAGCTGTAAATACTGGAAAGGAAAAGAACACATCATGATTTAATCTCTCCTGAAGCTGCCTGGGAAATCTTATTCTAATAACATTAATATTCCTTTGGATTGCCATACAGGCACCACAGCAATACACAAATATTGTGTCCTGTATAGTATTACTGTACTTCACTAGTAGGTTAACAGGGCTTTGGTCTGAACGGATAACTAAACAAATAAAATGAGTGTAGGAAGGATTTGTGCTGCCACAATGCTAACCAGGCCAAGTAAAATAGTGAATGGAAAAATAAGTTTCTGAGGTAAGACACAACTCTCATTATTGAAAACGTAAAAAAAAGAAAAGAATACAATGAGTCACCGTAGAGTAATACCCCATAAAATTCCCCAGGAAGAGTTAAATCTCACCTTTTCAGAGACACTCTTAGTGCCAGGCATTATGTCAAAGAGCCTTTCATATGCTGCCGTGGAATGGTGGCTGCTGCCCCATATTCCCTGATCCACCGTCACATACACCATGCCGCCACCAATGCCAACCTTGGTGGCAAACCTGAAACAAACATTCCATTTGCATTAACTGAGAGAGCTGTAATGCAAATATCAATACCAATATCTAGTACCACTCATTTGAGTACCCAATACCTCATGAAATCAGTCTTTTTTTTAAGATTACTTGAATCTAACTATACACATCACTTTTAAGTTGATGATAACATTAATAATCACTTTCAGTATCTTGAAGAGTCAGCCTTACTTAGAAGCTAACCGGCATCATAACCAATGAGTAAAGCAAGAGACAGTTCTGCTCACTAACAACTTGCATGTACCATTGAGACAGACCAAAGCTTGTTTTTGTCCAGTAAAAGTGCACTTCCTCACTATCTATGCTGAATGACACAGTGACCAAACATTCTACCTGTTAAACATTCATAACCTTTTAAATAATTAATTAAGGAGGCATTATTTAAAGTGTAATACAGTAATACCATACAATCCTAGATGACTGTCACTGATACATAATGATAATAGGTCTTGCTCACCAAAACCATATCACTCTTTTGAATCTGCTCAATACTTTAATGACAAGTGAAGATTGTCCCTCTGGCTACTCATAACTAACAAGGTCGCCTCATCTCAAATTGCTGGAACACAACGTCTAGTGAGACATACGTATCTTCCACAATTCACAGTGTTTGGCTGCAACACAAACTAACTCTCCAAAATGCACTAGTAGTTATTTTGAACTAAGTACAACATCTCTGGTGTCCATTTGTATGTGGTGGTGTTAGCAGTTGATAGCTTGCCCACCACCACCTATTTCCCAAATTTTTAGTCTGTCAGCGTGGAGAGCAGACATGATATATTATTGGCAGAGAGGAAGCAAATGTGCTCTTTCCATGCCAGCTCAAATTCACCACCACAGCTAAACAAAGATAAATATTGAGTTCATATTTGGTGAATACCCATACTTTAGTGTGCTCTTTCAGATCACAAAAGAAAAATTATTCTTGGGAGGATCAAAAAAATAGCGCACTTAACTTGACATCATCACCACAGCTAAACGAAGGAAAACATTGAACTCATATTTGGTTTATAGCAATATTTAAAAGTGTTCGTTCAGATCTTAAGAACAAAAATTGGGCACCTCAGGGATGACCAGCAATGACGGTGCCACACCCAACAGGTTAAACAATTTAATACATATACCTATATTTTGTTTACTCTTTTCCCAATAGTCCACATGGCTTATCTTCTGACCCTTCTCATCATACAGAGCTTTTCATTCTGAGCAAGTTGGACCCATATACAGTCAATTCATTGACAATGCAGGCATCAATTATTTTAAGATTTAACAAAATTTTTCTTTCACCAAGCTCTCCCAAGTGAGTGTCTCTCACTGAACAGAGATGGTCAATAAGTTTAGTGAAGTCAAGAAATATCCCTGGTATTGTTTTTCTTTTTCACGGTATCTCGTGCAGTGCAGGCACAGTACATGGTACACGGTACACGGTACATGGCATTACAAAGAAGGTCACAGTGGATATGCCACAAACTCAACACCAGCCCGCCAGCCAGCCAGTCTATTGGATCCCTGCTGCCTCCATCTACCAGCAGGTATGGAGGGAGGGAGGGAGGTACAGCCCACCACCTTCACTGCCCTGCTGCTCCTTCTCCTCCACTTTGTCCTGGCGTATATCATGAAAGCTACAGCGACAAAGTGTTAATTGGTGGCTATTTACCAGGCTGTCTTCAGGACCTTGTTCATGGTGGCCAATGACGTCACGCCCGGCGGCGCCTGCAGCCTCTGGTTTGTTTACCTCGATAACGTTCGCGTGTAAATTTATGAAAACAAGGAGGTATATGAAATAAAGGAAAGAGTATCATAACGAAGAAAAAAAATGTTTAAGAAATGAGTATCAAAGGATAGAGAAAAGTGTCGTCTCTCTCTCTCTCTCTCTCTCTCTCTCTCTCTCTCTCTCTCTCTCTCTCTCTCTCTCTCTCTCTCTCTCTCTCTCTCTCTCTCTCAGGTGACAATATTCTAGTTTCCATTGCTGCATTGTGAGTTTTTATATATTTACAATGGATGAAATCCCAGCTCTAACGATTCAGTTGACATCGCACACCGAGATATCTATGGGCATATAATGGACTTCCGAGTAATATTCATTTTTTATTTACATATAGTAACATCAAACTGGTCATTCTACATCAATTATAATAAACTTATACAATTTGTGAATGAAATTGTTATTGTTTAACTGAAATTCTATCACCTAGCTAATACTCTTTTAAAAAGCAAAATGAAACCCCACCATTCGTTATGAACGATACGATATAAGTTATAAACCACGCCAAAACACTTTTTTTATTTGAGGGAATGATAAGACAAGAACTGTGAAATGAGATGGCGGGAAAACAATGATGGTAACTGCTCTGTGTGTCATCACTGGAACGCGTCGTCTGCTGGCATGACGGAGTGTCTCCCGCCTCAGAAATATGCTTAAATTAGGCTCTAAAAAGGATCACGGCATAGAATACAAGTGCACGATACGTCTATTAGATGACAACGAGGTTCTGGAGTGTGAATTCCAGGTATGTCCAGCCCTGGTTAGCGTCAGGGCGAGGGAAGGTGTCAAGCTGTCACGACGCGGGCCGGGAATTGCCTTAATTCAATTACTGAAGAATGTGTCCGGTTTGCCGTGCTATTGTATGCCCTTCACAGATGAGGAAATATTGAATGAGTCAGCTGCCTGTCGCCTCACTAACCCATCAAGGGAGGGCTGTGTGTGTGTGTGTGTGTGTGTGTGTGTGTGTGTGTGGTTGTGTGTAGTGTGTGTGTGTGTGTGTGTGTCACTCACCAGATACGTACATATGTGGCTCAGACTCACTAATGTGTGGGTGGCAGTATTTTATTTTGCCTGTTATTTTTCCTCGAGTTTTGGTGAGCAGCATTGCAGTGTTGGTTAGTGTAGCATTACCACAGATAGGTATTGTGAAGCTCCGTGTCACCGGGAATGGTAACAAGAAAACCATTGTGGTGAAATGGTACTTAATGTGTGGAATATTTGGACCATCGAACAAGCAAGTAATAATGAGGGCAGGGCAGGGGGTATGAATGGAGTGTCAAATGGAGCCTGGAGTTTAATGGTAAGAAGTGCCAAGTGCCATGTGTTGGAGATGGGGAAGAGTAAGAGACCCTCATGAAACTATGAAATAGGAGAAGTCATTGCAAAGCGAAGGGAAGAAAAGGATCTTTGGGTGGTGATTCAAGATAATTTGTCTCTGGATAAACGTTAAACAGATATTTGACTCAACATACAGGATGTTGTTTGATATTATAGAGTGGCTTTTCACCACATGGACTACAAGGAAATGATGAATAAAATAGTGACCTGCATGGTGCGGCCTAGTTAGAATGTGCAGCTGTGGTGAGGTGTGGTGTGGTCTCCATGTATGAAGAAAGACATTAGGGAATTGGAGAGGATGGAGAGAACAGCCAAAAAATGGTGCCAGAGTTGAGAGACTTGGAATATGAAGACAGATGAAGGGAAATGGGGTTATTAACACTGCAAGATAGAAGAGAAAGAGGGGATCTCATAATGATGTTTGAAATAGTTAAAAGAAAAGAAATGATAGACAGAACAGACCTATTGACAATAGTAAAAAATGAAACAAGACATACAAAAGGACATTCAAGAAAGATTGGAAAAAGTTGATGCTCGGGGCATGTCAAAAAGTTCAGCTTTCCCCTCAGAGCAGTGGAAGGGATTGAGTGAAGAGATTATTGAGGCTGACAGTGACAGTAGGCAGACATTCAATAATAAGTTGGATAAATTAAGATATGGAGACAGGATATGAGCACTGCTCCAACCCTGTAGATATTACCAGGTAAACTAGGTAATACACACACTCCCCCCCCCTCTCTCTCGCTCTCTCTCTCTCTCATATATATATATATATATATATATATATATATATATATATATATATATATATATATATATATATATACCATACATGCATGTCATACTATATAAGAAAATTCGGTGTATAAGATGACCCCTAATTTTTGAGGGAAAATTTAGGTTTTGAGTTATTAGGTAGCTCTGTCTAACAAGACCCCCTCATAGTAGATCGGGGGAGCCGCTGGCCAAAAAGAATGCATCACTGACAAAATGCAACATGAAGGGCTTGTGTGGTGGTGGGTTCCCTCACTCAAGTATGTTACTATCATGGCAAATGAGCTGTCCCTGTTCTGCAACGTATTGTGTAGCACTGTGCTGGAGTTACTTGTGTCATTTACCTTCAAGGAATGGATAACATGTCAGAACAGAAGTAATGAATGTTGAGCCAAGCCAGGCTAGGCACACCACACCCATCACATTTACAATATTAAAAAAAACATTTTTGGCTCAAATAAATGGAAAACTATTATCTGAGAATTGTGTGAGTTTGAATTATTATGCATGCAACTCTGAAAGTAAGACTCAGATATGCTTTGCTTTCATCTTTCAAAAGACATGGGACCTCTGTCTGTTATGTATTAGATCCTGAGTCCAGAGGGCAATCAAGGATCAGTGAACGTGTGCATGATGCAGGATTGACAGGAATTTGTAAGTGTGTTGTGTCACCACATGTTACATCACTCTCATGTTGTGGTGGGCTGCTGTTCATTTTGATGCCTCAACAGTGACACCAGCAGCAGCAGCAGCAGCAGCAGCAGGGCCATCTCACTCTGATATTATATAGGTACCTAGATAGATTCATTGAAGCTTTATCACAGATTTTCAAATACACAGCAAGTTGAAAGGATGAGATGTCAGGTAAAGGTAAAGAGAGATTTATGAATATCAGAAACTGTCAAGGTATCTCCAAAAAGGCTATGAAGTAAGTGGTCATCTATTTCATTTAGAAAATATTTTGCATAGCTCTTCTTGCCTGATACTATTATTGTTCTCTAAGGTAAAGATAATGTGTACATTGAGGCTTGAACTCTTCATGTGTGTGTGTGTGTGTGTGTGTGTGTGTGTGTGTGTGTGTATGTGTATGTGTGTGTGTGTGTGTGTGTGTGTGTGTGTGTTGGATCAGGTTACATTAGGTGCAGATCACAGTACTTGTGACAGTTGTGTGACTACCACACAAAATGTACAAGAAGCTTTCTTCCATGACATGTATTGTGTTGTCATAGTGACCAGAAATAATTTATTATCTTATTTTTCTCTTTTACTCTTGTTGTAGCACTACTCCCTAAAGATGGCAAAGTTATTGAAATGCAGAATTGGTAGTTATGAAGTTAATTTTTCAAAGCAAAGGAAAATATGGACATGAAGTGATATTGCTGAAAGTAATTTTTAAAGCATGGGAAACTAAGAACATTAAATTAAATTTTGATAATAAAAGAAACTTTTTATGAGAAGAGGGATATGTTGTCACTCATGTGTTATATAATTGCTGCAGTTATTCCTTATTTTTAATGCTTTAAGACTCTAGAGAAAAAAGACAAGACAAAATCATGAATTCTCATCAAGCTATTTTGTTTTCGTGGTTTTCATTAACATGCAATGTTAATGAAAGTTGACACATCCACAGATCATGCTTATTTTGTGGTACTGTACAGTATCACAGCTCAGTCATATGTTCTTTCTATCATCGTTAGTGTTTCAGTACGTTTGACATATGGTGGGTAATGTCAAGCTATTGCTTAATGTTATGCTTTTGTAAGTTGTTCTTGATGTTAGTCTTCATGAAGCTTTATTAGGATATTATAACAGTTGTATTAAAGTATTGTGGATAATTAAGTATTTCTGGCTGAACAGTTAGTCCTTGGAAGAGTTATTCTCTTTTAAAGATTGCAGAAGAATTACTAAAAAATGGATAACTGTACCAATGTAACTTAAGTAACGATATTTCAGAATTTTTAGTCAATTCAACACTTTAAGCAGTGATATTTCTCTCTTTTTGTGACCCTAAGCAATGGCAGTCTAGACCAGCCTAAGGTTGCCTAGAGATAGCAACAGCCGTGGAGGTACTGTCCTGTCCTGTACAAACTCTACAATGAATCCAAGCGCTTTTGTCCATAGTGCTGCACTGACACCATTTCCCAGCTAATATCTGCATGTTACAGTGTCACACCTTGTAGCAACATGGTGTAGGCCAAACACTGCCACCACTGCACATTAGATACAGACCCAGTGATGCTTGTACACGCCCACACAGCACCATGAATGACACACACACACACACACACACACACACACACACACACACACACACACACAGCAGCAGCAGCTTGGCAGTATAAGGCAGGTGCAGTCAGTCACTCATCAGTTTTTGGCATAGTAGTGTTCTCCTAGGCTCAGTTCACATACAGTATCAGCCTCCCACTAGTTCAATGGAAGTTTTGGATCACTAAATTTAGTATTATAATATAAATTCCCACAGAACAGATATTCCCTACTGAGAATAACACAAGCAGTACTTAGTCATATTTAAGGTATTGTAACAGAAGCTTCAATGTTTTTAGCTGAAAATCTCAAAATGTTAGCATATCTCTAAGAATTTCCTTATATATGTTATCAGTGCCATAATCTATCTACATATTTTTTTCCAGAGTTATCATAAGGGGAAGATTCTTCTAGACTTTGTATTCAACAAACTTAACCTTGTAGAAACAGACTATTTTGCTCTACGTTATGTTGACCAAAATAAGCAGCGAGTAAGTGCCTGTTATTTGTTTTTCTCTGTTGCACACATGCCAGAAAAAATGTTCATATATTATATACAGTTCTGTTTGTTTTTTTGTCATGTGTTATACAGTGTGATTAATGCATCACTATGTATTTATTTCAGCACTGGTTAGATCCAAACAAGAACATTTTGAGACAGATAAAGAGTAAGTGTTTGGTGTGGTATCTGTAAATTGTAAATACAGTCAACTCTTGATTAATGTGAGTGTTACGTTCCTGGAGATGTTGCGTTACTCAAACATGATTTTCCTGTAGAAAGCAACGGTGATAGGGGGTTATATTCTTGACCACTGGTAGGCTGCCTATTTTGAGGGTTGTGTTACTGAAACCTTAAAAAATTATCACTACATCACCAGGTCACAGTGACAATAAAAACACATTCTCATTTGAAGTACATTATATCTATAACTTACTAACACAACAAAAACACATTCTCACACTCACACTCACACTTACTGGTGAAATTTCCCCCCGCTCTCCCTCCCTCGCTTGTGTATTCTATGTCACTCATGTCTCCCTCTTCCTCCGCCTCCTCTTCTACGATCTTTTGCAAGAATTGATCTAGCGTGGTTTGTGTGATCAGCTTTTTCTTTTGATCTAACATGATTTTGTAGCAGTTAGTTCTGCCATCACTTTTCGTGCCATTGTTGCTCTTCTGTTTACATTAGGGGGTGTGAATGACATCATCAGTTGAGTTAACTGCTCTAAATTTAATAAATCAAAACATTTAGTTGTATCTCTAAGTATAAAGTTGTGTTAAATTGAATAAATCATATCTCCGTAAAGACTGACTCGGCACCCAGCTACCACGATACTTAGCGATGCACCAAAATTGCGCTACAATTAGCAACACAACCATATTCCGTACAGTGGTAGGCATATCCATCCTCTTGAACCCGGGTGAGGAAAATTGGTACTAAGCCTCCGACGTGCAGTCACACAGCATCGCTTTCCGGGGTAACATACCTACACTCCTTTGCATCACACCAAAATTGCTCATTCTGTGCATTTTCCAAGTGTTGTGTGAGACAATAGAGTGTGATAATGCCTTCCCCAACTAAGAGGAGGTTAACATACTCAAGTGAACGTGAGGATGAGACTCAAAAGTGCCTTACATGGTCTCCTGATGAGGGCAAAGGTCGAGGGGTCAGGTTGACCAGCACCACCACCACTACCATCCCACAAACGGCTTCTGCCACTGTTTCCCTCTCATCGTGGCCCTGCATTTTCAGGAGGTGCCATGACCTCTCCTGGTGACTCAGGATGTTGTAGAGATAGGTGGAGTGTGCGAGGTCAATCACCTACTGAAGCAGGTGCCACCTTATTATCTCCTGCCTCCCTCCCTACCACCCAAGCTACCACCGCCACCACCACCACCACCATTGCCTCTCTCCCTACCACCCACACTACTACTACCACTCATGCCACTGCTACCGCTACTGCCCCTACTTCTACTACTACTACTGCTACTACTACTCGACCCTCTGTGGAGCCTTGAACGTCCCCAGGCACCTTCTATGGTAAAAAAGGAGGTGTGAAAGTGGGAGGCCAGGGAAAAGCCGTCCCACAGAAACAAACCAAGCCACCACATACTCCCATACTTGCCCCTGCCACCACACCTGTCCCTGCCTGCACCGCACACATGACACCACCACCAGCCTTAGCCCTTCCAAATTCCTCCCCGTGATCAATGCTGACGAGGATTATTCAGATGATGGTGATGAGGAGGAGGAGGAGGAGGAAGGTAGGCAACAGGGGTGGATCCTGGACAGCGGCAGTGGCGATGTGGGGGTGATGGCAGTGATGTCCCTGATAACTCTCCTCGCGGTGACCAGGATGAGGACGACAGGAGTCGGCAAAAGGCCAAAGGTAGCCACACCTTATACCGTGATTTTCAGTGGACCCCTTGGGACAATTTTGTGCCAACTATACACAACTTTGACTCTTCAGGTCCAGCTACAGCCTGGCCTGTGGCTCCCAGGCCCAAGAGAAAGACTTCCTCAGGGCTTTGTTGGACGACAACATCCTGGGTATCATCGTCAACGAGACCATCAAGTACCACAGCTGAGTACGGTGCAAGTCTGATGTAATTAGTCCCTGTGGTTGAATGGGCTCTTGGGTCAACACAGGTTTGCAGGAGTTCCTTGTGTTCGTTGCCCTCACACTCCTCATGCCCATGATCCGGAAGCACACCATTTGGGATTATTGGAAGCGCGATCCCATGATCCCCACTCCTCTATTTCCCAAGTTCATGTCACGGGACCGCTATACAACCTTGATGGCATTCCTGCACTTTGCTGACAATGACCACCCTGATGAACAAGATCGCCTTTGGAAAATTCATCCCATCATGTCCAGCCTCCTTGTTAAATTTTGCATGTATTTCTACCCTTTCAGGTAGTGATCAATGAAAGTCTCATGCTTTTCAAAGGACGAATGGCATTCAAACAATACATCCAATCAAAACACCATTGATTTGGGATAAAATTATTTGTCCTATGTGATTGTGAGACGGACTTCATTCTTGACCTGACTGTCTGCTCCGGCACGGACACCGACGTGTCCAGTGTACGACGTGGGGGTCCGATGGGCATGTCAGGGACAGACAGTTGTGAAGGAAATGATGCAACCGTACCTTGGCGAAGGCCACATTCTTTTTACTGAGAACTGGTACACAAGCCCGTATCTGTCAACAATCCACAAGGACACTACCAGTGACACCAGCAAAAAACACCACAAGACAGACAAGCCCATTCGGAAGCCTGACGTTGTCATTGATTATGTTGAAAACCTGCGTCTGATAGACAAGTCTGACTGCATGTTGAGTGGCACTGAGTGTGTCAGGAGGTCCACCAAATGGTACCAGAAATTGTTCTTCCATCTCATCGACCTGACGATGTTGAATGCGTACAATGCATGGATGGTGACCCACAGTGACCCTACACATCATTCGTACCCCTCAAGGTCATACATATACACCACACCCACTCAACCAGCATACACATATCTAGGGGAAGCCACAAACCCTCCCCCCTTCCCTCCCGTTCCTCCCTCTCCTCCTCTGCTGGGCTGGCCAGGCTGGCCAGGCAGCTGCCAACTCACCATGCACTCTCCAACTACACAGCTTTGTGGTTGAGTATTGCCAAAATATCTTGCCAGTGTGCTAGGCATGTATTATGTGATAAAAAATGTTTCCATCCAATTCTGTAAGACTCAATTCTTTTTGATTTTAGCCAGCACAGGAGGGTTGGTATATATATATATATATATATATATATATATATATATATATATATATATATATATATATATATATATATATATATATTTAGTACGTCAGTTTTTACGGGTCAAGTATCAAGTAATGTCAAACCAAACAAATTGCTTTATGTAATTGTATTTCCCTAAATATTGAATCACGTTAAATTCAAATCACGGTATTCATGCTTGCGTTAATGTTGAGTTGACTGTAATCAACGGGTACACGTATGTCATACCTATCCAATGCCTGGTCCTATGAATTCTCTTCAGGAGGTGGCTACAGCAGAAGAGTGAGTGTCCGTCTGTTTCTATCTCTGCATTCCCTGCTTCCCATCCTGTTCCCATCTCTGTCTCTTAAATACTCCACATGAATGAAATGTCTGTGTCATAAATTGAGATTCATATTAATTAAGGTGCAATTGCTTCCCTAATCTTTATGGTTTTCATCTAGATCTGAACTCAAATTACTGAGACTTTTATTTATTTTTCTTTTCAGTTTACTTGTTTGTATGTAATTTTGAACTTAATTGGAACTAAGTCATTCTGTTTATGTATGGATTTCTCTAGTATCATAAAAGAATATAATTTCAGGCATATAGAAATTGAGAGATCTCTGATGCGGGATGTATTTCTTCCACAGACCTTTCGCCAATCCTTTTTTGTTTCCGCGTCAAGTTTTACCCAGCAGACCCCCTGCGGCTACAGGAGGAGATAACACGCTACCAGCTCTTCCTGCAGCTCAGGCGTGACCTCCTGCATGGCCGACTCTACTGCTCCCAGTCAGATGCTGCCATTCTTGCAGCCTATACAGTTCAAGGTCTGTACTGCCTGTGATTTATTTTTTTCCTGTATTATTCTAGATTTACTTTTCTTCATTCTTATTTTTATGTTTTTATTGCGTGGGTGATAAATCAACTGTACTCAATCTTCCATTAAGGTAAATTGTATGTTCACAGCTGAGATTGGTGACTATGATCCTTCCAAGCATTATGGGAACTACATCAGTGACTTTAAGATCCTGCTCAAGCAGACACCAAAAATTGAGGAGAGGATTATGGAACTTCATCCAACACTCAAAAACCACACACCTCTTATGGCAGAGACTGCATTCCTCAAGAAAGCATCAGTTTTGGATACCTATGGTGTAGACCCTCACCCGGTCAAGGTAAGGTCTTCTCACTATTTATAGTTGTCTTCCTTGCCTTCTTTACTTCTCTGGTGCCTTGATGTGATAATTTACTTAAAAATTGCCTTGTCCATAAGTCAAATCAATGATGTGTGTGAGTGTCTCTCTCTCTCTCTCTCTCTCTCTCTCTCTCTCTCTCTCTCTCTCTCTCTCTCTCTCTCTCTCTCTCTCTCTCTCTCTCTCTCTCTCTCTCTCTCTCTCTCTCTCTCTCTCTCTCTCTCTCTCTCTCTCTCTCTCTCTCTCTGTGAGACTTATGTATTAAGCTACAAAACTCTCATGGTAACTGAGCATGTGTTCAGTATTGTACAGTAGTTATTATTTATTACATTAATGTTCTTTTCTCAGTTATAATTCAATGTCTGATTTGTTTTAAGGAATATATAGTTTTGTTTTGTTTTTCAGTTCAGTTCACTAATTTTCTTCAGCACAGTTAGATGGACAATTTTTTTATCAGTTTCATTCATTGTTACTATGTAGATCCTGTTTATTTATCAAAATATCACTCATAATGTTAAATACATAGGCACAGTTATATACATAATGAATTACTGTCATGAGAAATATAGGTAAAATGCCTTTTTTTTTCTCTCCATACCTAATCTCCACGTCCATTTTATCAGGAGATTGACACAGTAGGTATTGTTGGTAAAGACTTGGTAGCAAACTTACATATTTGTAGATGTGAATTAAATGTTGGAAGTACGTATAGTAGTTTTAGTTTTGTTTTTAATGCACCGATATTTTGATATTTTCTCCTGGCAGCCATTTACAAATTCTTTGTTTAGAGTAAACCAGTGCTTTGTATAATGAATTCTGGTTACTAAAGCTGAATTTTGTCTTTTTGTGGATCCCAAGAATTTTCCTTTTTCTATTTTTTTTTTTTTTTTTTTTTTTTTTTTTTTTTTTTTTTTTTTTTTTTTTTTTTTTTTTTTTGCACATAGCTAATTTACTAATTTTCCTTGGAATGAAAAATGAATAAAGATTGATTAGTTGCTTACATTATGTTTGTGTGAGATAGATGAAAGACACTTCCTAATAAGTCAGTGCAAATCACCTTATCATGAGTATAATTTTTTTCCTAGTTAGATATATACACATGTGGAAAGAATCTATGATTCTCAAAACCACACATGGCATGACACTTGCAACTGCAACTCTCATCTTTGTGATGCTGTTTTCCCAGTAATTTTTGTTCTGAGTCACTATAATACCATAGCTACACTGTCCTGTAAGTCATGAGGAAACCTAGCCCTAGGTATGCAGAGTGAACCCTCATGCCTCTTCCTTATGGCTACAACACAACACTTGATGCTGTTTGGGTATATAAGAGTACATATCTACAAACCCATCAATAGGTGACATTGTCAGTGCTACAAATATGGAATATATCATTGTAGTCTTGTCTTGAGGCAGAGGGCCAGTAAATGTGACCATTACTTGCCAAGATAGAGTGAAACTTGTGACGATAATGTGCGAAACTCAGCATGGTAAAAATTTAGGACTACAATAAGTGTTGACTCTAGGATTGTGAAACTCAAGAGGGTAGTGTGTGTGTGTGTGTGTGTGTGTGTGTGTGTGTGTGTGTGTATACTTGTACCAAGTTGTTCTATTTTATGACATCACACTTCTTGATGAATAAAAATGATAGCTTAGTGTACTATCCATACTTGATGTTATCAGCCATAGCATTAGGTGTCTCAGAATGTTTTCTAGCATGACTTTAACTGTAATGATCAATGAATATTATTCAGATTTGGATCTTTGTAATGTTTGCATCACATTCTTTATCCCAAAATCCAAGATGTAAGGATTTCAGTACTGGATTGCCTACTTATCTCTGTCTTATGAGATCATGAGCATGAATCATGTAAGCACAGAGCTGTGCTTTACATGACTGGTCCCCATTGTAGCACCTTGCTGCGCCTCACACACTCCCCCTCATCCCCTTCACCCCCACCTCCCCAATACTTCTACTAGAGGGAACATTTTTGCCCTGATTAGGGAAGATACTTCATGGCAATATTTATCTAGACATTGTAATGTGTAGTTCTTGCACTTTTACAGGTAACCATATATTAGGACTCCCCATTATTGGCAGTATAGAAATTATTGGTTAAAACTCATATATTATATTTTGCTTGGCTGCCTTTCATTGGTTGTGCCAAGATAGAGATTGTAATACATTGCAAAAGCTGGAATTTAGTATTTCTCTTGCATCACACACAAACACAATATCTGTTTATCTATCTATCTTTCTATCTATCTATCTATCTATCCATCTATATATATATATATATATATATATATATATATATATATATATATATATATATATATACACACCTCTTGATTTGTGCCAGAGATGCACTCTTGAAGAGGTCGAGAAAAACAAAAATGATGTAAATTGAAATATATATATATATATATACACACACACACACACACAGTTGTACCTCTTGATTCGAACTTAATTCGTTCTTTTTTGGCTGTTCGAATTGCAAAAATTTGAATTAGGAAGCATTTTTTACTATTGAAATTAATGTAAAAACATTTAATCTGTTCCAGTTTATATTAGATCAAGAATCACTCAACCCCAGCTATTGCGAGAAATTGGTCCCTTAACTTCGCTGCAATACCTAAAAACACAATAGCCATTGTTAAGAAGTAATGGGAAAAAAATTTTAGACCTCACCCATCCGAGTGGCACCTTGTTTTCCCCACAACTCATCAAAATTCATAGATATCGTTCACATTTTGAGAGTATAAAATAAACACAGACATGAAATGCATAAAAAAAGGCATAACAAAAGACTTATTTACTTCGATGTGAAACTCCTGTGTCCCGATGAAGATTAAACAGGCCTCCCCTGGGTCCCCGCCTCCCTCTCATGCACTAAATACGGGAAAAGATCACGTAGTATTCCCCCCCCTCCCCTTCACTCCGTCCCAATCCTCTCCCATTCGATACACAAACAGACCGAGGAGGCCGCCCCTTCCACTCCCTCCTCCAGCCACTCACCATCCTCTCTCTCTCTCTCTCTCTCTCTCTCTTATCAAGTAGAACATATTCTCACAGCATCATTTCCAAGAGGAATTATTTCAAGAAAAGTATAAATTATTGTACAAAACTGCAAATTATTGTATTGTCGTAGTTTGCACAAATGACAATGATATTTAACAATTCATTCTTAATTAGTTGTTTAAAGTGTTAAATATATCTTCATTAGTAAATAAGTTTGCCCGTGACCAGAGTAGAAGGCCGCACTGACTGGAGAGGTAGGTAGGAAGTGATCAGGGTTGGGGGCTGGAGTAAGAGAGGCAACTAGGGGCCAGAGTGACTTGAAAGTTATTCACGAGTTGCAATAGAGAGAGATGTGTTCATGGCGGAGAAATCGGCCGGCTGGTGGGAAGGCAGCGTCAACCGCCTCATGTGTTTGTGTTCAAATTGAGAGGCCGCGTTCGGATTGGAGGTGAAAATTTGTTCACCAAATGTGTTCAGATTGGGAAGTGTTCGAGTCAAAGGGTGTTCGAATCAAGAGGTATATATATATATATATATATATATATATATATATATATATATATATATATATATATATATATATACGCACACACACACGCACACACACACCAGTCTCTCAATTTACGAATGAGTATGTGTGTGTTACAGTGCAGCTTAATGTTCACCACGGGGTTATAAGTTTGTGTTTTATTCTTGGCGATTTACGTAATTTATATTTTCCTCGACCTCTTCAAGAATGCATCTTTTACGTAAATCGAGAAATACTTGTGTGTGTGTGTGTGTGTGTGTGTGTGTGTGTGTGTATATATATATATATATATATATATATATATATATATATATATATATATATATATATATATATATGCTCTTGATGATAATAACTGATGCAGATACACCACTGATTTAATTAGCAAAAGATAATTTAGGACTTTCTTTAGTTCAAACAAGATTTCATTACCTCACAGAAAATTTTCCGAGGGGGTTTCAAATGTCACAGATGGCGTGGTTCTAGTTAGCAGTAATGGACAGACATTACCTCATTGAATGAGCCTACAGTGCATGTTTTTGTATACATATTTATAGTATTTGTATAATACTTAAAAGAGTGATACATGAGGGATACATTTATGAGCATGAACTTCTATTGACATTTGAACTTAAAATATTTGTATATATTTACAGAATGCTTTGGGATTATAGTGGGTTTATACAAATAATTATTATATTTACTGATATCAATAAAGTATTACAATAATGAGAATAATGTATTACAATAAGAAATAATGACTTTAGAAGAGGTAAGAAAATTTAATAATGAACTATTACAAAGGTGA
Source organism: Callinectes sapidus (assembly GCA_020233015.1). Classification (NCBI taxonomy): domain Eukaryota; kingdom Metazoa; phylum Arthropoda; class Malacostraca; order Decapoda; family Portunidae; genus Callinectes; species Callinectes sapidus. Next base: position 2,780,861 of record CM035206.1, on the reverse strand, counting down.
TAGCAGTGCATTGTCATGACATGTTTTGAACTGATGGTAGACATCATTGCAGATCAACACAATTCATTGAGTACCTTTTCAGAAACTCACCATCACTGTACTGGGCAAATATCTCTCCTTAAGGGGGCCGTCATGCTCGATAACGAACTTCGTTAATTTTAGTCTGATTTTTGTGATTTTTTAATATGTTACATATACCTATACTGAGATGTTCACCACCAAGTTTCATGTCTTTGGTTGATAAACAATGAAGTAATAAAAAAAAACGATTTTGGAAAAAAACAAAAACGTTTATAAGTCATATGTCCATTGACCAAATTTGTTGGAAAAAATGCCACATATACACAATAGTAATACCAAAGTTTTTGTAGTACGGTTTTTGGAATCTCTTCTTAGTTTAGTGGAAATATATTTTTTTAAATCTCCATTCTGTTGGAGACAAACCATCATATATGGACTTCTAAAACCTAAAATGAAAAACCCTACTACAAAAAAAAATTGCAAATTTATTCAGCTTTAAAATTATCCAAACTCTATTAGAATTGCTTAAATAGTTATGGAGTTATTTCCAAAAATGTAGAAAAAAGTGTAGTTTTGAGATATTGAGCTTTGAAGTTAACAATACATTTCCCAGATTTTTTAACATTTTTACTCTGATTTCTACGCCAATACACGCCTTAATGCATTCTATGGGCTTCACATGGTATTATAAAGTAGTGCTGGTGTACCTGGTCCACCTTTTTATATGGTATTTGTTGCTTAAAGAGGAATGAGTTAGATAAAGTGCTAGGCTATGGAGTGGCCGCCGGGACGATGCACTGTCACTACTCTCCACTGAGACAGAAGGTTGCAGTCGTCTCGCAACATTGATCTTATTCATTTTACTTACTCTATTTCTATTCATACGTTTCTTCTTAGATGGTCTTGCCATTCTGGTTAAAATTATTTGAAAAATACTTCCAATAAAAAAAGTTTTTCAGATAGGCGAGAGACATACTCTCCTTGAGTCTCTTTAGTAGTGACTGCCTGTCTTCTCTCTGTACTGAGGGTGTTCAACATACACCAGGTATGGTTGCCAGCTAGCTATTAGAAGTGAATACTGAAATATATCACATTTTGGCCATTTTTTGCAAAAAAAAGCTTAGTGGAGTAAATGTGCATGAACAGTAGGGGTCAGAGGTGTGGTGGGGAGGTTGGGGGTGTCAGAAAATTAGCCATAACTCATTTATCTTTGCATATTTAGCAGAAATATTACAACATGGAATAACCAGATTGTAGGAATTTTTTTATAATTTTTGAGTATTTTCAAAAATATTCGTCAGAAATTCAGCGTGACAGCCCCCTTAACTGAAAACATAATAGAAGCTAGCACCTAGTATTGAATAGTCATCGTTGACTCACCACACCATCTTTAATGACATCTATGAAGAATTCATAAATTCTTTAGCCACCCATCACTTGCCATCTTACAATGCAATCTGAGAAGAATTCACAAGTTCTTTTGCTGCCCGTCACTTGCCATCTTACAATGTCACTTGGTATGAAACTGCACACATAATGCTTGGAAGGCTTCATGAGTTTGTGGTATGGCATCTTGTGAAGCTATGCATGCTTGGAAGCTTTTCAAGGGATCAGAAGAGCTTTTGAAGTTTGATAAATTCCAACATAGAGCTTTGTTGTTGAATTATTATTTTGACTGGCAAAAACTTAGAAGTAAGAGGCAGAAAGGGCAAAGGCAAATCAGTGGTGTACTTGTATTTGAATGCAGTATATATTGTTTTTATTCTTTCTATTCATTGTATTTCATTGTATTATCTCAGCTACGTGATAAAATAGCGAGCCACTAAATGTGTACTGTATTATGATACACTCACTATGATTATTGCAATTTCAAGTCTGGCACTTTGTACAACACCTCTCTGTTTTTTTGGTTAGCAAAGAGCTTATATTATTTAAATCTTAATTTATAGATTAGACTTTGATTGAATTTGGTTGCATTATGATACATGCACTGAAATGCATGCCTATTGAAACTCAGTTTCATATTATAGTTATGTAAATATAGATATGCATAAATCTAAGGAAAGTTACAAATCACGAAATTGAACTTCAGTATTTTGCAATAGAATGTTTAGTCTGCAAGTAGTGAGATAAGAGGTTGGCTTTGGTCAGGTGAGGCTATAATCACAAGGTGTCTATTCCCAGGACCACCGTGGTAGCCAGCTGTACCTGGGACTCAACCACACGGGGGTCTTGACCTTTCAGGGTTCCCGCAAGACTCACCACTTCAGATGGGCTGAAGTCCAAAAGCTCAACTATGAGGGAAAAATGTTTATTGTCCATCTTATATTTGCTGAGGTAAGAAATGGAATAAGGATGAAGGACAGCAGGAACTGTGGGGAAAACCAATATGGGATTGAAATACTGATAATTTCAGAATGCTCTCACTGGATTGGCTGTTAATTACAAATATTGATGGAACATTCTTCATACAAAAGTCAGCTTTCTTTGGTTGAAATTTCAGCTTTGTAAAATGCTAAACTATTTGTAAATGCTTGTTAAGTACCACAGTTGTATTTCAAAAAAGTGTCATTTGATTAAGCTAGCTTTGCATGAGGATCATGATTTTCAAAGTCCAATGGAGAAATAAAGAAAGTACATAATATACTTAATCTCGTATAATTGTATAAGTGCATTCTATTTATGCTTCTTTGTTATGAAAACTATCACAAATAGTAACATGAAATAAGCATATTCACTTCAAATTTATTTATCAGCAAGGCAAAGCCAGGATCTCTTATTTTTTCCCTGTTTGAATCATGCTACTTTAGTTCAAGTGATATATAACAAACTTAAATACATAAATGTATGTAAGCTGACACGTTATAGAGACTGTGACAGGAGATGAAGTAGGGATGGTTGGGTTGGGAGTGAGCTTTAAGAGATGCTTAAAGATGATTTGTAAACTGTGAATGTAAATCATGTAAGTGTGGAGAGTCTTCCTTGAAGCAATACTTGTTTCATATGTGGAGCATAAATCATGTTTCAATGTTACCATTATAATACTCCCTAACTACTTCATTTTGATATTCACTGACATCATCTATTATTGAATGTTTTAGAGGAGACATTTGACATCATGTGCTGATGACACTCGTACTTGGTGCTTTGCATGCCTCACCTAGGATGCGAGAACAAAGGTAAGTCTGTGATGTCATTGGTGAATGTTTAGAAGTTAATCTATTTGATGGTATTTATGTAACATAATAAACTCCAATATGATTAATACTTGTAGGAGTCTGGTATGTGACATGCCTGTGTTTACCAGATGGTTCAGTACTATCAGTACATTAACAAAAAAAGTAATAACATGTATAATATTATAGTTTAACTGGAGTATGTGTAAGGGATATTAATAGGTGTATCATCATTTCTTCTCTTCCATCCTTTGTTCAAGGATGTGCTCATACATACCAATGATATCACAAGGCAAGATGCAGACTCTTGTCTGGAGCAATTTAATTTTGTGTTTTGTAACAAAACAAGAATTAGAAAAAAAGTTTAAAAGTCTTTCAAAAGACAGAGTAGTCTGCTGGCAGCACGACTCTCCTCAATACTTTCCAGCGTCTCTACCAAGGTGAAGCCATTCCGTGACCTGGGGCACTCCCCAATGCATTCACTGGCAGCCTCAAGAGTCTCACGTCTGAAGGTATCCCATAATAGTTCTTCAGGGTCCTTAAGGGTGTCGAGCGCTTCAAACCGATTGGAGACTGTTGTCACTGCATACTGTTGTGCACATGTCAAGTCCTTCAGTTTCTCAAGATGAAACACAGTGTGGTTACATCTTGGAGGCTTTCTGGACTTGACATGAAGCTTGAGTGAAGCAACAACAAGCCTGTGATCGGTCGCAAAGAACTCGCCATTCCGGAAAACCCTGCAGTTTTGGAGGATCCTCCAATGAGTACTGATAAGGATATGGTCAATCTCCTTCACTACCCCTCCCCGCCAGCATTGCTATACCAAGTCCAGCGGTGCAGCGCTGCTCTCTGATAGTACACCAGGAACCCACAATTCTCAGCCTTATGGATCTTGCAAAATTCAGAAGGACAGAGCTGTTGTTGTCATTCCTGGTACCAGAGCCATGGGGACCAACACATATCTCATAGCCAGCCCTTTCAGTGCCAGTGACAGCATTAAAGTCACCCAGGACAATGAGTGCATCACGACAGGGACACTGCTGGTCCAGTACAGAGTCGAGTTTGGCGTAGAACATCTCCTCTTCAGTTTCACACACCTCGGTAGGAGCATACACTGCAACAACAGACATGAAGCCTAAACTGTGCTTCAGCCTTAATCGTATTATATGCTCATCAACCGAAGTAACCTCTACAACAGACGGCTGCAGTCTGCTGGAGACGCCTACGGCTACCCCCTTGACATGGTGACCATTGCTCATGCCGGACCAGTAGTAAGTAAAACCTTTACTACTGGTCTCGCCACTGCCAGGCCTCCTTGTCTCAGAGAGCCCCACCATATCCACCCTCAGCCTACTGAGCTCGTCTGATAAATGAGGCAGTCGGTGATCCTCTGAGAGACTCAGGACATTCCAGGAGCCCACACGCAGAACCCTTTGAAGGTTCACCTCAGGATTGGTCTAACATGTAGGCACCACATGTACAGCCCCACCAACACCCCCAAAATTTGAAATAGGGCTAGGGGGTCCTCCCGCCCCTCTCAGGACACAGGGTTCCCACAGGCTTTCCCCTGCATCTGTCATACCGGTAGGCAGGCAGGCCCCTCTGGTGCCTCGGCACCCAAGAGGTCTGCACGGTCGGACCCCCCAGCATACTTGGATCGGGGCGGTGGCCAGAGGCTCGTCCGCGCCTATAGCCCCTACCCCAACCTCTGCCTCTAGCATTGGTGGTGGCTGTGGATGTTTTTTTTACAGGGAGGGGTTGGCCCCACCCCAACCAGCTAGGTCAGCCATGGGCAGGGACACTGGTATCCCTGGGGGAAAGAACCCTGGGTGCCCAAAAAGGAGGAAGGGGAGGCACAGATGTGGAGAGACAGAGAGGGGAATGAGCTATGGGAGGTAGGGGGCACTCACTCCTCACTTGGAAATAATCCACCCACCACCATATATATATATATATATATATATATATATATATATATATATATATATATATATATATATGCATACACACATATATCCCTTGCTATCTTCTATGGCTATTCTCATGGTGACTGTTCTACTGATCTTGCTAACTGCATACCTCCCATCCTCCTGCAGCCTTGCTGCACAAGACTTTCTTTTTCCTCTCACCTCAATTCTGTTTAACTCTTTAATGCAAGAATTAACCAGTACTCTCAGTCATTCATTGCTTTCTCTGGTAAACTCTGGAACTCCGTGCCTCCCTCTGTATTTCCAACTTCTTATGACTTGACTCTATTTATGAGGGAAGTCTCAAGACAATATATATATATATATATATATATATATATATATATATATATATATATATATATATATATATATATATATATATATATTATATATACACACACACATATTTATAAAAATTAATTAAGTATCATTAGAAGTATAACTGTTACTAAGATAGTTGTAAGAGGAGCTGTGCTCCATACTTTTTTTATAAAAGTCTGAGCATTCAATAAACAATCAATCAATCAATCAATCAATTAATCAATCAATCAATCAATCAATCAATCACACACACACACACTCTCTCAGCCCTACCCAAAGATTGGTCTACATGAGCTCTGAGCTCGCTCCATAGGGAAAGGCTGGCTGGGTCACCAGCAGGCGACCGAGGTGAATAACACTACAATACTACAGAGCTGCCTTGATGGTAAACACCTTATCAAGTTGAAATTTTTCAGAAAAAGCACACTGTAGGCTTCAAGTGCCCCACTGCCTCAGCCTGCAGACATTTGTGGAGGTGTGCTGTGGAGCAGAGACTGTTTTACACGTAAGTGCTAACTGTTTGACTTTTTATCTAGTGAACTATCCTAAAATTTGTATACAACTAATGACAACTTCAAAACTTTAGTTATTGCTGTTTTTTCTTATTTTCAGTTTCAAGTAGTTGTTTAATCTAGATTAATGTAATGTCATATGAAATAACTTTTGGTGTGTTTGAGACTACCTAAACAGGGTGGCAGTGACAAAAGTGTGTCCTTTTCTTCCCATTCATGCATTCCATTCTGGCACACTCCTCTTCCCCTCCACCTCCCATCTTGTTTCTCCCAGGCTTTACAACTGTCAACTCATTTAATAGGGTGTTCTCTTTTCATGCCCACACCATTCACTCTACCTTTGCATATTTATCGTGTATCTTGCTCATTTTCTCCACACAACAGACTTTGTGAAGATGTGGTGTTTGATCACTTCAACCACTCCATAATTTGTTCTTCAACCTTTAACAGACATACATGACAAATATTCACATACAGTTTCATCGCTTTCACCATCCATTCATATCACCTGTATACATATACCTCTCAGATAGCTCATGTTAACCATCTGAATCCTAGATCTTTAACCTTCATTCCATTTACATGTCTCATTTGCACATGTCATCATTTATACCAGTGTTATGCACAGTGATTCTTCATCTCTGTTCACCAGTCTACCATCCATCATACATGCCAAAAATCTCAGCACTTTCCTCCCTTGTAATGTTTTCTCTTGTATTTCTCCCTACATACTTCCATGTTTGCACAGGATCAAACCAAGGTATTTAAACTCATCTACCTCTTCAATTGTTTGTCAATTCAATTTGATTTCGCACTTCTCAAATTGTGGCCTCATTCTGTGTGAAATTATAATCCCAATTACATCACATTTTCTTTTCTTCTAAGATCATCACATCACTTTCTTCAATACTAATTTTGAACTTTGTACTGTGGACAAAGCTCTTTTATCATTTTCTGGAAAGATCTTTTCAGTTTTGGCAGTGAGCACAGTGTCATCTGCACACACAGCTTCCATTTACCGTAATATTGTCTGTACAAAGCCCTGCTCTGACATTACCAACCCTTTCTTGCATGCCCTCACACCTCCATTCATTAGACAAACTGAATACACATTGTGACATGACCACTTCCTCACTCACCTGAACACATCTTTCACTTCATTAAATAACTTTCCTTCCCCTTCATACATCAAGACATACCACATTTTCTCCAAGTCATTTGTGTCAAATGCCCTTTCCAAATTCATAATTGCAACATATACTTTATTCTTTCTTGCTGCCATTCTTTAAACTGAAAATCTGGTCTACATCACTGACCTATGTTTTAATGTACTCTATCTTGCTCTTCAAAACCTGATTTTTGTAATACTTGTCAAAACTCAGTTATTATTGCTTGCATACACTATTTACACTGAGTATTCACTGAACACTGTAATTTATAGGATTAACAGATTTGTGCATTATGAATGAGTGTGGTGTTTAATGGAATTAGATTTCTATGAAAGCTCATATTACTGGATAATGATAACTCAACAGCAACATACTCATGTCTTTCTTATAATGAATGGGCAGGAAAGACTTGTATCAGGATTTTGTGATTACCTTGTATCTTGGTTTATAAGAAGACTTTTGTGCATAATACAAAAAACTGACTAAAATCATTCTTGTCTATTAATGAGTATCACTAATGCTGCTGTTTGGCACTATGTTTGTCTGTCTGTAGTTCCTTCCTGCAGTGGTATTATTTTGCAGTAAAGCACATCCGTATCACTGGTTGTATTACCATACTTTTATAATTGAAATAATATACAGTATTCTGAATTTTGACAAGGTGCCATATTTCTGCATAGAAGTGCCATAGGTCGGAGTGAGCACTCAAATTGTGGTCAATATTAGTAGTGCCTTGTGGGTCCACTCAGTGATTCAGAGGCTCCTATCTCTGCAAACTTTTGGGACTGGGGACACAGGGGAATATTACATGGTGAAATTGACAGTAGCTACTATACTGAAGAACAAAGGAGGCCATTATGGTAGCTGACCTGGCAATGGAGGTGGAAAAACCAACTTAACCAATCTGCGGCAGCGGACAAAATGGAAGAATTGTTATTATAAAAGAAAAAAAGAATTGATAAACTTAAGGTTTTGCTAAGGTTAGAATGAATTACCTGATTTATAATTATCAATAGTGGAACTTTTAGTACTTGAACAACCATTTGGAATTAATTAAGTTCAAGTTTTGAGTCTCCACTATATCTCACTCCTTCGAGTAAGATAAGACTTCTTATAAAAAAAAAAAAGCAATGAGTGAGTGAATGGTAAGCAGGTATAGAAGGTGATGAAAGAGAGAGCACCACTTACTACCTCCCTGTCTCTAAGGGTGTATAACACGCCATCATAAAGAAAACTTTTCTGTAAACTTTTTTCTCTTTTATTAATAAATCTTCTACCACAATCTCCTCCTTACAATGAGTGACAGAGTGAAAGCAGAGAGCATTTGAACTGTTTTCTAAACATGGATGATGGAGTTGTGTGTGTATTGTGAAGTATTAGGCCCAAGGATGCCATGAGAGGATTTTTGCATTTTTCTTTATCCTCTGACTTTTACCTCGGTTAGTCCCCTCTTAAGCCTTTATTGTCTTTTATCATTGGTCTTTGTTTCCTTTACCCTCTCCTCTTTCTGAAGCCTTCATAAAATTATAATAATGGAGAGAAGAGTGTTTGGACAAACATAACAATCAAGTAGCACATTTTTTGTTGCTTGACGCCAGAGAAAGACCGTCATTTCTCTGTTTTGGTAGTCAGGTGTGTTTAATGGATACGTACATACTATGCTATGGTTTATGTACTACGGCAGTAACAATCACTGGGGAATCATTCTTGAACAGCTGAAAAAAGTTTGCTTTATCCCATTGTGAAGTCAATATTACCTCTGCAATCCTATAAGCATTTGCTTGATAGTTATCTGGAATATCATTAAGATCATCATCTGATTGAATAAATTTACTCTTGGAAATAAGGGGTCTTCATGTATAACCAGTTACCTTATAAGCTGAGGTACATGGTATGTTTTTGATAAGGGTGAAAATTTTAGCACATCTGGTGTTTTACATTGAAATTAAGACACTAGAACTGATTGTGATATGCAGGAGCATACAGTTTTTGTTTTTTGCAATTCCAATGTTTTTTCAGACTAGAAAATTCCAACAAGCAAGGTGTTGTGGTGACTGGGGGTTCATTTTTCTCTCGTGGCTCTCGGTTCCGCTATGCTGGGAAGTGTGAAAAAGAAGTTGTGGAAGAAAGCTCAAGTATCTTACGAGACCCTCCAACAGTAAACAGGGTGTCCCTCAAGAACATTGGAAGGTCCACCTCTCTCCCCACCACACCAGCTGACTCTGATACTTATGATGGTAGTAGACCTTTCTTTATATTTAGCTACCCCCAGAAGCTCCATTCTATATTTCTTAGACTGAATCCATTCCAAAGACTCTCATTCACCACATATGTATATAAATCACTTCCAGATTAACATTAGGGTAAGTTTAATTGTTGCTTTTTTATACAGAAAATTGAAATTACAAAGCTGAAGAATCAAAGTGTATGTTTCTTGCCAAACTTTGTTTGCAAAATATGTAGTGCATCACTACTGATTGTGATGATGATCACAGTGTTGTAATAGCAGCAGCCTTCTTGTTGTAGTCACTTGCGAGGCAGGAAGGGTGAAGTGTCTGACACTTGGTGTGTCTGGTCAGTGGTGCATCAAGAAATTCTCAGATATAGCCAAGTGCTATGTAACTAAGGCCTTTCTGTTGAGTGTATATAAATCCCCATTTCACTAACAGCCTATGTTTACTTGTTGGTAGAATAGTGTACCATTTCAAAATCCTGTCTGTTTTGATCAGTTTTACTAATTTTAGTTATTCTTAAAAAGTGTAAACTTTAAAAAATGATAATAATGCCATCAATAAAGTTTAAAGTTGACTTTGAATATGTATTGGCATATTGGTTAGTGGGTCACCATAGTGTGCTGTCTCACACTTTGCTGCAATATGACTCCAATACTTCTTAAAATTACAAGCAAGTTCATGGAGAAAGACAATTACATATTATATATTGACATCTATTTGCATGCAAATCCATTGATAAAACTGCTTGCTCACTTACAGCACAAAAAAAATGAATTCATATAACCATCATTGTGACTGTTCAGCTCATACTAAAATAACTTTCCATCCAGACACATACATGAAAGCATTAGACCTATTCATAGTTTCTAGATATCTTGAACCAAAGATATCAATATGGTAATTACCAAGTTTCAAATTTCTTGCATCTTTTCTCTATGAATTCCTGTTTGAAATTTAGTGTAAACTGAGTTGTAATCTCTAACATACTTTTTCTGCCTTAACTATTTATCAGTTATAATTAATTGCATGTCTTAAAAGTAGTAACTGATTAATTTCATTCCATCATAAAATGGCAGTTTTCTCTCTCCCATAAAACCTTACACATGTTCACTCAAGCCAGAACCATTCCTTAATACCATCCTGTTGTGCCTTATGCACCTCAAAGTCTATAATAAAATTCCTATGTCATCAAAGGTTGTTTTGATTGCCTTCACTTTGATTTTCTCATAGATGCACATGAATATTAGTCACCTGACCCATGTGATTCCACTTGAATGTAGAATATTTCCTCATCACAACAAAAGACCACCACAATGCATTATCCGTACACATTATGATAGTATTCCTCATCTGTTCATCAATGTGAGAGTTGTTTATACAAAGAATTCTGCAGCTTCCTTATTAATGTTCTATTTTCCTTTGTATGTAATATTTAGTAGTTGCTATTAGCACTTTAGTACTTAAAGTAACTTGAACGAATTTTGTATAGATGTGCATAGAAGTCAGAATTGTTGCCTAGTGAATAGCTAAGTATTGTAAAGATAATAGCAATTAAAGAACAGTATATGTAATGGTTGGTGCTTACATATTTGCTGAAAATTTAATTAATTTGGCAAATGCTTCTGCTTTTACTCCAGCTGTAATCAGTCGAGTCCACCGGCCTCTGCCATACATAGACCGAAGCAGTAGTTTGGATGAGGATGTGTTGTGTGGGGCTGACATGGGGTCTCAGGACTCAACAGAAGGACTCAACCACATAAATGGGGGCTGTGGAGGTGAGGCTGTCATGCTCTAGTAGTGTGCCAATTGCTCTGTATATTTCTTTACTCAGTATCTGAACAAAACCTGTTCCTCACTGTGACTTGTTGATTTGTTAATTTCCGTTATTGCAGGAAGAGCTGCAAGGATATTGGTGAATATGTGTTTGTTATTTAAGATGAAGAGCATTTAATGGTTTTAGTTTGTCTACAACATTTATGTAATATTCTTTGTTATTCATAATACTGAAAAGAGAATCCGATGATCTTTGTAGTTCCAGGTTAGAACAATTTGATGGTCAAGTTTTTTTGAGGGACATGGTAAAGTGAACCATTATTTCTATAGTTTTGATTCTAATGAAATGATAATAACTTTCAGATCTTATAAAGATTTATCAATAGTTATTTTTGGTAGTAACCAGCAGAAATGTGTCAGTGTCTCTAATAACATTCATGTCAAGATATTTTTTTTGTGCATATTCTTTTAGTGTGTTCATATAGTCTACCTTCTCCTTTGTGGATGGTGGGGTAACAAATGATTAATGGAATGATGTACTAATATGAGTAGGTGACTTAAATAGACTTCTTTTCTGTTTGAAGGGCCGGGAGCTGCCTATTGCCCTGAGTCTACACTGCCACCACTGTCCCTCTTGGAACCTTTACTTGAGGCTCAGGAGAACAAGTCTCGCTCATCATCCATCCTGGACTCCAGTTGTAAGTTAGTCATGATTGCACTTTTAGAGAAAGCTGAGCTTGATAAGGAAATAGTACAGGACTGGCTATGCTTGTTACATTTTGCCTTATATAGTGCAACACAGTCTTGGGAATTTCTTATATGTGAAATATTCTACTTAGAAATTGTAGCTGCCATACTTTTTGACTTAATCCAATTTTCCCCACTCATAGGCCCTATAAGTTGAATGATGTTTTGTTATAAAGGCTGCAGGTTAGTACTGTGTTGAGCTATGTCTAGTGGGGCATTAAGGGCAGGATCTTGAGGGCCATGGCCATTGCCTAGGGCTTGCGGTGATAACTAGTGTGCATCCACACTTTGATTAGAATGCCAGAAATATTGTGCAGGCAGTAGTGCAAGCTTGCATTTGTTGCATTTTGGAAGATTGCTTTTTATAGGATAATATTTACTTTATTTTTCTAACAGAATGTGGCTTTAAATTTATTAGATATTGCAGCCAAGTATAAATTTTTGCATTTAGTTCAGTACACTCCTGAAGAACACTTTTAAGGTTATTTGGTGCACACGCATAAATCTGAACAACTGCAAGTCATCTATACTTCTCGTTTGATTGTTTAATTACATGAACAATAAGAAGGACCAACCAATTAATGGGGGAGGGGGGGAGCTGGCTGGGAGCCACTTATTGTATTTTGCAATAACACAAAGTTTGGTCTTATCTCAAACACACACACACACACACACACACACTTTTATATAATGATGAGCCTGTATGCTCCTTAGAGGAGATGCCTGATATTCACCATTTGTACATCTACAAGTTAGCTGGGGAACATATCTAGTTTTGTTCATTTTAAGGGCCAGCAATTGCACTATTTTGTCCATGCTATGCCATAATAGACCCATCTTCTTTCTGCATGATATCTGATCAGCTGATCAAATTAAAGATGGACCTATTATGATGCAGCTCTGCTATTGGACTTTAATTAGAGATTGTTAGATATGCGGTGCAAGCAACCTTCCCTCTGTGTGGCACTGAGGATGCGTCCTCTTCTCTGAGACACGGAGACTAAAATCTGAGATGCTTGTGGGTGTGATTGTGTACGTGAATGTGTTGGCGTCTTGGTTACTTTCTATCGTGGGAGATGTTGGCCTAGTTTATCTAGCTGATATCACCCTTAATTAATGGGAATGGCTAAGGCAAGATGTATTTTTCTCATAAGAATAGAAATGAAATAGGAGGTCCTTGTAATTCTTGTTCCGTTCCTTATAGTTGCCTTTAGTGATATATAGGGAATACAGCAGCAGCAGAGTGGGACCAGGCCACATCTACATATCTAACAAACTTTCATGATCATGAATGATAATTGATCTTTGAAACTAGTTGTTCTTTTGCATCATATTCTAATATAGTTTGTAGTTGTAGAATTTTAACAGTTTATCTCATATTTGCTCCAAGATTATAGGCTGTACACATCAGCTCCTTTGATGGCAATGCCTTAATCCGCTCTTGTACCAGTGTGTTGGTTCATATTGTGCTGCATTATTGAAAAATGATGGTTTGGTGTTCATAGTTTTAATGTGCTCAGCTGCCTTCAATTGTTGACTAAGAACATTGTGTGACCGCCTGTGAAAAATTGTTTTACTGTATAGTTTTATACATAAGTACTGTAGAAACTTACATGCACAAGTCATTGTTCATCCGTAACCACAGGCTCTTTCATCTCTGTTATACAGAGGGAGAGAGAGAGAGAGAGAGAGAGAGAGAGAGAGAGAGAGAATGGATACTTACAATGGTATGTTTGGGTTCACTGTGTCTTTATGCTGCCTATGACCAACATGTTGACTGTCATGAGTTGTTGTGCCATTACCACCACAGTTCCAGCTAAGGAGTATTTGCTGAAGAAGGAACATTCTGAATAAGCAGAATGATGCTAAGGTCATCAAATTATAGTTAGATCAGGACAGCCTTTTATTACTCACTAACTCTACCAGAATAACCTTAATCAATATAGTAAGAGGAACAGATCTCCTCTATCTTACCAGTGGCTAAGACAATTGTCCAGCAGTACATCACCACCTCAGTCAACCCTTTGTTGCCCAGTATCTTCACAGCTAACAGGCAAACCATTCTTCATTTCCTGACTAACCTAAACTGTCTTAACTAAATAAAGTAAACTAACAAATGGTAAAATTATGGCAAACAGCTTCCTTTTAAATTTAATGAAGAACTATTTCATTGTATAGATTTCATCCAAACAATTGTAATTACTAAAAATTCAATAAAAGCCTATCCAACTAAATTTCAAACCAAAAGCCTCGTCTCATCAACTTTCTTGAATAATTAAAATTCCACGTTATGATTATTTTTCATTTTTCCGATTTTATTGAATGTAACAGTATTGGTGTAGCGAGATCTACTCAATGAAATGGCTTAATAATTTGTTACTGAAAAATACAATTTACTAAAATGATATCAATCCAACCTAACCTGTAACTTGACATCCCGAGCATCTTGAAATTTATTAGCTTATAGACTTTATCTACTGTATGTAATTTAAACAAAGTACAGTGATTCCTCATCATTCTGGTTGGCGTCCTTTAAGTGTTTAAACTGAGAACTTTTCATTTTACTTTCAATAAGGATAGCTTTGATTACATATAATTTAACTTGAACATACTAATTGCACTACTTTTTCTCAAAACAAGTTTTCATTTAGCTTTATCTTACTTCCCCAAAAAGTCATATGTAGAAAAAAATTGAAACTTATGAAATATCACCAAAAAGTAATATAATTCCAGACTTAACAAATTGCTGGTTTTTAGATAAATTTCAGCTTTTGACAATTGGTGATGAATGATGATCGATGATTTCTGACAGCCGTCCTGAATTGTGTTGAATGTCACTTATACATAGTACTTAACAATTAACACCCGTATGTTTCCTATCAGCTGCTTTTTGGTTTTTGTAGTATTTTGTTAAAGTTAATGACAACAAAATCATATTAAAGACTCTAATATTATATGAACATTTTCAGTTATATGAGTGTTCATGGAATTACAGTAGCCACGTATGAAGCACAGCTGAGTTGCTAGTTACTACTGTCATGGGTAAAGTGTAATGCTCTCCACACTGGTACAGGACAGTAGGTCTCAGGAGCCCCTGGGAGGCATTTATTAGCAATTCTGCTTAGGGTGACATAATGCATGTATGCTTGTTTTAGTTATGGACGCTGAGAGTAGTCTTGAGCCATGCTTGGAGGCCAAAGGGAAGCAGGAAGAGGAAGAACCCAAGCATAAAGAGGGGGAGATTACAGAGAACAGTAAGGAGCTGACAGGAAATGGTAAGACTAGTATTTTATTGACGAACTTAAAGTTTCATATCATGTGTTACTAATATACTGTATATACATATGTACTCTTTGTTTTTGAAGTGAGCTCTAAGGTTTCCTTAGGTTTTGAAATACCTTGAATGTTTATGGGTTTCAAGTTATCCCTCATAAATCATCATTGTTTTATTTGTGAAATTAACATTGTAAACATTTCCAGCTCAATCTATATTTAAGGATTCACTTGACAATTTATATGTTGCTTATTTTATTGCCAGAACTACCTGAAGTTATTGATTTTCAACCACAACCTGAGATGTAATATTTGTAGTGTAGTAGGAAGCATTCTGTGGTTGTCACTTTAGTGGCTCTTTTGATGCTTATTAGTGGTGTTGTGGTGCATGGTGATTTTTGCTGCATGCTCCCTCATTGGTTTGCTTTGCCGCAGCTCAACACACAAACAATTGCATGTGTAATACTGGATATAATTTTTATTTATAACACCCATTTATATTGAATAACAAAACTGAATAATCTAGAACATTTGAGGTCAATTTGGATGTCGGGTTATGCTTGAATAATTTTACTTTCTAATAACCTCCCACTCTTTCTTAATTTTATTTGTGTAGTATCAATACATTTTATTTAACCCCAGTGATAAAAATGTCCATTAAGAGGAAAGTGATAAAACTTAATAGTAGAGTTGAATAACTTAGGAAGCCTTGATTTTCTGGTATATCATGACGGTTTCCTTGACTTTTTTTTATTGCATTAATGTACTTTTGATATGAAAAATCAATTTTTGTTACCACCATGATGTTGAGATTGATTTAAATGCAATGTCATAACTTGTGTAAACACTGGCTCATGAGCAGAGGCCGGAATTGTGTACAGTGGTGATACAGATTTCAGATGTGAGTAATGACAGAGCACAGTAGCTCAGGCATTGACATGGTATCAATTCTCATTCTATTATCATCACACTTTCAGGGGACGACACAGTTCTTCAACAGCAGCTTTACTATGACTATAGTGGGCGGGGCCACACCAGTGAGTTTGGTGACACATCCTCAACTGAGACACTGGGACCTCTCAACAACCACAGTGACTCCCAGCTGGCTCTCAAGGACAAAGAGGATCCCTGCCCCTCCAGTCCCAGGAGGAGTAGTTTGGTTCCAGTGGAGAAGGAGAGATTGAAGGTATCCCTTCCATCAGATCTTGCTCATAGGCAGGTTCAGAAGCTCTTTAAAGAGAGGATAAATAAGCTTAGTTGTAAGACATTTCTAAGAGTTTTTCTTGTAGCTTTTATTTTTGTGGTTTTCATTCTCACTTGCTCAGTTGTAATTGTGTTTGAGAGTGAGTCCAGTCTACTACAGGGGGTTCGTTCTTCTAGAGAAATGATGCTCCTGAGAATACAGTATTATCAACCAATTGTTAAGTGTATAAAAACTTGGTTGGGTGTAGAAACCTAGACTAACTTCATTTCTTAGCTTAATATGTTAAGTAGGTTCTAAATTTTCTAGATACCTTATTATGTGATGGTAATGCACGTGTAGTGCTCCACTGGTTGTTGCAAGTTTTCTACAATGGTTTGAAGGGATTTTGGATGTGTCTCAGGTAAGTTTGGATTTTGGAGAAAAATATTTAGGAATGGGACCAGTCACAGTTATTGTTTAGGAAAGCAGTGTGGGAAATAGTGATGACAAGGAATTTACAAAGATAATTACTTTTATGTAGAATAATGTTTCACATATGAGTGCAAATGGATGCATGGATGTGTATTTAGTGAAATGGAATGTAACAAAAGACATAAGGTCGAGCTTTTACAATGGGATAGCCCAGAAGATGATATAAGTACTTTTATTAAGTAGCAGTAGTGATAGCAATGATAGGAAGCATAACAAAGTGGCCAAAGTATGCAAGATTTGAGTGGTTGACCAAGACAAAACATAGCATGGTACGACACATTGGACTACAGGAGCATCCATGGGATTTTTTTCCAACTTTGGTGGGTGGGGAGGTGGACCATGGACATACAAAGGTCAACTAAGCACTTACTGTGTTATATTATAATACATGACACCAGACATCATTATAGAATATCTCAAGGTGTACCCTGTTACCTGTGACTACTTTTATATCCCTATGCAGGTGCCCCTGTGGGAGCACATGTTTTGTTAATGGTGGGGTGTAGGGGTTGTCCCACTTCATACTGTATAGGTTAAGCCTCATCATCTGGAACTCTATAATGTTTAGCTGCACTTAGAAATGGGATTTTTTACTAGATTACCTGCAAATATGTAAATGGTTGGCCAATTTATTCTTAAGTGTGGAGGGTATGCAAGTCTTCCTTTGTCTAACATCAGCTGTTTGTCTCTTTATGCTGCTTTTCATACTTGTTTACACTGAACTTTGGTGACATAGGTAAGGTGTATCTAAATATTATCTTACACATTACTAATCCTTTGAACCAACATTTAATGGGTTAGGAAATTGTTTAGTGGACCAAACTAAATGGGAGAACATAGAGCAAGGTTTATAATGTAAATTTCTAAAGGAAATGATTATTTATCTTTTATTTTTTTAGTTCAATGGTTGTCCTTTATGTCTTTTTGGTCAGATTTTGAGAGCTTATCATATCAATAGGCTTATAATTACAGTAAAAGTATGCTAATTTAAACACTGATGATCCAAACTTCCCAGTAGTCCAAATTTTTAAAGTGGGTTGAAATAAAATAATTTATGGCTAAAGTCGTGTCTCTGAGCAGATTCAAGGTAGGCGCCAGATGCACCATAGTGAAGAGGGGTGGGACTAGATTCTGCAACCAAAGCTCCCATACCTACTAAATCCATAACAATAGACAGTGCAGTACAATAATGAATTTATACATAAATAAGTTATTTAACATGGAAATATTGTATGTTATGCCCAGGATTTTAGGTGTATGCATTATAAGGGATAACATTGGTGTTCATTCATGAGAAGAGTGCTTCTTTATTTGTTAGGAGCTTTGTTAAGTCTATTTGTGATGCAAAAGGCTTGAATTCTGTTAACCCATACAGTGTCTGAACAAAAATATCAATTTTCTCCTGAGTGCTGTAATTTTTTGTAATGTTTTGGGAATGAAAACAAAATTAAAATCCCATATATGGGATCACAGGTGCCCCATAAGTTAGTTGGATTCAATTTTGAGACACTGAAAATAACCAGTTTTTCACTATCAATCATCTGTACACCATTGTCACCATCATTACAATCATCTTATCATCTTCATCATCATTATCACCATCACCATCACCAATGTCAAGCTTGGGGCTGAATTTACTTCCTCTTGCATTGACTCTTGCCCTTTCCCAGAATCAGGAAATTCAGTCTCACTTTCATCGCTTATGAGATCTATAAATCACATCATCATCTGAATCTGATGAGGATAGTGACACATCACTATACACAAATCTTCCACTATCCTCTGCACTCACTAATGTTGACACTATTGTCCAGCATGCGATCCATTTCACTCGTCATACCCGGAGTGACGCACATTTGAGATGCTGACTTGTTGCAGGCAACTTACTTTCTATGGGTCAGTGTGTTGGTACTTGGGAGATGCTGACTGCTCTGTAAGGGAGCAATAGAGCAGCAAATAGCTTGGCATATACGTATGGTAGCAAGATTCGCATCAACGAGATGTGGCATACTTGTTACTCGATTCACTGCTCCTTCACCCAAAAACCTTGTTTTCCCACAGGTTCCTCAAAAGTTGTTGGGATGAGAAGTAGGCTTGTTGAGGACTCATAACTTGAAAACTATCCATTAGTAAAGAAAATATGTAGAACATTAATCAATTCACTATATGTCTCATCAGAGAAATATAAGCAACTTGAGAGAATGATTGGATATGTAAAACCCAAAATTGTCTGAACTTGTATGGAGGTTCTGGCACGGTGGTGTTTTCATGGGTACTTCCTGATAATTCCAAGAAACCAATAATCTGACACTTGTGGTCTGCTGCTCATTGGATTAATGGACTTCAACTGTATTTATAATTTGTTAAATATTCTTTCCATTATAAGAAAATAAAGAGCTCATATATTACTTATAGCATCAGTAAACAGACCATAAAGATGTGACCTGCTTTTGCCAGAAAATGGATGCTGTTGGAGTAGCCATTAACCTGTGTACTGGTGAAACACCTAATCTTCAGGGGATGTAGGAGGAATTCTTTTTTCTTCTCATTATTATATCATATTTTTTTCATTATCACCATTATTATTATTATTGCACTTGTTCTGGTCTCGGTATAATGAGACAAGGTGCAGAGAGATATGGGAGATTCCCTGAATCTTGTTGATCATTTCAGTCATGTGCACGATTGTAGTACAATGTGAGGGTACAAGAGTATGTAAAGTACGTTTAACTGACAGAAGTTAAAGGCTCAACTCTGTTAGTAATCTTTAAATCCTAAGTGATGAGTGACACAGTCATGTGCATCTCAAGGCTCCAATGGGTGACATATACATGTCATGTGCCAGATGATTTTTATATTTAAAATCAAATGGAAGTAAGAAAGATGTTTTGAACATTATTTGCAATACTTACAAAGTGACTTTGTGTGTGGTAGTCCATAAAAAGCAAGGATGAAGGAGGGAGTCAAAATAACTTCATGCCAATGCATTGCTAAATGCAAACACTAACCAGGTTTATCCACTCCCAGTAGTCACTGTTAGACAAGGAATCACATTTATGGAACTTTTAGGTACGGAGGAAGAAGATGCATGTGATAGACAAGTGATGTGTATGTGGGCACCTTGTCTCTACTAATCTCCTCCATAAGTAAGTTTGCTAAATAGGTATATACAACTTATTATTATTATTACCTTTATCAAGTTTGCATGACTTCATTCAAAATTAAATGAACAATTATAAGTCTTTTTGATTTAGATACAGTACTGTACTGGCATGCCAGGCTTGTGAAGATTTGCTAGTTCCATGTACTAGTGCTGTCTTTGTACAATAAGCCTCCTTAATGACATTAAATGGGTATCAAGTATTGTAATGCAAGTGGCACAAAACTGTGTATATATATATATATATATATATATATATATATATATATATATATATATATATATATATATATATATATATTCATGTATTATAGTAATAATAATAATAATAAGGAAGATAACTCCCGATTAAGTTTTAAGTGATCAACCTGTGCCATACACTGTTGTCTTTGGAATGAGAGTCCTGCTGTAGTCCTTCATTATTTCCAGTGTGGTATGAATAAGCACTTGTGTGGTTTGTGCTTCACTTGTCATAACTTGTACAGTATTGTGGTGGAAGATATTTCATACAAGTCTGTGTATGGCTCAAAACATTTCATGCATGGAAGCCAAAACAGTATTGAGTTGGTCAAACATTCTAAGGGATCTTTTATTCTAAATGAAATTAATCAAGTGATGAATAAAGAACAGTGGAGGGCCAAACTAAAGGCCCTAATGCACAGCTCGTGTACTTAAGTGTCAGCAGATCTACAGCAGCAATGTTTTAGTCAATTGTGTTCTTACTGATACTGACAATAAATCTGTTCCTGTGATGGTGAGATCCATGGGTGTTGAATTTCTATCATTTAATTAAACACTTGGCTAATATGTGAAAAACAAGACAAACCATATCAATAAGAGAACAAAACTGATTGTCCTCTAAACCTAAGAAGTTGGGTAATCTTTTATGGCAGTATATAAAAGCCATTCTCCTCTATTTCTTTAACCCTTTGAAACTTCCATACTGTAGATACCTTTTACTGCAAATTCATGAGTTCAACATCACTGAAATTATGATGACAATATTAATTTTGCTTTGGCCCCTGTCTCAATTTGAATCTGATTTCGTACCGAAAGTGACAAATCAAAGGGCCTTGTGTGTAAATAAGGCTTAGAATTTTTCTCCTCAAATTGTTACTCCATATATTGCAAGACACAAGTGTCCCTCATTAAATTGTCTTAAGCACTGCAATTACAAAATGACTATGATAGTAAAATGTACCCAGTAGTCTTTGGATTGTCAGAAATAAGGAGTCTGATCAATTTAAGGCACTGCAACATGAATATGAATGATGTTATGTTCTACATAAGCAGCGTTATCTTCTTGTTAGTTCATTTGGGAAGTGACAATAACAGGGTAGATTACAACCATACAATGCAAGTGTAATATCTCGTGTTTTGAAATGGTCCAAGGAATAGCTGAGCAAAGGAGCAGCCAGGAGTATAACAATAACTTTTGTCTGGACATATACAACATTAAATTGTAATAAATGGGCCATAATTATATTTTATTAGTTTATATTTTGGGGGGAGGGACAGGGAGCAGGGAGGGAATTGCACTAGTAGAAGTGATTTTACTGATTTGGTAACGAGGGGTGAGGTAAGCTACAACTCAGAGAAACAAGTCACCATTATCAATATCATATAGAACTGTACATGACTGTTTATTGTGCATTTCATTTTGTAAATTAACATATTTGCATATCAATGCAATGCTCAATTTTGACAGACATAATGTACACAATAATAAAAAGATGACATGACATCTGTCACTTTCAATGAAGCACTGATCATCTCTGCCTTCTTCCTCTCAGTGCTCTGTCAACAGACGAGATGATATGAAAACAGAAATTATTTTGTTATGAATACTTAAAGAGGAGAATCTGAGAAATGAAAAGAAGTTCATTAACAAACTTCAACAACTTCTACTGCGTGTGTTTTAGATTTGCTTTTTTTACAAAAATAATCTCTTTAATTTTTCTCTGGAATTTTTGGCTATCTCAGATAACTTGCACCTTCATAGAATCACATTTGCTGGCACATCAGACATGGAAGAAATAAAGTAGCAAATGAATTGATTAATTGAAAAAAAACTGCATTTAGTGTAGCCATATTACTAAATCAGAGATTTGCCACAAAATGGTGAGGTGTGTGTATGGCTAAAGAATTTGTGGTGAGAGGCAAAGATGTAGTATCCACTGAGCACATTGACTGTACTCACACTGCTGTGTAACTATTGAAAAGAATAAGGTGGCACCAATGCTGTGGTACAATACAATATTACTAAATGACAGGCTAAGTCATACCAAATATAAAACTACCACTAGTGACACCACTGGCAGTCTCCTCCTCCTCCATGTACAGTAGTGAGGACTGTTAAGCTGGTAAACCAATGCTAGGCTTGTGGGGAAATTGAACAAAACGAAAACTTGCAATATACATGTTGTGTACAGACCTGAGGAAATTATGGTTATTATATTTTTACTATTATTATCATTATTATTATTATTATTATTATTATTATTATTATTATTATTATATTATTATTATTATTATCATTATTATTATTATTATTGCTATGTATTAAAGAAAGCATAAAAGAACAACTGAGAAATAGATAAGCTTGTTCATCTTATTTCTTGAAAGAAATCAGGAGGGAGTATCTGGGAGGAAGAAATTGATGTGCTGGTGAACTCATTTGCTAAGTTGGTCTAGTGTTTTGAGAGTAATCCAACCAGTTTGCAGACTCAACTTCATTGGTATTCTTTCATGTTCAACCTCCTTGTCCCATTGTAAGGGAACATCTTTTTAAGGTTTTCTGATCTTCTTGTTATTGTACCTAAATATGAAGGGAGTAGTATAGTTTATTGAACAGCAATGGACAAAAGCTAGATAAAGAGATATTACAGCAGGAAAACTTGTCAGTTTTGTAGAACTACTTGGTTAAATAACAAATCACAAACCAAAATTCTCCTCTTGTTTAAAGGTTTGTGTTGATGAAATTCCATGAGCAGACAGCTCTTCAAATACTTATAGATAGCTACTTTATATATAATTCAAAGAATTTGAACAATAGCATTTTCGAAAAGTGAATATTATATTTAATGGAGGCTTATGTATATTTTTTTAATGTGTGTGTGATACTGTTTCATTTGAGAGAACAGTTAAGGAAAGAGCCATTAGCACAGGCATTGTTGCTAAACCGTAGGTTTCCATGGAAACTGCAAAACCTTAAGTCCCAAATATGCAAATAATTAATAGAAAAAAGTCAGGAGTGTGAACAAGTTCTAGCCAAACATCCCTTGCAGGTGCATGTATTGTAGCTGCAGATCATCTTGTTTTAGTTGGTGTGAAGGGAGGGTAAAGGAAAGTTTTGCTTCTTAGATGACAAGAATAAACTTGGCGTTAATACCAGTATATTTTAGCTGTGTCTATGAAGTGTACTTGTGTCCAGTGCTTCATTGTAACACTGCTTGCTTATGAATTTCTGGCCACTACAAAACATTAATTTTTCTCTTGTACATCAATTTTCAGACTTGCATTTTCTATGAAAAGTCATGGCTTTGATTTATGGTGAGCGGCTGCATCTTGTTAAATCAGGCTTGACATGCTCATTGCTCCTTTAGGTTGGTGCAAAGTCAAGTGACTTAAGATTACATAATATTCACATTTTCTTTTCTCTAGTTGAATAAATATTCACTGACCTCTCACAAATCTACCATTATTAAAGCACAGTGACTCATCATTTAAGACTGGCAATTTACTGCATGATTATTGTATACATATGAATCACATCCACATCACTAAATTGTGCAGCAATGATACAATACAGGCCACATATCACTGCTGTCATGCAGGACTCATACGGCTCCATACGCACGCGCACACACACACACACACACACACACACACACACAGTACATTCTTGGGGTGATGAGAGAGAGAGAGAGAGAGTGGTGGGGGGTCATATTAATGACCTACGAACAAATTAGATGAAATCACTCAAATGATTTTACATTTTGGATGTGCTTGTCATATCATCAGATGCTGCCTCCATCAACTCCATTTCTCCATGATTCCTTCAGCATTAACATTGCCTCGGTTTCATCACCACTGACAAATAAACACTGACACTGACAAATAAAAGCTTAATTTTTTCAGATTTGGATATCTATGTACACAATAAAAAGAAATTATCCAAAATTTAACAAAAGCCATTCTCCATGCAAGACTGAGGTGTCAACAGTTGACATATTAAAACCTTTTCTCTTCAGGTTTTCTAGCATCAAGTAATTTTAGGGACATTTACATTAACATTTGTGAGGGACCAGTGTGTATGTAGATCTGTGAATCATTCCAGTAAGTTTACAGTTAGCATTGATAACAGACAATTTTGCCGCTGATCTAGCTTGGTCTGGCTTAAAGGTGCAGCTATAATAATTATCACAGGTGCAGAGATACTTGGCCCTACCTCCTGACTAACTACAATTTTAAAGTAGAGGTTATAGTCTACTATATTTGAATATAGTATTTATAAATATATAAATAAATAATGTATATATATATATATATATATATATATATATATATATATATATATATATATATATATATATATATATATATATATATATATAGTGTATATAATGTATAGTTACTTGTATAGGATTATGCAGAATACAAATTAAAATAGCAATACATCCATATGCATGGTCATTTTTTTTATATATAAGAACTTAACAAAGTCATGTACAAGTAAAAAATAAAGAAAAATTCCAAGCAACAGTATTGTAACCAGAAGTATTTCAGGATAGAGAAAACAGAAAAGTGTAAATAATAGATCCTAAAACAGAAAGTGGTGGTTAGGTGGATGAAGATGAGAGATTGAAGGATGATTTAAGCAGAAAGGAAGTGTGTGAAGAGGGTGGAGACAGTTTTGCCTAAAACATTGGTTTTGCTGCCTCATTGTAAAAACCAGTAGTACAGTATATAGGGATGCAGAATTGGTGCAAGATGCAAAGGAAAATGTTTGAAATGAATATGATAGCGCTGATTAATGGGAATGAGTAGCATATGTGTCAGACAGGTCAGGTGGGGAGAAACAAGGATAGGAAAGTATGATGAAGCGAAAAGTATTTAGTGGGATAATTCAACTTTTTCCGGCCACCATACAAGATTTGATACTGAAAAATTGGATGCTGGAGGTTTCCTCTACAATTCACATCCACAACCAAACACGCACAGTTAATGTCCTCTTTGTAGAAATTCTCCAACCTTAATCTTGATAATTAATACCTTTGAATAATCACAGTCACATTAATCTTGGAACACTTGAGTCACTTGAACACTTATGTGGTTGTGCCTTTCTTATCAAGTTGGCCTCACCCTCATCATTATTTTCTTTTGTTTATTTTATTTCATTCCTTTTTTTTTTGGTGGGGGGGGTGTATGGAAATTTCACTTACCTATTTGAAATATTTAGGTATGTTTTGAGACTCACTTAATTATTTAGGTTAAGGAAAACAACAATAAAACAATGGTCCAGCCTGTCTTTGCACCAAGTTAAGTAATTGTGAGTGTTCATTGTCCATATGAAAAATGCAAGTTTTGAATGGGGTCCAATGTATTCAGATTTTATAGTCAAGATGTTGGTATTTAATATTAATTCTATACAGCACTGAGGGAAAAGTGTTTTGTTGAAATTGAATGATTACATATTCTTTGATTTTATCTGAAATACACAGAGGATTCATAAATTCTATATGCCATACATTTATCAATTTCCCCACTTCATAATTTTATATAAAAACAATAGAAATCTTCAGAAGGTTATGTAGATTTATGAAGGAAGAAAGATCACATTATCTTGTTAGCAGGACCTGCCTTGTGCAAGACAACTTACTACCAAGCCTTCTACAGAATTCTATGTTTTTACATGGTGTGCATGGTGGCTCTAGGCTTTAGGAGCTGCCATTCTACTGGTGTTATTTTTCAGATCATGATGGCATAAAAGTGCCCAAAGAATGAATTTTTTATCTTGTTGATGTAAGCCATATACATCTGAGGTAATTTGATATTTTATTGAGGATGAATATTACCTCTGTCTTTGCTCGCTTTAGGACAGGTTCAGGCAATGCATTAAAATGTTACTGGAAAGCACAACAAAACACAGAAAGCTGTTATGATGGGCCTTAGAGAGTGACTGATCCTCACAAATTGTTAACCTCTAAAGGATCTGAATGGATTAGTAATTGCCTTTGTCCTTAATATAAGTAACTTTACTTTTCCAGTATTCCATCTTTTATGTGGAGTTTTTAGAGTTCATCTGCAACATTTACTTTGGATTTTGCAGTCCCCAATACATTCTCCTAAGGCACAGATTACTGATGGAAATTTTGTTGGTATTTTAGAGTGAATTGGAATATTATTATCTGGTACTGTTGAAATTGGGAGAAATGTGCTAATGCTATAGCCTCAACCTCAGCAAAGAGATTCTCATATCATGCTATAATTCCTCTGTCAAGGGTATTCTATTAAGAAGATGTAGTGTTTATTTTTTACCATATGTAGAAATAGTAGACCAACACTTGATACACTAGGAGTGATTCAGTCTGATGTATTGATTAAACAAATAACATTAATTTTATGTTTTCTTTTCCCTGAACTATTTATTCATTTATTTGTTTTTTACACACACACACACACACACAAACTTCGCATTCAGGGACAAATCGGAGTGTGTGTGTGGTGGGGGAAGGGTAAATTGTTCATTACAATTTAATGTTTTACCAATATATTAGTAAACACTAGTTATACAATACTACTGCTAATATTGGCACAGGCAGAAAAAAGCGTGAGGGACATGATTAAAATCAAATTAGGATATTGTAATATACTTTAGCATACACTGCATGTGCATGCGGCCTCAAATGTCAAGAAAATTAACTCGCCCTCCTCCCTTCACTCACGTCTCCACCTCTCCCCTCCCCTTCCTCCCCCTCCCTCCCCTGTCATTTTAAAGCAGTGGTTCTCAAAGTGGGTGGTACCGCCCCCCTGGGGGCGGTGAAACGATCTTGGAGGCCGGTAGGCGGGCAGTAGGGTGGCATCAGGAGCAGCTAATATTTAAGTTTGTTTTTACAAAACCTAAATGACATAATACATGTCCTGACAGGTTGTTTTCGTTTATCCTTCTCCATGGACTACCACTTTTCTCACAGCGATAAAAGCAGAAAACGATCCTGTGTGCAACACCACACACTCACACCATCGTTACAATAGCTTTATTTTGTTACGGAGTTCGAAATCCAATGTATCTGCCGTTGTTTTCAATTTGAAAAAAAAAAAAAAAAGAGATATATTAAGATATATATATATATATTATAATATACTCTATATATATATATATAATATATATATATTATAAGACTTGTTCTAGGTATAGTTTGTGTTCGCATGTGTGTGTGAGGGGGGCGCTAGGAATCCACCTGTTAGCCTGTAAAAGTTTGAGAACCACTGTTTTAAGGGAATCCACGCTCATGTGCATTTCCTGGACACGAGGGGAAGTTATAAGAGTTTGTAAATAAGAAGTTACACAACTATTACAAGACATCTTATGAAGCCAATAGCTACATGTCAATTAATAAATGTAACACATGTAAACATTGTAGCTAAGTAGTGTCATTCAGACATGATCACCGATACTTTTGTGTTGGTATTTTCTCTTAAGACTTCACAACCCTCTTATTGCTTCTATCATCTATTTAATACCTGTTCGGTTACTGCTTGTACTAAACCCTGGTGGTCAAAATAAGGTATGATAAAAAATGGTGTAGGCCACAGGAAAGAAGAAAACTATCCTATCTTGATCTTCCCTTGGCGTGAATAGTTACTTAAAAAGAGCCAATGAATTAGACCTACTAGCTATCTATTGACAATCTTCTTCTTCATCTTTCGGTTATTCCCATTTTGGGGTCGCCACAGCGGATCACTCGTCTTTGACGAGCTCCGCATATTGAGTTGGCAGATATTTTTACGCCGGATGCCCTTCCATGACGCAACCCTCCCCATTTATCCGGGCTTGGGACCGGCACTGAGTTGCACTGGCTTGTGGCCCCAGTGGCTGGGTGTGTGTGTGTGTCACACACTACACACAGGGACGGTGAGGCCACAACCCCTCGAGTTACATCCCCCTACTTGCTGCTAGGTGAACAGGGGCTAGATACACATTAAGAGGCTCACCCATTTGCCTCGCCGATCCCGGGAATCGAACCCGGGCCCTCTCGATTGTGAGCCGAGCGTGCTACCACTACACTACGCGGTGTGTCAGCTATCTATTGACAATAATCAACTCAATTCGCATTAATCAATGATGTCATCAGAAATGGTAAAACATACAAATGGACAGACCTGAGAAGATTCCAGCAGAGTAGTAGCACATAACACCTTCCTTCCTTCAAGCTACCTACTGCTACTGCCAGCAGCAGCCACGTGGAGATAAAGAATGGAGTCGCAGTGGGTTCATGACGGGTTCACGAGATCAGTGAACAGCTGGAAATTAGTCGAACGGTCTCTAATTTGCTCACAGTAATTCTGTAGTGAATGCTGATATCCTTCTATCTACTGCCCCCACTGGTATAAGTAGATTGTAAACTGATCTAACATTTCTTAAAAG
The DNA here is from genome assembly GCA_020233015.1 of Callinectes sapidus. Lineage (NCBI taxonomy): Eukaryota > Metazoa > Arthropoda > Malacostraca > Decapoda > Portunidae > Callinectes > Callinectes sapidus. The sequence goes on along the minus strand of CM035206.1, from coordinate 2,752,180 downwards.
CTAGTGAGTGCATTCAGTAACCTACTAGAGACAGGGCATTGGGGGTGCGGCTTGAGAAGACTTTTATTAGAGCCCTCAACCAATAATTAATGAGCCAAGCCCACCTCAACCTTCCTCCCAAATTGCTACCAACATTTATACAAAGCCATGTAACATTAATGCTTCACTTGGATGACATTTTGTGAAACCCCTCCACATTTTACCCCAACTCCGACAATGACAATTTCCTGGTGCTGTCACAGTCAGGAACAGCAAAGTATGAAGGGGTGACGGCAAGGACATTATTAATATAATCCTTGGGTGACTGAGTAATTAGCTAGCAAAGTTTTGTTCTGCTGGTCTCCTGCTGCTGCTGCTGTAACTGTATGTTCTGCAGTTACACATGTACACATAATATGCATCTCATAAATCTAAATGACTATAAAAGTGATCAGATACTTCCAGATCTACAACAAAAGGACGATTGATTATTGAGGTGATATATTAGTAATATCACTGAGCAGCAGCAGCAGCAGCAGCAGCAACAACAGTTCGGCCTCCAAGACCGTCAGTCGCTGACCAAAACAAAGCGGCTCACCGTCCGTCCCTGCGGCGACTGTGTGTGTGTGTCAGAGTCAGTGTCACTGTCACCCTCCACCGTGCTGCTGCTGCTGCTGTCTGTGCTGCTCCACTTGAAATGAAGAGTTATATATAGTGTTGTCGTTCACCCATAGTGGTCAGTGCATCACCACCCACCCACTTATATGGGGAGCTGTGGCACATCTCCCAGCACGTCATCGTCCCTACTTTTGGAAGAGGCAGCGTCAGCCCCCGCGGGGCAGGGAAGACCCTCTGCATGAACATTCCTTACATTGTTACGTGTTCCCGGAGTGGCGATGATCCGTGAAGCTCACATTAGTCTGCAGAGCTTCACGCTGGGCCTGGGCGTGCTGAGCTATCTGATTGCTTCCTGTGGGGGCCAGCTGGGCCTCCTCGGCGTATGGCTGGGGCACTACCTGTGGGCCTACTGCGGCCTGTTCTACCTGGCCGTCAACGTGCTGCTGCTGCTGCTGTACCGCGGCGATGACTGGCAGGTGAGTGGCGCGGCCAGACTGAGGCTGGGACGAGACAGGGAGAGAGAGACCTGTGGCATTAATTTACGGCATTTAGAAGGGTATATTGGCAGGAGGGTCATTGTGATTAACATAATGGTGACTTGAATATACGTACCATTTGAGTTAGTCATATGCACTGCTCATCATGTTGAGATTCCTGAATAAATGTGCATGTGTGAAGTTCAGATACACATGTTGCTTTTTTTTTTTTATATATATGTTGCAAGTTTCTAAAGAACTTCTCCTGTGAAATGCTTCCTTATTTGAGAAAATTCCATCAGTTTTTGTTCCTTCTGAAAAAAGAAAAAATGTTGATAGAAAATTGAAAAAAAGGTAATACTAAATAATCATCACTATAAAAATATGGTTCTCTTGTTAATAATAATTTGTTGTTCTCCTTTAGGTTGCTGTAAGAGGATGCTTCCTTGGAGCCTGCTGTGGTGGTGGAATCTTGGTCAGTGTTCTATCTCCAACAACCTACCATGTCTTTGGATGGTATGTGGTTGTGCTCACTGTCTTCCATTTCTCGGAGTACCTCACCACGGCAATAGGTAATCCCAAGACACTCACTCTGGACTCCTATCTCCTGAATCACAGCTGGGCATATGGAATAGCTGCAGTGGTCAGCTGGACCGAGTTTTTCATTGAGCGTTGGCTGCTCCCAGATATGAAGATGATTTGGTATGTCAGTATTATTGGAATCATCATCTGTCTATGGGGTGAAATCATAAGGAAGTCAGCGATGCTCACTGCCAAGACCAATTTCAACCATATAGTTCAAGTGCGACGACAGGACGGCCACGAACTGGTGACTTGGGGCACTTATCAACTCTTCCGCCATCCAAGTTATGTGGGATGGTTCTGGTGGAGCATTGGCACCCAGCTTATCCTTGTTAATCCTCTTTGTTCCATTGCTTACACTCTTGCTTCCTGGTCATTTTTCAATGAGAGAATCCATTTTGAAGAAATGACATTAATTAACTTCTTTGGTGAGAAATATTTAGATTACCAAAAGAAGGTTGGCACGGGTCTTCCTTTCATCAAGGGATTCATTCCTAAAATTTCTCGAAAACAGACGTAAATGTAATTAGACAAAAGCACAATCTTTCTAGAGATGTATACATTGTGATTTGTAAATAGGTAAATAATCTGTTTGATGTCAGCATTAGAATGAATTGTGTGTTTGCACTATGTTCATGGATCTCAGTTACCATTTGAGCTTTAATTAACACAACACATTGTAACTATGAATTTTGTTTTAGTTCTTGTGTTAATATGCTTTGTATCTTGAGTTATGGAAGTTTTGGCAAACTCTTTTATTCTTTCAGGGGACTGGCAATAATAGTGGGCTTTTTTGTTTTCATTGTTTTTGTTGTCCTTGGCCTGCTTTCCCCCTCTTACATAAAAAATTAAAAAGTAATTGATGCACAGATACTAGACCACTTGTACAGTAGGTATGGGACTGAAAATTATCCTGACTTGTGAAATTTCTGATTTTATAGACCAAATCATGATATTCACATGGAATATTAAATAGACCATAAAATTGTATGCTATACCAGATTGGTATTCAATATAAAGACAGGAAGCAGAGATAAGGTGTCTCCATACAAACTATACTGCCACCTGCATCAAAGAAATACAAAAGGGATGTCTGTATGGAATGGTTGCTCTTGTCAGCAATGAACAGAAGCCACTTAATGAATCTAGGAGAACGATCTCAATGAAAGGTTTTCCCACATTTGGTTAAGTTAACTGATTGTTCAAGTGCATGATAGGGTATGACATCCATCATCCTCAAGGGTAAATGACCTGTACAATTATGTCTAACTATGAATTTTGCCATATATATACTGCTGACCCATGTTCAGTGATGTTTCTAAGTCTCTCTCTCTCTCTCTCTCTGTCTCTGTCTCTCTCAGTATTTATCTATCTATCTATCTATCTATGAATATATATATATATATATATATATATATATATACAGTAGTACCTTGGTTAACCACCACAATCCGTTCTGTAAAGCTGGTTGTTAACTGAATTGTTCATTAACTGAATCAATTTTTCCCATAAGAAACAAAGGATATAAAAATAATTGGTTCCCAGCCCTAGTTGAACTTGCCCCTCTCCTGGATGCCAACTTGCACGATATCGTACGAACATTAAAGAAATCATTTAAACATAAAAAAACTTACCTTTTTGACTGCAACATGATGACATACGTGGATGGAGGTGTGGGGAGGAAGGGATGGAGTTACTGTTTTGAGGGGGAATCTCCCTCCATGAAAACATTATTTAAAATGGTTGATATTGTCCACTTCGACATGCTGTACTCCACCGCGAGATCAGACACACGCACTCCATTTTTGTGCTTTGAAATCATTTCTTTCTTTAATCCAATTGTTGGCCTTAGCGATGTTTTAGCATTAGAATAACACAAAATGCACGGATACACCACGATAAACACAAGTAATGACCGACCGCAACAACGTTTCAGCAGGACTGATGCTGGGATGCCGCGTGGGTTTTTGCCTTGCTGCTCATTATTTGAAGATTTCTTCGTTAACTTAGGCTTTCGTTAACCGAGGTTCTACTATATATATATATATATATATATATATATATATATATATATATATATATATATATATATATACAGTGGTACCTCTTGATTCTTAATTTGTTCTTTTTGGCTGTTCGAATTGCGAAAATTCGAATGAAGAAGCAATTTTTACCATTGAAATTAATGTAAAAATATTTAATCCGTTCCAGTTTATTTTAAATAAAAAAAATACTACAATCAACCCCAGCTATTGCAAGAAATTGGTCCCTTAACATTGCCGCAATACCTAAAAATGCAATAGCCATTGTTAAGAAGTAATGGGAAAAAATCAAATTGGTCCTGGCCCACCAGAGTGGCAACATGATTTAACATATTGGCACCTTGTTTTCCCCTCATCTCATCATAATTCATAGATATCCTTCACATTTTGAGAGTATAAACACAGACATGAAATGCATGAAAAAAAAAGAGGCATAACAAAAGAATTATTTACTTCGGTGTGAAACTGCCGAGTCCCAATGAAGACGAGACAAGCCTCCCCACGGGTCCCCGCCTCCCTCCCATGCACTGAATACAGGAACAGATCGTGTAGTACATATTCTTCCCTTTCCCCTCCCTCCATCCTTATCCTCTCCCATTCGATACGCAAAAAGACCAAGTAGGCCGCCCCCCATTCCCTCCATCCTCCAGCCACTCACCATCCTCTCTCCCTCCTCCCCCCTCTCTTTCTCTCTCTTTCTTATCAAGTACAATATATTCTCACAGCATCATTTCAAACAGGAATTACTTCAAGAAAAGCATAAATTATTGTACAAAACGCAAATTATTATATTCTCGTAGTTTGCGCAAATGACAATGATATTTAACATTTCATTCTTCATTGGTTGTTTGAAGTGTTAAATATATCTTCATTAGTAAATAAGTTTGCCAGTGACCAGAGTAGAAGCTGCATTGACTGGAGTGGTAGGTAGGAAGTGATCAAGGTTGGGGGCCGGAGTAACCAAGGCAACTAGGGGCCAGAGTGACTTGAAAGCCGTTCACGAGAGAGAGGTGTTCACGGCGGATTAGTGCAAGCGAGACTGGCCGACCAGCGGGAAGGTGCATCGGCCGCCACGTGTTTGTGTTCGAATTGAGAGGCCGCACTCAGATTAGAGGTCAAAATTTGTTCGCCAAATGTGTTCGGATCGGGAAGTGTTCGAGTCAAAGGGTGTTTGAATCAAGAGGTACCACTGTATATATATATATATATATATATATATATATATATATATATATATATATATATATATATATATATATATAAAGTGAGACTAGATACATAGCACTGTGTAGTAGAGCACTGACATAAGAAAATGTGAGCTATACTGAGCTGTAAGTGGTAGTTGTTGGTTGTTGGTTGTCAGACAAGGCACTCTTGGATACTCTTGGTTATTCTGTGCTGGGTGTGTCAAATGATGTGACTGCTTGTTTGTCACCCATAAAGTATTTAATGGTATATTAATTCTAGTTTGATGGAAGCTGTCTAGATGGTCTGTTACCTGTTGTTTTATGATCTCATTTGTGATTTGTTTTGAATATGTAACATGAAAAATATGCGTCAGGTATTTATCGATTTAATTTTTTGTAAGTATATTTTCATCTGAAATATTGTGCCATGCTGAACAGGAAAATTAGTTAGTACTAACAAAGTAAAAAGCTTATACACAGAAGACTTGTTTACTTGTAGCCAAGTAAATGGGTACCTAGTCTTGTGCTGAAGAGCTGCTCATTGTAAAGGTGTAGCATAATTCTAGCATAGTCTGGTAGTGTTGTTATATCCATCTAACCACTGTAGCTCTATGTTAATGTACTGATCATTACCTTCCAAAAAAATAAATAACTGCATGCCATAGTGGTAGCTGAGGAAAACCCAACCATCATTGCCATTTTGGCAAACAGTTTGGTATTATTTACTGACAAGGTTACTGCGAGAAAATATCAAGAACATGTTATATTATAGGATTTTCTTGAATAAAAAGAGATCTAGGTGAAATGTACTAATGTCAGCACAAAGTCAGAAGCATCTCTTATATTGTCTGTTACTCATACATCACACTTCACAAAATTGAGCCACAACACTGCATTACTCAAACCCTTGCTGGAACAATAATTTTGTACGGACATATTTAACTTCATCACCACTACAGCAGTGACATCTTTCTCTTAACATTCTACACAAGATTCTTCTGAGCATACACATCATCAGAAGAACCACTCCATTAAGAAACACTAGTATGCTTCACCAGAGTTTGCTGTGAACACACTCCTGCTCTGAGCAGTTATTGTAACAGCATGGTGTAGTTCAGTTGAGATCCATCATGGCCACCTTGGAGTGTGCAGTGGTGCACCACGGTCACCGCATGGCATGGCATGGCATGGCATTGCATGTCGTCACCTCAGGTAGTACCTCAGTCGCACAAGTACAAGCTTGACAGACAAACTGGGAAGCTAAAGCGGGTAGTTTACTGCAGTGCACAGGATTCCTGAATGCTCCATTAACAAGTAATGACAGCTTGAAGCATGTCAGTATTATGCAAGTGAGATGTGATGTACATACTTTATTATCTTCAGTCTTTAACCAACCTGGAATAGATGTGAGGCTATCTATCTTTGGTACTTCCTTAGAGGAGGTAAAATTCTTCTCTAAGATGCAGTATTTTTACATCTTGTGTTCTGAAGTGTTTTAGTTTCTGTAAGCAGTTCCCTAAGCTAAGTTTATGATGTTGGAACAATGTTGATTTTTTGTTCTTATTCAGCAAGTTGCTTACATGATTTTACTTAAAATAGCTAGAGATAGATGTTGTTCTTGTGTATGCGTGTATGTACAGTAGTGTATGAATTATGTAAAGAGTAAAGTGTGATGTAAAATTAGTCATGCTCATAATTTGTAAACCTTGCATTTCCAACATGTGTAAAAAATATTAACTGACACGGCAAGTTCTTCGGTTTACTGGAGAGAAGTCTCGACCTCTCCCTATACAACCAAAAGATATATCCTTTGTTATTGCATCAGAATTCCTTAGTAATATGATTCCCCTGAAAGTATGAAACTGATATACACAATGTACTGTTGTATCTGTTTCTGGAACCATACATAATAAATTGTTCTCAGTTTTATAAACTGATATTTGTCTTTATGATATTTGTTTAAAAAAAATGAAGAAAAATGAAATAAATACATGGTATATAGTCATAAATAAGAGATATGTAATGGATAATTAATAAATGGTAACATATTAATTATAAATTAAGTATGTATTCATAAAAATTGAACAGTTGCCAAACTAGTGTATTTCATTACATTATATACAACATTTACAAAATACTCCCAGTATTTCATGAAAGAAAGATGCATATACATGGGCAAGGAATACAGAAAGAGCATACATGAGCATCAAACCTTCAAAACAAAGAACATCAGTACTGAGTACTGAAGAGTTGGCAGCAACAGTGATCTTGATGTGGCCACAATTAATATCACTTATGGCATCGTAATTTGGCAAGACATCTACTTAATTCAAGGTGTCCACATCAGACAGTACTTGTGTGTGGAGAAAAACATCAGTTTGTGTGCAATGCATAAAATACTAATAAATCATCCAACTAAACTGTACTGTACTAAACTCACACTTTGAATTTTTCCATTAAGTTGACCGGCCATCAGATTCTGTTTTGGGAAAAAAATCACTCATGTATAAATATTATTTAGCAATTATATTACAGTGAAAAGTACAGCACAGTAACAAAGTACATGATAATATTGACAAAAATACTTACCACATCCTCAAATACTTCCTCAATCTTGTCAAAGTAAAACAAGTACACCTCATTCATATTTATCATTGGATATTTCTTTAAATAATGTGTAATGTTAAGTACCATAGCAAAAGAGCTATTGTGTACAAAAATTTTAATTACCCTAAAATTTCCCCACTCTGAAAACATCCTATTATTTATTTACCTTAAAGTGTGATCAAGTGCAAGATTTTGATCGGCGAATAGTAAATAATGTTAATAGTTTTATTAACATGCCATGAACACTAAAGAGATGATGTTTGGAGTTATGGCAGCATGTGTGGGTATAATATTAAGACAGTTCATGAAGTATACAACCCTGTTTACCTGCTTTCTATAACCCTTAATGAGATTGATCAACAGTTTGCATCATAGTATAAAATTAGATAAATGAAAAATAGTACTTTGATTTGCCTTGACTTTACCCACTAAGTAATGATTTCTTTTGACAGTGGTTTACCCTGATAAAATTGCTAAGAATACAAGCATACAAGTTCACACCTCTTCCTACAAGATCCTGCACACCATTCATTTCCTACCCTCTATACTATTTTGCCTGTAAGCTAATATTAAACAACTATACAATGTTTACAGGTTTTGCTTCTCTCTGCAGCTACACCACATCCACACCTTACAAATTGCCTTGGAGAGCTCATCACTCGCTCACTCACTCCAGTGACATGCAACACTTCTTGACTGGCTTGTAGTAGCACATGTAGGTAGTAACATTTCTACATGGATTAGTACTGGACCACAACCACTCACACACTCACACTTGGCAATAGGATGATGACACACTGAGGTGGTGGCAACAGTAATAATGACAATGGTGATGAAATTATGGTTCTATAATGATAATGTACACAAAAAAAGTAGATGGTGTTGTTATAAACTAATGCAGGGACAAATTTACAGTGAAGAAAAGGATGCACATGAATTTATCAATAGAAACGTATCCATTTTAAGATAGTGATAAATAAATAAACTACTCACTTGATTCAACATCAGCCGCTACCTCCTAATTTTGGCAAATCAGCATGAAGACTCGCCTAGTTATTGGTAATGTTCAAATATTTTATGGCCATTAAGGGAGACATGTTTACTGAATGTGTGTGTGTGTGTGTGTGTAATTCCATGGTAAAGTGGTTAAGTGATGGGTTGTAAAGGTGTGAGTTTGATCCAGACTCCTGGCAATTAGTTGGTGAGACTGGTGGTTGTTTCTCTCCAATACCAGCTACAAGTTGACATGTCTGCCTTGATGACCCTTGTGCAACTGAATGGCCTTAAGCCTTTGTTTGTGCGTGTGTGTGCATATGTAAGTGTATTTACATAGTGTGCATGTATAGAAGTGCATGTGCATTTACCTATTTGCAGTTTTACATGACTGAGTCAAGCTTATAATATCTCATCATTTAATATAGAATAACATTTTCAAATTTTATGTCCCACTTTGGTAATGCACCATATTCTATGTAATTGGAAAACTGTACATCCATCTCCTTTTCTTGTTATATTTCTTCCTGTGTCCACAATAGTGAATGTGTGTGCGTGTGTGTGTGTGTGTCTGTGTGCCTGCGTGTGCGTGTGTGTAACATGTGGTACACACAGGCAGGTGTTCCACCCGCCAACACAAAACGGCCTCACCACACAGCACAAATGAAGGCGTCTGTTAATCATTCATGTCTGAAACAATCTACAAAAGCATTTTACAAACACAGTCTAGATAGTATTATAGTATGTAAATGTACAGCCATTTTCTGCCAAGCTACACTTTGGACACACATCAACAAGTATATGAAAAAGCTCTTAACAAATCATGCTGTTTTGGCTTATATGCTAACACAGTATTGCTACAATAAACCAGCTGAATTCAATATTACCAATTCAATATTATTTGAATTTTGTGCATTCAAAACTACACATCTTGTAACCAGAACATCCCACAGCCAACATTGAAATATCAAATTACAATTATCTTCTATACTCATATTAACTATTTATTGTGTTCCTGAGTACTTCTCATGGATTCAAGGCTTTCAGGTAAAATTAGATCAATTTAATGTATATTAAATCTGTCAATAAGTTCCTCACATGAAACAAATGTACACACACCATCTATGTCTGAGATTATATATATATATATATATATATATATATATATATATATATATATATATATATATATATATATATATATATATATATATATATATACATACACACACACACACACATACACACACACACACACACACAGACACACACACACACAGACACACACACACACAGACACACACACACACATACCTGCACACACACATACACGCACACACACATATATATAAGTACACAGACACAGACATGAAGAATTTTCAACAACTAAATACAATTAATAATTTTTGTTTTCTATGAAAATATTATGGTCCAACACACATTGAGATACTTGGTGCGTCACCATTCTGCCGTCTACTTGGCATAACACAAATTGCACACATCAAAGGCAATGACTATAAATAGTTTTCTTAAAATACTGTCTAGCACTGCAAGTATATATGTATATATGTATATATATTTTGTTTTTACAAAATTTATTACATACCTTCTATTTAAATGATTTAATCTTATGGTAAACAATATTCAGAAGCCAACAATTTGTTCATGTCTGATGCAGGAGTCACCAACAATACATATTTGCTTTAATGTTGTGCATTTACATCATTATTAACTTGTTGTTTTGTGATATAATTGTGCAAAGAATAACATCCATCCAAGAAGTATTTTTTGGGTAGTAACAACAGAAACAAAATAATAACATTTTTTCTTAGGGTTCATATGGATTAGTATTCCAGAAGTATAAATTTTGTGTAGATTTAAGAGGATGGTTTACAAACCCAAACTTCCATTACGTGAAAAATTCAGCTTACTAATTCTACATATATTTGTTTTTGCTAAAATATGCCAAAATTTTATGGCACAACATTAGTAAAGTTATTGTTTTTTTTCAATCAATGTGCACTGAAAACAAGTATTACAGTACCTAAGAATAGTAAACATTTTGATGTTTGTTCTAATGCTTAATCTTAGCATGAAATTGGACAAGTTCATGTAGGAGAAGTATTAAAGTCAACACAGGTGAGATTTACATTTGCCCCACGCTGAACAGCAAAATGAAGAAAGAACATGACCGTAATGTCCTATACCGTATATGGAGATGGAGAAACTACTCAAAAAAGAAAGGAAAGTCATAAGAAGTCTGTCTCAGCAAGCTCCAAATTCAGTGCAATCATGCATGTTGTATGGTTTTCTTTTTGATTTTAAGGTTTGAAGAACAGGCTTCAGCTCAAAGAAAAAAAATCAATTTCTCCCTTTTCATAAATATCAATGACGAAACCTATTAAGTATGTGAGATACAACATGTGCTTCATTAATTCTGAGACATTACCATAACAACATGTTGAAAATGTTAGAGGTATAATAATTTTGTTAAATGTTGTGGGTTTAGTATTGAAGTTGAATGATAAGAGCTCTGGTGTATGTTCAGGTACTGTGCTTGGTTCAATGAAGTGTGTTAAATATGCAGTGTCTACCTGAACACTGAACATACAGTATATGAGGCAGATCTTATTCAATAGTGTTTGATTCAGGTGTCAACAAGCAGGACTGGTCATAATGTATTCTAAATCCACCATCTTTTTAGGGAGGTTCTGCAGTACAAAGCCAGAGAAATACCGCCAATTATTCCAGCAATGGAATAAGGATGAGTATATGAGAATACTCTGAACTTTGAGCAACACAATAATAGTCATGTACAGGTCCTGAAAGTGGAACAATTAACAGGTATGTTAAAGCATCACATTTCCTTAACAATACATATTCTGTGAAGCGCTGACAGATCTTGACTCTTCACATGACAACTATCTGATATCTCAGTCTCCTATCAATTGAAAGAGTACACAAATAAAGGACAATGAGGTGTTCCCAGCTTTACACAGACTATTTATCTTGATCCCCAACTGGAACTATGCTGCTGCAGACTTGGAATATTAAATATCCAGTTCCTGGTGATGACAGGGGAGGCTTGCAAGTCTACTTGTGTAGCAGTTCATTAATATACACAAATATGTACAATTGCACACATCTTACACTACCTTGTCTATCTCCTCCAATGCAGCAATCCTTGGGCTCATGTCGACAAGTCTTGTTACATTAACTTTCTATGTACAAGTAAAAACACTCAACAGAAATATTTGATACATACATATATGAGAGACATGTATGCTTATTTCTGCATTTTATCATATTATTATCTTTTAAAGTTTCAAGTAATCTAAAATGACTGGTAATGTCTTCTGATTCCATGACTTGAGCATTCTGCTGCACATATCAAATATACTATTGGATAAATCTTTTAAAAATATATTTGTAAACTTGTCTTTTCTCCATATATGAGGTACAGCATAAATCCAATGCTCTTTATTAACAAGAGTGAATCCACGACTACTAATATAAAGGCATAGTGATGTGATTTACATGTACCTTTGTATCACCAATTCACTGGTATTTCATGGATCTTTGAATGGAGGACACCAAAAGTTTCATGATAGCACAAGAACATTACTCAATATGTATTCTTCAAGAATTTTCAGGTGGAACTTTAAGTGTGGGAAAAAAATCAAATAAATCTTTTGGAATACCTGTCATAGGTATGTACTTTGCCAGTATGTAACAGTAATACCACACATCACAAGCACAATTTGCTGTGTTGAATATGCCAAACACTTGCAGCTGAGCTATTAAAGCACTGCATTTTCTGGCCCATAAAATCATCCTCAGCATAACAAATATCAACATTTCTTGCGGCATGGAAAATATGATCTTTGTGAATGCAGTGTAGTACAAATGTTACTTTTCAAACAGTAGTTTCTATGCAGTAGTCTTCCATTAAGGATTTCACCCAATATCATACATCACTGTCTACATCTGTCTCATTTCGGGGCTGTCCAAAATTGCGAGTGATACTCTCTGACATGGTTCTAATGTTTTGCAAATTGATGCCGTCAATCCCATCAAAATCCACATCTGAGAGCGGCTCTGTGTCAAAACCATCGGAGGCCACCACACCTGGACGGTAGTTGTCGTACTCAGACTCATAGTACGCGTTGATCTGGTCAAATGAGATGATGGCGTCCGAGTCAAATATTCTGGAGGAGGCGCGAGACGACATGCTTGTGTCGTCCATGTCTCCGTCGTACTGGTGTGGGTCGTTGTAGATGGAATTGACGTCGCTCAAGGCACCTGGACGGAGGATCAGTGAATGATATGACTTTTCTAATACTTAGTGTTGTGGCAGTACTTATTAGGTACAACTGTAGAAAAAGTGGATAAATGATATATTCAGTAAAAGCACCTATGTGTTATACCCTGCAAAGTTTATTCAAGATAAGTCCTGTTTTATTTTGGGGGGCTTTCCATTGAAAATAGGATGAGAGTGGCACAAAGTGGGAGAACAAATTCTATTGCCCACAGACTTCACAGCCTCACTTGGCATGGTAGTAATGTGTGTGTATGTGTGTGTGTGTGTGTGTGTGTGTGTGTTTATTTACCTAGCTGTATTATACAGGGTTTGAGCGGGGCTCATAGTGTCCTGTCTCTATATTCCATATATCTAACATTTCCTTGAATCTATGTATGTTGGTTGGTGTAACAACCTTTTCCTTTAATCTATTCCAAATATCTGCAGTTCTATGTGGAAAACTGTACTCTTTGATGTTCTTTAAACACTGACTCTTCTTTAAGTGTCTTCTTGTCTGTCCAGTTTTTTCATTCATCAACACCAGGTCCTACTCGTGCAGCTTTTCAATGCCATTTACTATCTTGTATAGAGCTACTAGATCTCATCTCTACAGTGTTGGCAGTCCTATTTCTTTTAAGATATCTTTATACGTTGGATCTCTTAGTTCAGGTACCCTTTTGGAGGATACTCTTTGGATCCTATCCTATCCTATCCTTTTTCATGTTTGGTGATCACACCACTGCTGCATATTCCAATCTTGGATGTACCATACTAGTTGGTTAGTGGGTGTGTGTGTGTCTGTGTGTTACGTAAAATTAAAACAGAAGATACTACTATGTGTAAGACTGACAGCTTTTTGCAGTTTGTCTAATTTTTTTATGTTCTTATGTAAAAATCAAGAAACACTAACATCTTCATAATGGCAAATAAAAGCAAAATTATCTAAAAATGTCATTTTCTATTTCATATTAGTCATTGTTACCTTCAGCATCTGTGAGTCCTGCATCATTTATCATGGAGACTTGTTCCAGTGCTGGATCATCAGTAGTGTAGCCAGTGCTTTCCTGGTCCAGCAGCGGCTCAGAGGCGGCCCCATCATCATCCTCACTCCACTCAGACTGACTAGTTTCCCCTCCATCTCCTGTGCTGGGCTGGGGTGAGTTGATGTGATCCATAAGTGTACTAACGGATTACAAGCTTGCAAAGGATAATTCCTCAGCATGCATGCATTGTTGGGTGTTGTCATGGTGATTCCTAAATCTCTTCATCCATCCTTGCCATGTTATTTATTTTTCTCTAAATTATATATATTTCATTGAATTTTATACATTACCATTTTTAAATCCCTAATTGAAAATTGTGGTTAAAGTTTTTCCATTAGATTATAATGTGTCCATTATACAGTATTGCAGTTTTATTATGTATTGGTATGGTTGCCTCACCACTGGTAAGGATTGCCCTGAGGTGTTTCCGGATCTGTCCATCTGAGCAGCACTCAGCTCGTGGGCCATCCTTCGCTCCTCCTCCTCAAAGGACCTCACGTCATCATCGTCGTCTGTCTGGTGTTCACCTCCTTTCAGGCTGTGCTTCTCCATGGACATGTTCTGCTTGGGACTTTCTCTCCTGTCCTCAGGGCGTCTGTCTCCCACGGTCCCCTTGCCTCCTGTGTTGTCCCGTCGCAGGTCGCTGAGCCCCTCGTCATCAGTGGAGGCGTCTGGCACGTCTGACTCCATGTTCTCGTACTCACTGTGTCCACAGGGTCCAGGAATTCTGCCAAAGGAGGACACAATGCACTCCTTTCAATAAAAATCCTATACACATGAGGAGAGCCATTCTCATGGAGGTTAATTTCAAAATGGAAATAAAAATAGGATAAATAAATAGAATAAGTAATTATTTCCATTTGGTTGAAATGAACAGCTGGAGATTGATTACACGTATATGTTGAAATATACAATATATATTACTGAACAACTTTTCACAACACCAATTTGGTGTTGATTTTTAAATAGATATGAATTACGCAATCATATCAAAATTTCTATAACATTTTTTGGGGTCACAATCCTCCATGATAATGGACTGATCATAGTTTCTTTGTAAAAAAAACACGGCAAAAGTGTGTGTTCTACATAAACAATCCATAAATAGGATGCTTTCTTAATGCTTTAAATTTCTTTCAGTTGTATCTCCAGTACTGTAGTTGTAAGGGACGTGATAACAATGGCTGTCAAATCTAAAGAAATGCCACTGCTTATGTAATAAAGTTTCATTTGTTGAAATATTTAAATAAAAAAGAATATACAGTACTATATCATTAAGTCAATTTTTGCTTGATTTGAATTTTTTGTACATGTGGCCTTCTTCTCCCAAACAAGTGAGGTGGCACACAAGAAAAGCACAATGCACAAGTAAGTACTGAAAGTGACATTGATTGTAAAGGTATTATGGTATAATACTCAAAATTGATTCAATCATAAGAGGACTTGATACAGACAGATACAGATGTGTGACCATGAAGATCCTCAAGGCAATCTTCAGTGAGAGTAATAATGTATTAGTATTATTTACACTGTGTACATCTGAAGCACACCAAATAATGCAGTGTACACATGTACAAGTCTACAGCTACTAGTACATTAGGAGCATGCCTGTCACCATTATGCTCCAATACACACACACACACACACACACACACACACACACACACACACACAACACACAACACACACACACACACACACATCTTATTTTACAATGAAACTAAAGCCCATCAGATCTTAATTCAAAACTATTATAAAGCAAATAAAGCTAAACATTCCATTAATCCTTAAAAACTCTAGCAAACTCTTGTTTTCTATAAAGCAACTGGAGAAAATTACATACACGTACTTCATCATGTATCACATGCTGTTAGTTCAGTTTTCATACAAATCAATGAATACCATACTGATCAAGTATTGCCCAGGCAAAAGATGAAATGTATCGGCTAAGTTTCAAAGAGATTCACGGTGTCATATTAATAAGACTGATATGAATTTGCTAATATTATGAATAAGGGCATTTGAACATGAATACGATGAATATGATTGATAAAAAAAGTTGCTGTATCAATTTGGTGTGAGACAGTTCATGAAATACATGATGGCAATCACTCACATCAATCTGGCACTCCAAATAATGAACCATCTACAAGCTGTACTGACCTTTTGTTAGTGTTAAGATACCACTTGCATGACTAGTAGTGCAACATATGCTGAGAAGAAAACAAGTAAAAACTACTACCAGGATACACACCAATATACATATACTTACCACTGATGCTGAGAATTGAAACAAGTATATAATATATAGCAAAGTCTGCAAGTTATAGTGTAACCTTTCAGTTCTAACAAAAACAAAACAATAATGAAAAATTATGAGCTTAGATTGATCATTAAATTTTAAACCAAATGCATATGTCATGGTTTACAGTTAAGGATGTCAAGAAATACTTTGAGGTTACATTATTGTGTGCAGAAGATAACAGTCTATACAGGGAAAGATAAGGCAAATCTTTGGTCCACTTCACATGCACAACACATGGCAAATCAGTATACTGGCCAACCCATACCAACAAAATTTTGCATTCAACTAATCAATGAATCTTTCTTTCCTATG
Organism: Callinectes sapidus; assembly: GCA_020233015.1. Classification (NCBI taxonomy): domain Eukaryota; kingdom Metazoa; phylum Arthropoda; class Malacostraca; order Decapoda; family Portunidae; genus Callinectes; species Callinectes sapidus. Next base: position 2,735,736 of record CM035206.1, on the reverse strand, counting down.
AGAAAATGTGTTCAGGACAAGTTCCTATGAGTGAGCAATGCAATATTCTGTCGGTGGCCTCCTGGCCCAGAACAAGACCACTGTGACTATTGCGTTGCTGCCGCTGCCACTGCCAAGCCTTGCCTGTCACTATCTTGCGTCACAGCCAACAAACATGAACGACGACCAGTAATTCTAAGAGCTAGTTGGGCATCTTCCCAGTAAGCATGTGAAGCACAATGCATGGGAACAGCAAGGAAAAGGCATTTTCTTGCATCCTATACCTATTCAATTTCCACATGTAATAACTGGGAAACAGTGAGCCACTTGCACATGAATTTCATCACTTTGGTCATGAAAATTAAAGATGAACATCATATTTCTCTAAAAATGTTTTCAGTACATTTCCATGTAGTATCCAAAAAAATTCCATCTAAGAAGTTATGCTTTTGACTGGGTGGACAAACTAAATGTAATCTCCTGCAAATATTAGAACAGTCCAGCAACTGACACATCAGTAAAACAAAATTCTACAATGAACCAAACCATATCAGGTTTTTAACATTAATGACTACAAGTATGTAATAGCTTAGTGAGTCATCTCAAGCCTGGAATGGTAATCACTTTGAACAATATGAAGTATGGAGTACTGTATCTAACTTGAGTTAAGAGGTAATGTACATTCTTTTATGTTTTAAACATCAATGCACACTTCCACATTCTAAGTAACATTTATGTTACAATGGTCATTTCACTGATCAGAGGTTTTATCTGGTATCAATAAAGCAAGAAAATATGTAACTGAGTATATTGTGATAATAAAAGGAGAAATAACTAGTAAATGAAAAAAATAAATAAAAGCTAGTGACTGCAAGACAGTTATCAACACTGAAGGTACTTGAGTGTGGCCTTCCTGTTAGTTAGGAACAACTTCCTTAGAGAAAGATAATCTAATAACACTTCAGAATAAACTAACTGAAAGAGAGAAGTAAGTAAATTAAGGATGAGACTGAAAGAGGCAACAGATTCCCAAGTGTTAATGCTTTTTGGAAGTTGGATAGCAAAAGGCAAGTGCTTGTTAGTAATGTTAGAAAGTAGGCAAAAGCTTGAATTGAAATTGGACTTGTGGCACCATTAATAAGGGTTCCTCTATATAGCAACATTCTTGTAAATACAATGTCTACACCTTCACGTCACCTATTAACACTGAGTGAAGCTATGAGTAGCAAAAAGTGTTCTCTAGTCAAAATGGTGAGTGCCAAGGAACTATACTCAAGTTCTCTATTAAGACGCAGACATTGTACAGTCACCAAGGTAGGCAATGTTAGTGGAGAAGCAGCAACATTGGCAAGAGCTCAGTGGTTACCTGGAGCCAACAAATTTCCTCACACTCTGGTGGAGACTGATTCTCTCTGGGGCAGGAATCTCCAGAGGAAACTTGTGGCCAAGAGGGCCTCGGGAAGCCTGTGCTCTAGAGTCTAGTGGCACTTTGTCGGCCAGGGACAGCTTCGCCAGCTGGGGAGTGGTTGGCTGGTGGGGTGCCAAGTCCCCTTCTACAGAAGCAGAGGTGAGCTGCAGCACTGTCTGATTACCATGGGGGTCAAAGTGAAGGCCAAGCATTACAGGGTCAAGGTTCATCAACTCTGCTGTAAGTGGTTTGACAGACAGTGGATCCAACCTGATCTGATTCCCAAACATATTATTCAATTCTTTTTCCTGTTGCTGGGCAGCCTTTTGAAGAGCTGAGTAACCTTCAAGTGTGTTACCTGCATAATTCTCCATGATGTTACTACTTGAGTTGTTGTTACTAACATCTGAGCTTTCCTGCTGCTGTGTTTCCCTTTCCTGCTCAATCTCACTACTTCCACTCAGACCACCATACCTTCCTCTATTGCAGTCGAGTGATGCTGATTTTCCATCCTCTGGTATTCCCTCAAATGTAGAAGATTTTTCCAATTTTCTGTCTATTTTGATTTTTTCAGGTGTCCTGGTGCTTGAGGCAATGGCTCTGTGGTGGTGGTTGCGTGGGTCTGTCTGGCACTCTCCGTCCTTTTTCTGACGTTCTGGATTTCGTTTACGGGATTGGTCGTGTTCTAACTGAATGTGATTACCCATTTTCTGGCTTTCTTCCCTTGATAAGGAACGCTTTTTTGACATAATAACACTATCGGGAGTCATCGCCGAGGTTTCTCGAGGACTTCTTTCGAGGCTGCGCATTCGGCTGGTGCTCCCAGAGGCACTAGTTCTTGAGGGGGAGTTAAGGTCACAATCCACGTAGCTTAGTCTACATCCGGGTTTCACTTTCTCACTGGATGGAGAAGCGCTATGACTCACACAATTGTCTACCTGTGAAGGAACCTCTGTCTCTGCCTTATCACTAAGTTTACTACGTTTCACTTTGTCACTAGAAAATTCAGCAGTTAACTTTGGTATCACTAAGTCATCTCTACGCATCCTCTCCTCGGGACCTGGGCTGGTTATGTCTGTTTCCCTCCAGAGTCCAGGTACATTGGGATAGGAATAGGTCGTGGAATCCCGTGAAAGACTGTTCAAACGCAAAGAACTTTCATCACTTGAAGCTTTGACACTTGACAAATAGTCTGAATATATCTGTGGAGAGAGTTCCCTGAAGCCTGGCGCTGCAGCACCTTCCAGATTCATGCCACTGAACATGTACTTGAAGCGCTCGTCACTCAGGGAAGGAGTGTGCTGTGGTGACGGCGAGTCGGCATCAGTACGAGAGAAGTCCGTACGCGAGAAGCTTTCATCGGAGGAACTGAGGCTTGGAGAACGATTCAGGGAACTGATTTCATCCGCAGAGGAGTGGATGCGGGTGGAGTGAAGGTCTCTGTGAGATGACCCATGCAAGCTGTCATCACTGTAGTGCCTGGCAAAGGAGCGCAGCTTATGACGCACTCCAGCCTCCTCCACGTGGTGGTGGCGTGGCACGGGTGGCAGGATGAGTCCTCCACTCAGACCTGACCTGCTTGGATCTGGAAGCCGTAGCTGTACGTCATCATTCTCTTTTCTTGGAGAGGTTCGGTTCCGTCCTGACACTTTCTTCACAGCGTTGGCCGGGTTGGTTCCCTGGTGAGGTGCACTGAGCCCCTGAGCCTGAGCCCAAGCTGGGGTGTACGCACTCGGTGGGAAGTTGTACTCGTCCGGGCGGTAGGTACGGGGACGGGACTGAGAATATGGCTTGGGGGCCGTAATTGAGCCCTGGGGCTTCATCTGTTGCATGGCAGTCCGAGTTGGAGTCTGAGACTTGTTGCTGGAGCGCATCTGTCCAACAGAGAATCTTGGTGGGAGGACATGAGCATCAAGAGGAGCTGGAGGAACCCTGGTCAGCAGTGGCTCTTCCTCACACCTCTGGCCATCTCCTCCTGACTGCCTTCCTGCCGACTTGCTGAGGTTCTGGCTGTTGATATTCATTGGCTGCAAGTCGTCACAGAAGGAGTCTCTGTTGCGGCGGGAGCGAGGGGTTCCCCCCGGCTGGCTGTGCACCAGCTGTCCAGTGAGACCCTGGGAAAGGCTGCGGCCATGCGGAGGCACCTTGGGGGGCACCATTGCCAGAGGTGTTGCTACACCACCAAACAGTCCACCTGTGGATATAAAAGGAGAACTTAACTCCGTGGCCATAGCTTTCACTCAAGCCACACATACACATCTCTCAATGTTCTAAATGACTTTTTAAAAATTTGTACTAATAAAAGAAATATGTGTATACATAGTTACAGATATTATTCTATACCATTACCTTTGAAATACTCTTCAGTACAAAAGTATCAGTAATGAGTACAAAAGCAAGCACAAAGATGTACAGCTTTCTGAATGTGATCACTTACAATAAAGAATCAAAAGTGCGTACCAATTAAAGGATATGTTATGTTCTATATAAAGCAAAAATTTAGATCTATGAAATGTGAAGTACTAAATCGCCCATCCAGGAAAGCTCAATACACTTGTAACTGGCTGCTGTACTTCTTCCCACTACTGTGTGGGCTGATTAGTATCAAATGACCATAAATTGAGCTACATTACATTGCTTAACTATACAATCTTCATTACAAATTACAAGTATGGTTGCTTGAAATACATAATGACTTATAAATGACAGTGATTTAGTTCTATCCTATAATTACTACAGTCATCTACATATATTACAAAGTTACTGATAAATGCTATCCTTCATGCAAAGTCAGATTTACAGTCCACTCTTTATCTTATAAAACATTAACACTAAATAAAAAAAATGCAGTTCAGAATAAATTATTTTCCAACTCAGTCCACACAAGCGGATTTCTGTCATACTCTCCCTACCTTCTATGACATGCTAATAATAGTCTCTCAGACCCGTCCCATAGGTTGGCATTCACTACATGCGTGTAACAATTCTCCTCCACTGTATCAGCTCACATTTCACTCAGTGTGGAATGGAGGATACCCAGCCAACACAACAAACAAGTACACGCCACACACCATTCCAGCTTGCCACCCACACCCCACACCCCACACCCTGGCCACATCTCACACCTCTTCCATTATTTCAGTGTTTGGAGTAATGAAATAATTTCCAAAAATAAGCAGATAAAATGAATAGAAATACAATGAGTATGAACAAATCCATAGAAAATGAAAAAATATTATCAATTGAATTAAATTAAACTATGATACTAAAATTGCAGATGATTGATGAATCAAATTTGAAAATAATGAAGCTTACAACACTTTAACAATCCTAGAATCAGTTTTATCCCAAGAGAAAAAGAGATAATAGACAACGTAATCTAATTGGATTCTCTAACTTTGACATCTTTGACATCTCTGTACAATATCAAGAAGCTTACAGCTTACACCACATCTTATCAATTATTGAATACAATGTTGTTATTTCAAATGCATAGTGAGAATCTGAATAAGTACCATATGAATCCCAGGATCAGTGAGTACATTCAAGAAGATACAAAAGCATTTATATTTTGAAAATTAACTTTTTTCATCAAATTTACATCAAGGTTAATATAATGATTTTTACAAAAAAAGCCTAATGTGATTATTTTTCCCATCACCATGGAAAACATAAAGTATAGCTACACAAGTTGACAATATTTACAAAAATAGCTTTCAACATGTTCACATACTGTACCTCACAACTTTCTCCACATGTTCACATATTTCACAACACTCACTCAGTAAAAAATAACCACTTACATAACATAAAATCCATTCAACTCACACTTAATTAACAAGTCACCACACAATACACTTCTCTTTAAGTAAGCACCTTTTGAACCTGACAATGTACAACCATGAAAATCCCAGTAAAACAACCCAGCTGTACCAGACCCCATCCATGGCACCCTTGTGTACTCTCTCACTGAAAAAGACAGCAGGATGGTAGCTATAGGCATGCACACACTGGAAACACCTTACCATTGTGGGTGTGGTAGTGGCGTTGGTGTGGGCGGTGGGAGGAGTGGGGAGTGTGGAGGGTGCCGCCACACTGCCCAACCACACAATACGCGGGCCACACAGGCCAACCACACCCATGATCCGGGGCTAGTGGGGGACATGCCAGGGGGTTGGGGAGTTACTTAGGGATGAGGGTATGGGGGCAGTCAGTGTTAAATCGGCCAAGAGGGTGAATGTCTCTCTTAGTCAATTTGAAGACAATTGAAGGGTTGTTAAGAGTCAGAGTCAAGGTAAGGTGAAGGGTTTGGATTACTTTCTGTAGATTACAATCCAAAGTCAAACCATTGTGGCCTTAAATATCAGCCACACCAAATGTCTACTGTATGACTCATGACCAGGCTTAGGGAAAACTTGACATGAATTTTGAAAACTTATATCATTAAGGCTAACTAAGAAAATTTGTTGTTTTTAAAAAGTTAAAACTTCTACTTGAAAATTTAAACTAATTGCCAAAAAAAGGTAAGATTTAGAAGAATTAGAAAATCCTGGATGCCATCACATGTATATAAATAATCTTTAGCTACGTGTAATGGAAGCTTGACAAGGGCAAGAGCTTCACTAGGACCTGTATTAACAGAGATTCTGAAGTCTGTAACTTTTCTTAGACAAATTCTAGTCTTAAAATCTACCTTAACTTCCCAAAATTGGTGTTGAACTTAGCCATTATCTCATCAGCAGTAAATTCAAAGCTACCGATGAGATAATGGCTAAAATACAACAAAAATTTCTGAAGGTTAAGATGGATTTTAAGACTGGAAATTTGTCCCAGAAAAAGGTACAGACTTCAGAATTTGTGTTAATACCGGCCCAGGCACCAGCAGCACCTTGAGATGGGTCATACAAAGCCCCTCTCTTCCCCACCAACACCCAGGACCACTCTTGCCCTCAACCCTTCCATGCAGCAGCACCCATATCATGTTGACAATAAATAACTTGTATGAGAATTTTAACCAACACAAAGGAGACGTGCTTCTGAAATTGCCAATGAGGGTTGCCTTTCCATTTCTGGCGCCTCCTGTCCCTTGCTGCCCACCTCTCCGCCGACAACTGCCTGGCCACAACCCTACAGTCTTGTCACACACAGCATGCAAATATTAAGGTCTGCTGCAAATGTAGTAAAAAATCTAAATTTCTGATAGTACAATGTGAAACCTTACAAAAAAATCTCTATCCAGTATTGTTAAGCCTTCTAAACATTAACTTGTGAGTTAGTTACTAGCCTGAAGATTACCTCACAAGAAACATTACAAGCTTGATCATTTGAGACATTGTACAGGTCAGCCATTTAGACGTGTTTGTTGTCGAGATGCAGACAGCAAGGTATGTAGGGCTTACAGAGGGTCATGCTGAAGTGTTTGCATCTTTCTTTAGAGGTTTCTGTCCTGAATGTGATGCATCTACAGAGAAATGCATATTATTTAAATTAGAGATACTAACACAATGTGGGCAACACCAATAGAACAGAGATGTCGCCTGCTTATAAAGCAAGAGATTCAATAATTTGCAACATAGGTCATCTAATGAGCATTTGTATCAGAGAAAGTAGTCAGACCTTATTTATAGCTTTGTGAATTATACATTAATGGAATTGCCCATATAAGCAGTACTTAGCTAATAAATCTTGAAAATATTACTAGAATAAAATATAAAAGAAAACATTTGATCATTCATGGTAGTCAGAAAAGAATTAATGTTACTTGAACAAAAACCAAACCATTCAATTAATCATTACAATGGAAGAAAAGAACCTTTAATTAGGTAGTTAAAAATGTACTTAATAAAAATCAGAAGTAAGAATTATCTGATTGGTAAAAATTGAATTTCAAACAGTATAACTGATTGAGTTTTCCAATATATTATTTATGATTACTAAAGAATCATGAGTGAGGAATTAGGATTCTAATTTGGCCTTAAACAATACAGAAACAAAGTGATACAGCAACATCCCAAGTGACATTTTCAGGAGGCACATCACCCACCACTTGCATATCTGTGAATAGTGATCAAGTCTAACCTAAGTCTTGAAGTAACAACACTATGGGGCCAGAAGAGTCACCAACATTCTCATTATGTACTGCACCATGTTCATTGTCCACACACTATTTTGTTTCCATTTCAAAGTTCAGTCCATCCCATCCATCTCGTTCCAATCCAGCCTCCTTTAGTAGTAGTATTTTGCATATCATTAAGTCTGAGCTTATGTGATTAAAGCAAAACGTCATCGCTTTATTAAGTTATAACTTCTGCTTGCATTTGTGATTACAGGATGTGAACTCCTTCACACCTTGGCAGTGACACCATTACTTGTCTTCAGTGATAAGAAACCGCATAGAAAAGAACACAATTTTGTTTAGGTGAGTGAGTTATCCAAGAGAAAAGACCCCACAATTTCTAGGGTAACATATTCACACCACACCTGATACTTTTCCTTGATGTGTGTGTGTGTGTGTGTGTGTGTGTGTGTGTGTGTGTGTGTGTGTGTGTGTGTGTGTGTGTGTGCGTGCCTAAGAGTACATGTTGAGCTAAGGCTACAACAGTAATGGATTAGTGCTCGATGACGCCACAGATTCTGTTCTGCACTCACCGTAGGACTGCAAGTGAGGAGGAATCTTTGGGGGCTGCATCTGGTGGTCATCATCTGCCTTGATGGTGGCCGGCTCCTTGCGGTCAATGAGGAAGAAGGTGGTCATTTCTCCCTTGCCTTTCACCTTCACCTTGCCCCGACACTGGAACTGGTACGGTCTATTGCGCAGGACCTGGTATACCTCCTCTGTCACCTGTGTCAGTGGTGGAAAGAAGTGGTAAACAAAAATTATTAGTCATACTCATATTAGAATTGTCAGTGTATGCTATCTTGTCACTGTCCGCCTTTCTTATATACATCTACTCAATATACCAAACTGGCAACTCCAAATGTCACGTCACAGACAAAGCACCACACACTCATGCACATATTCACCCTCTTAGTTCAGTTACCTTGATAACAAAAGCATGCATTATATTCTACTTCCTCCTATAATATGGCCTTTTATACTGATATGCAAGATAATATGTTCAAAACATAGGTGCAACTATATTTGAGTCACAATAGATTACTTGACATGACAACTTCATTTAAGAGGGAGGTTTCAAGACATTTGTTCCTGTGTTTTTTGCTAATTCTGTGGACCTTTAAGGGGACTGGCAAATTGGTGGGCTTTATTTTCAATGTTTTTGGTTGCCCTTGGCCAGCCTTCCCTCTTACATAAAAAATAAAAGAATAACAAAATAATAAATAAAATAGAAATAAAAAAATACTATGAGTGTGTGTTACCTGTGTATGATTAGGCAGGCCTGTTGAGTCCATGCGACTGGCAACGTTGACGGTGTTGCCCCAGATGTCGTACTGCGGCTTTCGTGCTCCAATGACTCCAGCCACAACTGGCCCAATGTTCATGCCTGTGAAAGTGTGTTTGCATTACAATGACTTCAATAAACATGACCACAAAACACAGGATACATTAATGTCATATTTTCAAGGCTAATTGAGTGGTATGGGAACAATGTATGGAAAACAATGTCAGATGAATGACTTACAAATACTCTTATTTAAAAAATCTGCTTATCACATCAATGCTACAAAAAATTTACGAATAAGATAATTTCAGAAATCTGTAACACTCACCCACTCGCAGGGTAAAATTATTATATGAATTTTCATTGATATTTGCCAACTTTTCCCTAAAGGCAAACACAAGTTCAGCCAAGACAGACAAATAGTAGCTGGCCGACTCTTCCTTGTGGTCCAGAATCCTCATGTCCGGCATCAGTCCCACGGCAGCCATGAAGGTCGACCCCACCGTCTTGATCTTGTCCACTGACTTGAACCGCTCGTCATCCAGCAGCTGCGAAAACAAAAGTATGCTGATAACACACACACACACACACACACACACACACACACACACACACACATACACACACACACACACACACACACACACACACACACACACACACACACACACATTTCACAAGTGGCAGGAAAGTTCATAATAATCACAGCATCATGGGACTACATGGGCTTGACTATATAAGCAATCACGGTGGTTTAAAGGGTAAATGGAGTCCAAGCATGTTATACAATCCAATAACAAACTGATATATACTTTGTGTGTTAATTTAGTTTATATTCACCTCATCAAAGTCGGCAATGATCTCATTGAGAACCCTCAAACACTCAGTGCCTTGGTTGTTGACAGCAAGTTCAGTGTAGAACTCATGGAAGTTTGGGATTGAGGCAAAGACAACACCCACACGACTGTAGCTTTGGTGGTACAGATCCTGCAGGGCGATGGGGGATGTGTACTTTTCTTTCTACAGTTTGTGTGATACAGTCAACACTTAGCGTGATGAAGATTTCTATACAAGGGAAAATCACTCTGCATTTTAAAAGAAGCTCTCTTATATTTTCTCTTATAATGGTGAGCATTGATGTATACAAAAAATTGTAAAGTTGAGATTCTGATTTAACAAGTAAAGTAACACTGAAAGCTTTATAACATGATTCTTCAGATAGCAAAGCTGTGAGCAATCTGATGTGGATAGATTTACTGGCTGGCCAAATACTTACCATGTTGTTCCTGAACTGATTGTCAAGGAAGTGAGTTGCCACATGAGCTGGGAGAAGATTGAACAAGATGCGGCGATTGCTTTCCTGCAGAGCATCCATGTCCTGCTTTTCCTCTGCAGCCTGGCAGAGTAAAAGCTCTTTTGTGTTTTTAACAATGGAAGAAATTAAGATAAAGTAACACAAAGACCTTGAAAATCTTAAGTACAGCAGAATACACTGCACTTGTGGTATGATATGAATAAACATCAGTGAAGAAATCTGTAACACATTAGTAGCTAAGAAAATAAAGTATTTCTTGCATCAAGGCCAAGTTATGCTAAGTAAATATATAAGCAGTTTGATCATCACATCTCTAATGATGAAGACAACAAAAAGTAAACTATATGTACCTGGCACTGCCAGAGGAAGTCAAGTCTTGCAGTCCACTCCACCTGGCGGCCGTGAGCAATCACCGCCAGCAAGAACAGCAAAATGTACACCACTGCCAACACTTCCGTGGGGACCACTGCCCTGTGGGAGGGAAATACAACACTGTCCATTTCAGCTGTCACTGTCAAATATAAGTTACATTATTTCAAGTCGGATAACCTTTTGGCCAAGAGGGAAAAATACCATTCTCCTTCATTACCACAAAAATAGCTTGGTTTGATATAAAACTAGTTATAGTATAAGGTTTTGACACATCACCTCTATTAGTATAAATTTTAATGATGAATCACAAAGCAAAATAAATCACAATCCTGGAGAGAGACTCTAATACTTTACCCAACCCGTGCATCATAACAGGTGAACAGTGATAGGTGTGTGAAGCAGATCAGGAGGGCATAAACAGTCGCCATAGAGGTGACCAGCAGTGCCTTGACCAGCATAGGCAGGCGGAGGAACACTGCCACTGATATAAAGCCGAGGACACATGACAGAGGAATATATTCAGGCAGCGGACACCACAGGTTGCGGACAAAGTCTTGCGGTCCGCGATGTCTTGAGGTTGTAAGAGTCATGTTGGGTTTGCAGGCAACGTATGGCAAGTCACAAGTAAACTGGAAAGATAATGCATGTTGAACAAATCTAATCCAACAAAAGTAACCTTTTGAAATGTTCTCATTGGTATACTCAATGATACAATAATCACCATAAGTAGCTGGTTCAAGAAGCAGAGGGTGTTAATAATGCAATCAGTGAAGCTTTGCTTACCGAATTAACCTGAGCCATGATATAAATGACAGTCACAGCCACGATGGTCAGCACAAGGCGCAGCACAAACCTCCTTGAGGGATCCCATGTGGTGACCTTCAACCTGTTGTCAGAACATGGAAACAACTCTACTTCTATCCATGATAACTATGGAGCCTCACATGTTTCTATAGATCAAATTACACAGCTATAAAAGTCCTAATGTTATCACCCTCACCTTGATGCAAGGAGAACAATCAATATAACAGATATTGTGACAAATGCAGCTAGGAACAAGAAGAGGAAGAGCAGTGTGCGAGGCAACACCAGAGCTTGCACAGACGCCACAAATAGCAGCAGGAACAATGAACACAGAAGAGAACTGCCAAAACCAACATCCTGTTCCTCGTGGTACTGAAAGGCAACATACAAAAGAAATATTAAATTCAACACCATCATCATCATAATCATTAAGAACAGTAATATGTAACAATCCAATTCATCAGATGCATAAACTATAATGGAAACTCCTAAGGCAATGGTTAGTTATAACAGTAAGTGTCTAATAATTTCTGCTTACGTGTCTCTCCTTTTGTTTGTCTCTGAAGCACAATGTGATCAGCGACACGTGGGTGGACTTTTCCCGGTCCACAGATCTTGCCTCAATGGCCTGAGCTAAGTATTTGTTGACTCGGTTTGACGGAGCGTGAGGGAGGGACGAGTGTCTCTTCTTGAATGGTCGTTTGAATTTATCTGACAGAAGGCTGGACTGAAAACAAAGGATAATATTTATGGACCCTGGATAATCATATAAACACACACAGACTAGCAGCAGACTGTGTTATCTGTTCAATGACAGCTTGCAATTACTGTGCTACAAAGCATGTACCATAAATAAACTTGTCTTGTGTAGTCGCTCATAAATACATGATAATTTGTCAAGGAAATATATACTACATCTAATCTTAAACTCATTCTATAACTTGTGATATAATTTTTTTAAGATAGTGATGTAATTAATTGTTATTAGTTCTGTCTTACACAAGGAGGCCATACACTGCAATGATATCAATGTTCTTGGAGGCAAGTGGTACAGTAATAAGTATATGAATCATACAAACATTCTCATAAAACATTCCTATTTAAGTTTACAAAACTGCAGAAATTTATATTGAACCAGTTAGGTTATGCACCTTACAAACACTAATACAGAAGCATTGATAGTGTGGCCTGGCAAGAATAATGGCATTTAATTAATTGGTGGCAATGTTGTTGATTAAATTAATTAGAGGAATACTGTATTCTAAATATATACATGAGCTACATATCTACTTTAGCTTTTGAAGCTAAATCTAATAATTCAAAGGACATTAAAAACCTTTTAAGAAAGTACCATTCAATACTTAGGACAGAAGTCAAGGAAGAATGCTGAATTTCAACCTAATGTGGCATATGATTCCTCTCTTAATTAATATGTGTGACACTTACATTTACCTACATCTGATACAATAATCTTGTAGACTGTTTCATAGCAAACAATGACTGAAAGGTTGATGTTCCTGTTGTCCAAGCATGATCATAACACTTACTTTATTACCTATTAAAGGCAGTCTAAAAACTTATAAATTGCCCCTCAAACTGATAATGTTCTCATTTATGTTTGGTTCTGCAAAACATTACATATCTAATAATTCATCAGTTTATACATTTTAGTATTATCAAGTGCTTCAAAATGCATATAAGATTACAGGCAAACAGGATGTAATATTTCACTATGGAAGACTGTGTATGAGATTGATTAGTTAATACGTACAGATGCAGTATACTGTATCTCATAAGAAACCTCTGGAGAGCCTCTCTCCTCCTGATCACACATGCCTCACTAATCAACACCATTAGCCGAGTTTCCCACACGGAAAAGGATAAATCTTTTATTCACACTGACCATTACTGCTATTCCTAAACCAGTTCACTCTCCCAGAAATCTAGAGGCTGGCTGAGATTTCAAATAAATCACATTGAAATACTGTATATGCTTGGTCTCAACTAACATGTTAGCCTTTTTTAAATCAGCCTGGTCTATTCATAGATGAATAATATGAGAACCTAAAGAGTTAAATATCCTACACAGTCCATATATCAACATGAAGTAAGTCTTGGTCTACAAAAGTGTCTATGGCATTAATTAAGACATCCTATCAACTATAAACTCTTTGGCAGAGAGAGAAAACATATCAGCACTAAAAGATTTCTGGAAAGCTGTATCTGTAAATCTGTGGATTACAATTCTATGAAAGGGTTACATCTGCAAAGTATGACATGCAGTGCATGTAAAAAAATAAAATAAACATTAAATGCCAATTCATATGAGGGTACTTTATCCTTTTTTTTTTTTTTTTACTTGGCCAATTCAACCTTAGAAGCCATTTTGAAAATAAAAGAGAAGTAACAAATGCATATTCTTTATAAATAAAAGAATATCTGAGATCCATTGCATAATAAAATTAGGCATGAATCAAATACTTATAAGATCATATTCATCTCAACTGATAAAACAAAATCTTTATCTAAAGTGCATAATGAATTTGACCTGCAAATGAGGTGCACACACACTGCTGGATACACAGCCAGAGCTTAAATGACAAATGTCATCAGCAAATAAGTAAGGTGAGTAGCAAGGAAGGATGAGTCAAGTGGGTTGCAAGAATAAATCTGACACATCTTGATGCTGTACACTATAAATATTCTACTGGTGAAGGTATGTGTGACTGTTTGCAAGAACTAGAGGTTACCAGTAACTAAAGATATTAAGTAGCAGAGAAGGAAGAGGATACAATTTATTAGATGCAATCCATATAGATGCAAGTTATAAGGGAGGAATATGTCCGAGGTCAACACATGGAACACCAACTGCGCTACATAGAAATGGCTTATTACCTGCACAGTGTTGATCAATTCCCCAAACAACTACCTGTGCCCTGCTTATAGACAGAACTTGATGATGAGCAAAGTGATAAATCAAACATTGAGCTTGACATACACAGCTTCTAAGATAAAACAACCACAAGGTTTAAGTGTGATCCCCAATCTACCGACTGCTATGGAGTGAACGGGATGCAGTAAGCCATCCATGATACTGGACAATGCTACTAGCAGATGATGGGGTTGAAATATGTACAAGCATTTTGACAAAATCCAGAGTGCTTCACATATACACTAACTCTTTCATACGTGTGTGTTTGAGATGAATTTTGACCAAAATGCCAAGCATTATGAGGATAGGCAATAAATACCACTAGCAATCCTTTGTCCATAATAGTGATAGCTTCTAACTGTATGTATATGATGAGTACAGGCTGTGGTAGTGAGTGTGTGGGGTGAGTGAATTACAATCCATATGAAGCACCAACTTGAGTAACATTCCACACTCATCTGATTTCAGAAATGTAGATAACAGCAACAATTGCAGACAGACAAGCAAATCACATGCCTTTGCAAGAAGTGCTTTACATATCTTTTCTGCATGACTACCTTCCACACATCTGAAACCATAATGAGGTAACTGAACTTTCAGAGAAGTGAGGTGACTGGCATGATGATAATTAAGGTCAAGGCCAGGACTGAGCCAGGCCTGGGGTAGGGTCACAAACAGCCAGACATAGATCATTACGAGTCACTCACTTGTGGGCACCCTCGCTCTATTTCGTAGTATTCGTGAAAGAATATATTCCTCTGAAAATTGAAATGGGGGACTGTTAGTGTGTTAGTTGCCTAGCTATCCAGGATGACAAACAGAGGGACAATTACTCACCATTAGTCAGTTAAAGGTACTTGAACTCTAGAGAAAGATGAGTGAAAGAATAAGAAACAGGTACTTTTCAAGCCACATGAGAAATGATCACTATAGATGATTTGGTAAAGATTTCTTATTCTCACAAACTCATCTCTGAGATCCTAAAAAATCAATGCCACAGAAAATGAGATCTTTAAGAGAAAATCATAAGCTTCTTAAGAACAAAGAAACATCAATGATATAATCAAATTGTACTGTTTGAATCTATGCTTAAAATCAGCATAAAAAGCATTGCTAAAGTAATTCCTCAACACAGTAATCAAAATCATAAATGCTATAGCCAGATTTATATAAAATAAAAAAAAATGACATTAATATCTGGGAAAAATAAATTTGATTATTATAGCAGGTTTATGAAGAGCACTGTGGTCCAGCTGTGCCTTTTGAAAGTGGCATTCTAAAGGAAAAATTATTTCCAAGGATGATTAATATAGAGACTTGAAATGTACATTTTGTTGACTCTGCAATATCTAACACTAACATTTAACGTACCAATACTGCAATGAAATTTCACTTCTGCTTCCACAATTCCTAAACACTATGATGAACTCTACAAGTCTCTATTTAGCTGGTTTAAAAACATTTCAAGTTTGCCACTGTATGGGAAATAATATGAAGCAAATGTTACAATCAAACTCAAAGCAAACTGCACTATTCTGCTGGCAACAACTGAAACAAACAGACTTCCACATCAAGATAAACACGAGAAGGACAAGGCCACAGCACACGTCTCTCTCTCTCTCCTTGTCCCAGTGGGTGGGGGCGGCCACCTTACCTTCTTGGTGATGGACGTTGACTTCTCCTGCGGTGGGATGGCCATGTTGGAGAAGGGCACCTCCATGGAGTACTTGATGGAGTGCAGCAGCTGCACCACCACGTTGCTCACATTCTTGAAGGACAGTTTCCTGCGGTGCGTTGACCCTAAGGCTGACCGCACCTGGAGAGTGTTGAACAGGAGGGGCTGCAGTGTTGAAGGGTGCACCAGTGGAGCGGCAGCCCAATGCACCACCAAGTTGATGTGTGGAGGTAAAGACAGTGGAGGCGGGGGGACAAGGGAGGGGGTGGGACGGAGAGGGTGGAGAATGGAACAGGAGGATTTGGATCCTCACAGTGCCATGCACCACCACCTTCCTCCCACCCTCACACCCCCTCCACCACCACCACAGAGAAACAAGAAGACTGGTTAGTTATGGGAGAGACACAAAAGCTCTACAAGCAAAGTGCTTTCAAAACTTTAAACTACTTATGCACCCCAATGTACAAGTATGTAGTAGTTACAGGCTAATCTTTGGGTCACATTGAAAAGAAGTGGACACACTTGCCAAGAGCCATGACTGGGCAAAGCTACGTGAAAGACAAGCTCTACATATAAATCTATTTTGAATAAAAATCTAATTCTTAACAAGATGAAAGCCTTCAATGGTGAATCCCAAATGTAATTATCAAAGTATCATTTATCTATGAACTAGACAAGTCTCTCATCTTAGCTTAGCCTTTATCCTATGAAAGAAATGAAGCACTACTGAAAGAATCTCAAAAGACATCTCTATGCTTAAGAATACATTATTGATTCATGAATAAAGATATAATCACCACAGCTTGTCATACTCCCCATCTCATTATATCTAGCATGTATATATGCACTGATATACATGATCCAAAACAGTCTCTTTGGAGACACCCCACAAAATTGTCATGCACTCTATCACTAACCAAAAGCTTATACTGTATACAGGATGGACTTGTTTGTATATTGTCTCCATGCAAGTACAGTAGATACTAGAGTACTTCAATAAGCTCCTTAATTACAGCTTCTACTGGTGAAGTATATTGAGTGAGGGACACAGTAAAACCCTCACCTACCTATTCAAGGAAATTAATTAGTCTACCCTTTCTCTCAAGCTCAAAAATGTACAAAAACAAAACAAAACTTATGCATTAAAAATAATAATAAATAAAAAAATGACTGAACAGGCAACCAGCAGATTGTTATAGGAGGATTACGTGTATCAATGCCATGCTAACATTTAAATCATCTTTTACTTCTGTGTGGTGTGTTATTGCTTTGTTATTTTTTGCTGTTAAGGTTATAAAGCATGTTAATTATTAATATATTAATGCATACTAGTTGTTGTTAGTATTTACATCAGGCTGATAGGGAAAGAGACAGAAAACTTATGGAAATTGAAAGAAAAGAAAATGAAAGTGTGGAGCAAAAAAACATAATAAAATACAAACCAAATAAGGGTAGGACAGCCATCATGGAATGGTTGTCAAAGAAATACTGTATTTGTGCCCACCACGCAGACAATCAATTTTACTACAATGATCAAGAAAACCACCTAATGGTAAAAGAAACGTGAAATGAAATAAATAAATAAACAAAACGAATAAACAAATAAATGAATGGATATATGAAAAAACAAGCAAATAAAACTGGTGGGAGCAAAAAAAAAAAGAACGAACAAAAATGAAACACATAAATCAACAAATAGAATAAACTAATAAACAAATCACTAAATCAATTAATGAATAAAACACATCACATCTCAGCTACAAAAGAACAATGTCGATTATACCAGAAATGAATTAGAAATGAATGTTTAGCTTTGAGAGTTGCGTGTAATTATGCACGGCTAACATTGTTGACGGCAATAAGTGTCCTCTGTAACACAACACTACATC
The DNA here is from genome assembly GCA_020233015.1 of Callinectes sapidus. NCBI lineage: Eukaryota > Metazoa > Arthropoda > Malacostraca > Decapoda > Portunidae > Callinectes > Callinectes sapidus. The sequence goes on along the minus strand of CM035206.1, from coordinate 2,717,962 downwards.
AAGATTGGTGGAGGAAGCAATTACCATTCAGGCACAGACATGTTGTAGTATGTGGGTATATCTGTACTCTTTACCAACACTGACTCCATCACTACTACTTCAAACATTTACTTATGACACCTGATGCATCATTCCACTGACACTGATGGTCTCTTGTGTCATAATTGTCTGAAGGGGACCTCTCCCTTCACTCACACACACACACACACACACACACACACACACACACACACACACACAACACACACACACACACACACACACACACACACACACACACACAAAGGTTCAAGTAAGAGTACAGAGTGAAGAAATAATCACATCATTTAAGTTAAGATACGAATTGAAAGAGAAGAAAACACTTTCCAAATAAAAGAACAATGAGAGACTAGGTATTGTACTTAAGAGGACAAGAGAACTTGAGAAGAGGGACTTTTCAATGATGTAAGCAGTACAGGGTTTTTCCACTGAAATATAAATAGTACCTGGAATAGACTAAAAAGTGACAGAGGCAAGGGGTATAATTCAGATAAAAAGAAAGTTTGACAATGTAGAGATGGAAACAGAAATATAGGGATGTAACTCATGATCTCTATATTACAGTTAGGTAAATCTCTCTCTCTCTCTCTCTCTCTCTCTCTCTCTCTCTCTTTCCGTACTTACTTCCTCTAGTCATGTGTACATTAAGGCCCCAAATCCTTTAGTTTCCATTCAAATCATAAACTCCAGCATGAAATGACTTAACAGAACATTTCCACTCTCAACATATCAATGGTGAATACAAAGGGAAAAATGCAAAACCACGTTAGATTGAATTAAGAGGTAAATAGTTCCCATGTATAAAAAAAAAAAAAAAAAAAAAAAAAAAAACTTTAATAGCAACATCTGGCCATTTCTACTGTCACTCAAAACAAACAAGTTCAATCTATGACTAAGAGAAGTTAGGCTCACTGTTAAAGGCAACTTAAAATAAAAGCAAATTATATGTCCCTGTAAAAAATATATATATAAAATTAGATGCAAATTAAGAAAGCCACTACATTTTGATAGAGCTTAAAGAACTTACAAAATATAAATTAATTAGCAGTTAGATTTAATAAAAGCAGATGTAGTGTATTACCTAAAGGATCTAATTTCCTTCTAATAGTTTTAAAAAGCTTTGCAATTCATGTGGATATAATTTTCACAATAACTGTAGGTCAGCCAAATACTAAATTATATATTATTTATCATCATAAATCTTACTCCCTACAAAAAAACAAACGAACAAACAAAAAAAACATACCAGATCAACTGAAATCAACAAAAACAATCTCCCTTTGACAAGCAATGGACAGGAAGCTACATCATGTACAGTTATGGCCACTAAACGCAGACAAATCATACGTAAAAGGCAACTAAAACTGCACGCAAGATAATGGCTACTAAAAACTCATTCCATTTCTATCACCTCTAGGGCAACCAATCCCCAGCGAGGGCGGCGCACGGCACTGGTGGAGTGACGTACCTTTCTGCGGCGCGGGGGAGGAATGATGAAGTAGGAGGTGACGTTGTGGTCCCTCAGGTACTGGGAGCGCAGGTGTCCCTCCCCCGGCTCCACCTCGTACTCGTTCCCCAGGCAGTCCAGCGTTGCCTGTGTGATGTGCACTCGCCTATGGGAGACACGTGTCATTAACCCCTTCAAAACCATGATACATTTTCAATCCATTATGCTTACCATTTGTTGATTCTATACAGCTCCAAAAACTTTTGTGGGGATTAAAATAGTACAGACTCTGGACATTAATCTTTTGACCTCCATAGACCCTTCCTAATGTCAATAAAACCACCTAATCACATCCAAAACTCATGGTAAACGTGTGTCCCAATAATAAAGGGGTTAAAAAGATGCATGTGTCAAGTAGGGACTGGTTGTCTATCCTGGTGTTGATTTTCATTCAGTATGATTCTAATTGTTGATGAGTTGGTTTCCAAAGAATTATCTTCCTTACTAACCATTCATTATCATTTACAGAATCATCTTAATTTATGCAAATACTTAACTATTCCCTTGTACTTCCATTGCCTTTAGCAAAAAGAAATGGATATTTCAAAATACTTTTCCAGTCCATTTATTGCTTTGAAACTATGCTTGGGCTTCTTCCTTTCCCTAATTCTCCTAAAAATTCTATTTATTTAATCTCTACATTTCATTGTCTCTGCTTTAAACTTGGCAATAATCTGGTTAGTAGTCTTTCTAACATTTGTAATGGTTCTTTTTCATATTATAATTATACCAAAAGTACCATAAGGTCACTCAGCACATTCTTATCATACTATCAAATGAGTGACTTGGTGTTGTACATCAATAAAATAGACAGTGTATGGTATTTCTAAGCAAGGAGTTGTTATTCTATATATGCTACACAGTAGCATATCTAATTAGTGTAGTGTAGTGTGCACACATTCAACGCAGGACCACACTGCTCCCTAACAAAGCCAACACACCCTGGCTCTCCTCCGGCCTCCATCATGTTGGCCATGGTCACATCGTTGGACCACACGTCATACTGCCACTTGCGCAGGCCCAGCACGCCACACAGCACCCGCCCTGTGTGGATGCCGACCCTCATGTTGAGCTGGACGTCAGTTGCGTCAACCACAGAGCTGTACGGATGATAAGGTTTAGAGCCTGTATTACCAGATTCTTCAGCATGCCATCTTTTTTTGTCTTAAAATAAACCCAAATTGGTCTTGTACTTTAACCATTACTACATGAGCAGTAAATTTGAAGTTGCTGATGAGATCATGGATAAAGTACACCACCTTTTTCCGGAGGTTATGATGGATTTTCAGACTAGAAATTTGTTTATGAAAAGTTACATATTCAAGAATCTCTGTTAATAGGGTCCCTGAGTGCCAAGTGAGTTACGTTCTACAGATTCATACAGTATACACCAAGGTAATGCTCAGCCTCGGCATGGGTCAGGCCCACCACACTCACGCTATGGCATCTATCATGTCCAGGCCCATCTCCACGGCACAGCGGGCGTGGTCGCTCCTTGGCTCCGGCAGGCCAGACACACAGTAGTAGCAGTCGCCAAGGATCTTGATGCGTAAGCAATGGTTATCCTGAGAGAGAAAATGCAGTTTATATTTCACTGTTCAGAAAAGTTTATATTCATATTAACTAAAGTGTAAGAGTGTAAGTGTACAAGAAAATAGGGGAAACTGTAGAAACCCTTTAGGTTTAAGTGTGCCAGTCCCTATATGAAACAGACATATTAGTCCTAATCATGAGATTTGTGTATTTTATTAGTCAAGTTTTGCAGTTTTCATGTTGCTCTAATCCATTCTTAAAATATACTGATATACTAAAAACTGCAGAGATACAATTTTTTACAGGTGACTCATTCAACGGTTACAATATTTTCCTTTAGAGATGGTTGCAGTACTTTGCAACATATCTCCTCACTTCATAATTCAAACAAAATCTTCAATATTCCAATGATATGAAATGTCTCATCTTGAACTCAGTGAAGCCATCAGTGCAGAACACCAATGTTGCTGTACAAACATCAACAACACCAACACAATCACCACTCACATCAGCAAGCTGGTCAAACCGTCCGAAGAGTTCGTTGAGGAGTCGAATGAGTTCCTGAGCAGTGCACTGAGACGCCAGTACTGTGAAGCCCACAATGTCAGCAAACACCATGCTGGAACAGTCAAACATTGCACAATTCATCATCTATAAACATCATACTAAGACATCATTCAAGCTTGCCATCACCAATAAATATTACTTGTAAAAACCATGATGAAACATTGCACAAAATTCATCATCACCAGTAAAAATGATCAGTTAAAAATGTGTCACAGTACTGAATGGGTTGTAATATCAAAGGATCCACAACTAAAAGGTATAAAACAATAGTAGAAGGGTCAATTTTTTCCTCAAAGATAATACACATTCATAAACAAATCTGCAAGGAGGAGAGTAAAGGCAATGACACATTTTTTTCCCAACATTTGCCAGCTCATCTGAAAACAATTTAAGTCTAATGAATATAAGTGAGTGTGTAAATCAGGAGAGCTAGCCCTAGATAAGCTGTTGTGACAAAGTGCTGAGAGACTGCCAGGAACACACACTAAACACAGCGCAAGTGACACGACAGACAGAGAAAACCCACAAGCCGTAACAACTGTTTGATCTGAATTTCAAGCTATTTTTCTCATGAAGATTTAGGGCAAGACTGGCAGTGTATATAAAAAAGGTTGCCTGATGTTTATGATGTGTGATGATGGTGGTGAGGGAGTGGCAGTGATGGTGGTGATGGGTTGGTACCACAGCATTCCTAATGTTAGCACATCATCTGTTTTATATTCCACCTCAGTCATTCCTCAGGCACTTATGTACATGGCTAACCATTAATTACATCACATACTTGGCCCTGCTGGATGCTATCAATCTCAATCAGACCATATCTTTTTTTCATGAATAAAATATCCTGTTCTTCATGTGCCAGTCATCTCTAATCTGATCAAATTAAAGTCAGCAGATAAGGCCAATGGGTGTCCATCACAAACATGACAGGAACACTGAGTCACTGGAACAACTGGCAGGGAGAGACACACTGCAGCCTCACCTGACACCAGGGACTGACTGGAGGCTCACCTGACAACACAACACCTGGCAGGGAGGGACACACTGCAGCCTCACCTGACGTTTTCATGTCGTTGGATGTAAATCTTGTGGAATTGTCGCTCCACTGGCTTGATGATGTCTGCCTTCATCTCCATGGCCACGTGTTGAGGCAGCACAGACAGCAGCAGACGTTCCTGGGAAGGGTAATGTGGTGTGTCTAGTTCATGATGATTACTGAATGCATAATACCATAGACAAGGAATACCACATGCTAAGTAAATGAAAGAACTGTGACTGTAGAAAATGTAATAAATTCTTTAGCATAGTTTATGATGAAGGAAGCATGTAAAATAGCAGTGAAAAAGATGAATTTAACACTTCACGCTGACTAGATGAGAGTATAGACAGATCAATTAGAATGTGTAGTGGGTCTATAAAAATGACTCAATCCATAACATGAGTAAATATCCCTGAGGAAGATAATGTCATGTATGTACAATTGGCTCCCTACTTCATGAAGCACATTTCCTACCTGCTGCTGCTGCTGCTGCTGCTGCTGCTGCTGCTACTACTACTACTACTACTACTACTACTACTACTACTGATAATGATAATATATTTTGTGTGTGTATGTTACGTTGGAGAGAGAGAGAGAGAGAGAGAGAGAGAGAGAGAGAGAGAGAGAGAGAGAGAGAGAGAATTTGACAATTGCCATGAAAAAAAAGAAAAAAGAAAGATGGATGTTACCTTTGTTGAAAATATAGGAAGGAAAAATGCTCTGTACCATTAACACAAAATTGACAAAACTAAAGACATTGAATTAAGACCATTATATATTTAAGCACATGAGAAGAAAAAAGTAATAAAATTAAAAAATAAATAAATAAATAAAAATAAATAAATAAATAAATAAATAAATAAATAAAATAAATAAAACAATAATAAAGATAGATAGATAAATAAATAAATAAATAAATAATAAACGTCCCCCACACATTATACACACCATTGGCACAGAGTTCACCCACCAAAAAATAAATGACCCAAAATACAACTATATTTACACCAACCACTGACAGTCTTCGTACAAGCTAGGCAGTTGGCACCCACATTTGAAAGACAGTGTTGTAATGGCGAAACTTGGCACTACACTACTCACAGCTGTCACTCAACCACTCTGGGTCACAAACCACATGTGTCCCTCCACTGATATCCCTTATGCACTCACAAAAAGACCATCAAAATAGCACTGGAGCACGTGCTGGGCGGGCGGGCGGGTGGGCGGGTTTAAGGAGGGGGCAGGGGAAGGGAGGAGGAGGAGAGCAAGTCACTATTCTCTTGTCTAGTAAGAATGATGTGGTGTATTAATCCTTTTCACTGATATTTGATGTGTTTCCTTCATGATAAACTAAGCTGAAGGATTTATTACATTCTTTACAGTCACTATTCTCTTGTCTAGTAAGAGTGCGGTGTTGTATTAATCCTTTCCACTGATATTTGACGTGTTTCCTTCATTATAATTTACGTTAAAGGGTTTATACCTCCACTATTTCAGGTCTAATCCAAAATAACACGAACGTTTCCAGTTGTTTTTTTAAGATTTTAGAGGCAGAGAGACAAGATTTCCACGTTATCAACTGGAGAAACACTCTTAATTGAAAACCTCCTTAATCATCCCAGTGGCCTTGGAAAACAGCCCTGGCGTGAGAACAAAGCGTTTCTGAAGACGGACCAAAAACGTTGCCTTAAGCATTGTGAATTGTTACATGTCGCAGTGAAGGAAAAGAAAACGAAACCCGAAAATTATGGAGAGGAGACGCGAGGAGTGCGAGGCAAAACACTCGTAACGCAGCTAAGTTTCAAGGACAGTCTTATCCCGCAATCAAGACTCGAGTATAAAGTTGTTGGACTGCAAGTGGCTTTCTCCTCCCACTTTCTGAGAGAGAGAGAGAGAGAGAGAGAGAGAGAGAGAGAGAGAGAGAGAGAGAGAGAGAGAGAGAGAGAGAGAG
>CM035206.1:2615600-2641115 GCA_020233015.1 Callinectes sapidus | reverse complement strand
TCAGGTGAACCAAAACTACTTAATTAACCTCAGATACAAGCTTCCTAATCACCAATAGCCCATTACGACTCCAACACACTATTATCCCTTTGTTCTGCCGCCATTCCCTACATTTTACCTGACTTTCTCTGCCAGGAAGGAAAGGAGAGGGAAGGGAGGCGAAAGGGACAGAAATGGAGAGGAGAGAAGCTGAGGAAAAGGATGGGAAGGGAAGGGAGGAGGATGCGGAAGGAAGGAGAGGGAAAGAGAGGGGAGGGAAGGAGAGGGGATGGAAGAGAAAGAAAGGGGAGGGACAAAGAGATGGAAGGAAAAGAGAGAGGAGGGTAAAATGGAAGGAGAGGGAAGGGGAGGGAAGGAGAGATGGAGACGGGAGGAAAGAAAAGAGGAGAGGAGAGGGAATGGGAGGGAAGGAGAGGTAAGAAGGGAAGGAGAGGAGGGAGAAGGAGAGGAGAACGGAGTGAAGTATTGAAGGAGAGAGGAGAAAAGGGTGGAAAAAGAGAGGAGAGAAGGAGAGGAAAGGGAAGAGGAGTGGAGTGAAGAGAAGTGGAGAAAATAAAGTGAATGGAAGAGGAGTGGATGAAAGAAGAGTAGAGGGAAGAGGACGAGGAGGGAAGAAGGGTGGAGAAAAGAAAAGTGGAGGAAAGAGGAGTGAAGGAAAATGAGTGGAGGGAAAAGAAGTAGAGGGAAGAAAAAAAGAGGAAAGGAGCATAAAGCAGTAATTTCAGCTGTCTTATATTTTCTTTTTTAATTTAACCAGCGTTGGCTTCTAAATAGGTAGTTAAAATTTTCATAATCAAATATTTGGCATTCTTTTTCGGTAATAAGGAACATAATATCTCGTAAAAAGAATGTTCATTTAAGGTAGAATAATGGTAGTAGTAGTAGTAGTAGTAGTAGTAGTAGTAGTAGTAGTAGTAGTAGTAGTAGTAGTAGTAGTAGTGGTAGTAGTAGTAGTAGTAGAAGTGGCAGTAGTAAAAAAAAATACACAAAACTCACATAACAAAATATACTTATCAAAACACCACAAAAAATAAACCAACAAAAAACACCTCAAAATACACAAAATCAATACAAAACTAAAACAAACAACCTTTCCGTCACTTAAATCGTAGCTATCAATCTTACCCCACGAAATCTATTCCCTCAACCCTCCAATCCACACCTGTCTCTCCCGGGCTCAGGTGAGAAAGGGGCGGCGTCAGACCCACCCACCCATCCCTCCTTCCCTCCTCTCTTTTTTCCCTTTGAAATTTCACCCACAGGCATTCTCTTCAAACCAAAGCTGCGAGTACCGGGAAGAGAGAGAGAGAGAGAGAGAGAGAGAGAGAGAGAGAGAGTCTAGGTGATGGAAGTGTACTGAGGGGAGAAGGGGTAGTTGATCAAAAGGAGAGAAGAGGAGGAGGAGGAAGAGGAGGAGGAGGAGGTTGGAAAGGGGAGGTAAACAGAGAAGAGGAAGAGGTGTTAACAAGTCCAAAGAAAAGAGAGAGAGAGAGAGAGAGAGAGAGAGAGAGAGAGAGAGAGAGAGAGAGAGAGAGAGAGAGAGAGAGAGAGAGAGAGAGAGAGAGAGAGGGAAGCATTAGAGAAAGAGGAAATGGAATGACGGTAAAGATGAATGAATGATTAACTGACTAAATAATTGAGGAGGAGGAGAAGAAGAAGAAGAAGAAGAAGAAGAAGAAGAAGAAGAAGAAGAAGAAGAAGAAGAAGAAGAAGAAGAAGAAGAAGAAGAAGAAGAAAAAAAAGAAAGAAAAAGAAACAATACGAGAAAAAAAAGCAGAATTAGGGACAAAACAAGAAAAAAAGATACCCCCCTCCAAAAAAAAAAAGAAAAAAATGTAGCGTCAGGAATCGTGTAAGGGAAGAGGTCATGAAAGGCGCGGAAACAGGAGAACAGGATTCAGGTGAAAGGAAGTTGTGAGGAAATGAAACAAGACGAACCAGCTGACGGCGTTACTGACACAACCAAACAACAGCGGTACCCTTTGACAGACTCTCTCCCCTGACTGACTGACACCAAGGCGACGAGGAAATCAAAATGCTGACTTGGAACTGACGTAGTGATCGAGAGGGGTGTCAGAAGCAACGCAGCCAACAGGACACAGCCAAAAGTACTGTGGGGGGGGGGGGAGGGGGACAGCAGGGTCTCAAAGGGAATGGAGTCATAGGAAACACGCGGGGGAAAAAGGGAGGGAAAAAAATTACTGATGCTGGAAGTGAAATTGAAAAATGTTGCTGATATTGAGTGTTTGGTGGTGGTGGTGGTAGTGGTGGCAGTGGGGATAGGGAAAGGAATTGTTATAGTAGTGGTAGTAGTAGTAGTAGTAGTAGTAGTAGTAGTAGTAGTAGTAGTAGTAGTAGTAGTAGCAGTAGTAGTAGTAGTAGTAGTAGTAGTAGTAGTAGTAGTAGTAGTAATAGTAGTAGTAGTAGTAGTAATGGTAGTAGTAGTAACAATAGCAACGATATTAATATAATTACTATTGCTACTATCAACGTTATTATTATTATTATTATTATTATTATTATTACTATTTTTATCAACAAATTCTTACCATTAAACAATAATTGGATATACACACACTTACAAAACTCTTCACATTAATTCACAACTTCGCAAATTATAGAAAAACAACTATTCAATCATATAAAAAATACAATTATCTAATGAAAGAAATGAATGAAAAGGCAAAAAAATCACAGTAAGGAAAAAATTTGACTGAGGAGTAGAGCAAGTTTCCTTCGTTCCCAGTGGAGATTTTCCAAGTTTGCTTCACCGCACCAGTAGTTTGTGGCCTCGCGCGTAAAAGTTAGCCTCTGCCCAGACCGCCTCCTGAAACACCGCCCTTTGATCAGCGCACCTCGGCTCACCTCCACCGCGGCTCATTTTGCCTCCAATAGTCCAACTTGACCTAATCACATTACGCCAACACGATCAATGTGAATGGCACCAGGATGGATCTTTTTTCACTACAATGTGGGTGTTTCAAGGGTATTGATGAGCTAAACGAAACCACCTATTGGAGGCCTCCTAACCTAACGTCCTATCCTATCCTATCCTAACCTAGTCTGACTTAACCTGACCTAATCATCTTACACCAACACGGTGAATGGTGGCAATGGTATGATAACAGACTTAATTCTTTTATTTATACATTGTGAGCTTTCCACGGGAATTTAGGGGCTAAAGGAAACCTATTATCTGGAAGTATATCCATTTTGGAACCGTTACCCAGAGTGGATGTCTAATCTACTCTCGGACCGTGCCCAGGATTCAAACCCATGTGCTTTGGGATCCCTCGGCCCCCAGAGCACACTGTACCACGGCTTTGTTCAATGGTATTGGAAAAAATATGACAAAGATGGAAAGGAAGAATTGTAAACTAATGGAATCACATATGACGGTACAAAAACTTAATTCAATGCAACGAATGTACTGAATTTTGGATGAATCATAGACTTGTCTTGGTGTGGCAGACGATACTAAAGTATTTCAGTGACTGACGCTTGATACTGGATCAGGAGAATTTCACAGGAAATGCTAACCATCTCCACGAAATAAAATCAGTAATAGACAAATGAACAAATAAACCCTAAGCACAATTAAACTGCCACAAACAGCCACCACGTCATTCTACACAACTGAAATAACTGCGACGCTTATGACACGTAAAACATTAAAGAGTACAGCGTAATTAATTAAACAGAAAATTACAGATATGTCTGCGTGAGTGACAGGCGTGTTTGTGGCAGCTATGAATTGTGAGGAGGGAACGTGGGTCATGTGGATGGATTGTACTCGTATGTCAACCTCTTTACTGTTATAACCGTGTTCCCCCAATGAGGTCAGCTGGCCGTCTCTGTGCCAAAAGCGAACTTCCAGAATTTTAACCCTTCACTGCTATTTGCTACATCTTTTCTTAGTAACTTATCACTTTATGAAATCTTAATTTCTTCCAAAGCTACCTAAAATCTTTAAACTGGGTAGAAATTGGAAAATATACTCTTTCTCATGCATTCCTTTTTTTCACAGATGCTAATAAAGATTTCATGCATAGCTATTGTTGTTAATTGTCTCGTATTTCAGTGGAAGTTAAGAGAGTGTAACGAAGAAAATGTAGGTACAAGGGCACACACACTACACCTTCAAAGCCACCGTCACTGGCAATGAGTGACAAAGACTGTGACGAAATTAAAATACAAGATTGAATTAACCTAGCCCAGCATATATAAAAGTTCAGTACAACATAACGAAAGCTTATTAATTATTTTGCACTGTGTGACTGTAAATGACTATCTATAATGGTTACCTATTGAAATTTAAGATCACCACTGTGACTAGGAAACTGAGATCAGGATGACGAACAAAAGAAAAAGGTGGTAACAAAAAAGGGAAAAAAAGGTAATTTAGTCTAATCTAACAAAAATAAAGGCTGTAACAAAAAAATAATTAAAAGTTTCATTAATTAATCTAACACAACCAAACCTAACCTAAACCCAAGAGAAACCACACCAGAGAGAGAGAGAGAGAGAGAGAGAGAGAGAGAGAGAGAGAGAGAGAGAGAGAGAGAGAGAGAGAGAGAGAGAGAGAGAGAGAGAGAGAGAGAGAGAGAGAGAGAGAGAGAGAGAAGACGTAACCCAGGCCGATGCATTGGGATTAAATAACGTACGGGAAAGTGAGGAAACAGACCAAAAAAGGTAACAGATCCATTGATGCGGATACGGATAAGGCAATTCACCGCCTGAACCGAACGAGGACTCCCAGGCAGATGGAATGGAACTGCACCTCCTCCTCGTGATCCGGACTATTGGTAATGTATAGGAAGGGCGGAAAGAGTACGGGAAAAAAGAGAACTATTCATCGATTCGTGTAGAGATAGAGCAGTTTACCGCCATGTAACAAGTGGACCATGAAAGGAGGGGAGAAAAAGGGGCTGGTATTCAGAAACGCTTTGCTCTCCTACCACGGCCGTAAAAATGGTTAGCCGGGATACCAAAAAAATGTGTTCCAGGTTAATAGTGTAGAAATATTGTTATATTGTCGCTAGAATTATAAAAAACACTCTTATAGTTTCGTCTCACTTCAACTGGAGCATTTTCAAAGGGGGGTATGACATAGAGGTACCTCGGAATATATGATAAATCTTAGTAGTATATTCCTTTCTAAGTGACAGACACCGCTACATCACTCTATAAACTTCGTTATAATGTCTGTATTCAAAAACACACTGTTGTCTCACTATAATTGTTTTTCAAAGGCTATAGAATGTACAAATCGTGTCAATCTGCCACTTGCACTGTAAAAACGGGAATAATGTTCTTTGTCTTTTGTTTCCTATTTTGTTAAATAAACCTGTATAATTTTCCTTTCCTCATCTTTTTCATCTATTACTTTCAAAATTAATGAAAATGAAATCCAGTTTATAAATCCTGCTATGTTGCAAAATAACAATAAGAGTCACCTATTAATCTATCTAAAACACGCTTGAAATTCCGTGTCACTTCAACTACAGTCTTTTCCCGGTAAAGGTGGGACGCAGAAGTGCTTCAGAATCCGACCCAAAGAGCGGCAACATGTGCAAGCGTTGAGGCGGTGAGGTTACGAGGGGGGAACACAGATTGCCCGGGAGGTAGAAATGGACGCCGCCCACCCAACTGGAACACGCGGCGGCAGGTCGAGAAGAAAACCTTATGATGGCCGATGAATAAATGTATAGGGGAGAGAGAGAGAGAGAGAGAGAGAGAGAGAGAGAGAGAGAGAGAGAGAGAGAGAGAGAGAGAGAGAGAGAGAGAGAGAGAGAGAGAGAGAGAGAGACCTGACCTTTGATTACTTAAGTGACAGAAAAATTAAAAACAGTAAACCAAAAAAAAACCAGCAAGGAAAATGAAAGAAAGGTAAAGGAAACGAAAGAAAAAACAAAGAAAAGGAAAAAACACAAATAATATATAAATCAAACTAACAAAAAGGATTACCAGAACCTTTTACTTAACAACAAAAAAATATGAAAAAAAACAAAAGAACCAAAAATTAACAATAAACCACAAATAATACAAAAATCAAATAAAAATAATCAAACGAAGAAAAAACAATAAAAAATAACAATAAAAACGAAATAATAAACAAATCAAACAAAAAAAAAACTAAACAATAAAACAACAAAAAAAGTAACCATAAACGACAAATCAAACACAAATCAAACAATACAAAAAAAACACACAAAAAAGTCATCACCTAAAATCCCTTACTTTTTTCCCCCCCCTCACTGTAAGGAACAAGTGGAAATGGAGCCGCGTGGCCTTTATTTCCCCCGTAACAACTGCCAAAACGACCCATCACGCTGCCCAGCTCACGGTCACCCATTGAGAAGTTTGAGGTGTAGCAGCGTGGCGACAGATGCGTGGAGATGCGGTGGGGGGTGAGTGGAGGTGAGTAGAGATGCGTGGAGATGCGTGGAGGTGAGTGGAGGTATGTGGGGATGTGTGGAGGTGAGTGGAGGTGCGTGGAGGTGGTGTGGAAAGTGGGTGGAGGTTCTGGGGGGTGAATGGAGGCTTTTGGAGGTGCGGGAAGGTGCGTGAAGGTACAAGAAGGTGTAAGAAGGTGCGTGGAAGGTGCGTGGAGGTGATTGGAGGTTGTAGGAGGTGCGTGGAGATGTGTGGAGGTGTGTGAAGGTTATGGAGAGGTGCAAGAAGGTACGGGGAGGTGCATGAGGGTACGTGGAGGTGCATGAAGGTGAGTGAAAGTGAATGGAGGTGCGGGGAGGTGTGTAAAAAAGCGTGGAGGTGCGTGGATGTCCTGGGAAGTGCGTGGGAGGTGCGTGGAGGCTTGTGGAAGGTGCATGGAGGTACGAGGAGGTGCGTGAAGGTGTGTGGAGGTACGGGGAGGTGCGTGAAGGTGAGTGGAAGTGCGTGGAGGTGGTGTGGGGAGGTAACGGGTGGTGCAGCAGTGTCATAGCCCAGTATTATGGCGTCGGCTGTTGTCCTGCCACCCTCCTCACCTCTCCCTCCCACCACACCTCCCTTCCCCTCCTACCACACCAGCCTTTACCCCCCACTCACACCAGCCTCTACCCCCCCACCACACCAGCCTCTCAAGTTCATACTCCCGTCATGTGCCTGCCCGCTAACTACAATGTGATGGGAGTTGAGGAACACACAGGCCGGGGAGGGCAAGGATGACGAGGAACTGGACGAGGTTAAGGTGAAAACTAAGACAAGATGTGCGTGCAGGAGGAGGATGGCGTGAGTGAAGATGAAAAACAAGCAAATGTGGTTGGAAATTAACAAACAAGATAAGTATGGAGAGGATTAAGAGACAAAGGATGAAAGGTAAGGTGGTGATGATTATGAAGACGAAAACAAGATGGATATGAAAAGATGGTGATAAAGATGGAAAACAAGCCCATAAAAGGAGGTTGGAAATTAATAAAGGTAAGTATGAAGAAGAGGAGACAAAGATGAAAACTGTGATGATGGTTTTGAAGATATAAAAGAAAAATGAATATGAATAACACAAGAGTGAAGATGAAAAACAAGCAGAAGAATATTTTTTTGATATTTTTCTACTTTCTTCTTTTTATTGTCCTCTTATTCCTGTCTATCTTATTTCATTACTTTTTTCGGAGATTAATAAGAGAAAATAAGATAAGGGAATATTTTTTATGTGATATTTTATGACTTCTTATTTTTAGTGTCATCTCATTCCTATCTATCTTATTTCATTACTTTTTTCTGAGGTTCATAGAAAAAAAAAGATTAAAGGGATATTTTTACGTGATATTTTTTCCCTTCTTTTTTATTGTCCTCTGATTCCTATCTATCTAATTTCATTACTTTTTTTCAGAGATTAAGAAGAAAGGAAAACTAAAGGAATATTTTTTGTGATATTTTTTCCCTCCTTTTATCTTCCAATCCCTACCAATCTTATTTCCTTCTCTTTTTTCATTATTCTCCTTTCTCCTCCTCCTCCTCATCCTCCTCCTCTTCTTCCGTGCCCTTGCCCTTCACGTCTCCACCAGCTCGCCTTGCCCACCCATCCCGTTCCCTCCTCTTCCATATATTCCGCAGTGACAGGTCTTTACATTCATCTCTGCTAATGACACTGCCGCCACCCCCTTGCGCCTCCCCTGTGTCGCCTGCCGCTTCCCTTTCTCAATCCATTTTAAGACATTTCAATCCCCTGCAAGGTATCGTAAGCCATATTCCCGGTAACCTTAGAATCGATGAACCCGCTATTCTCTAACAAGGTCTCTTACTACAAACGTTCCCCCACAAAAGGAGGTTATGCGCTAAGGAGGTTCTCACGACTTCGCTAACACCGCCTGTGACGTCTCCAGGTAACGAGCATCTCAATAAGTAAGTTTCTCCCTCAGTGTTATCGCTGGGATGCGCTTAGTGGAGAATGTGCCCCGTTTTATCAAATGACACTACTCCGACGCGTGAGTAAGGAGATGTTCATTGTCTAGTAAATGAAAGTTAATATTCTCGTATATATCTCTTTCATATCGTATTTATTTTATGTTTCCTTGAGAATACAAGAAAATAACAGTAACTTTTTTTTTTTTTTTTTGTCTCACACTTTAACAGGTTAAAATAAAGGTTTCCGTAGATTTTAAAATAGAGCAAACGGAACTGATGTTTATTTCGTTCATATTTTTTTCTAAAGTGAGGCAGACAACATTTTAATATATTGACTAACACTTCCCTGCTAAAACCATCAAAAGACATCACTTCAGCTTCAAATATTATACAAATATTATATCATACACAACATAACAAGACAATAAACTCTCCTTTTTTTTGTATTTAGCGAAGAACATTTAGTCTTAAGCACCAAATTTTGCTAGTAATGAAACAGGCAAACAAATAAACCTCATTACTCTTATCTATTTCCCTTATATTGCTTTCAAACAATGCTAAAAATAACTTTGTGTGTGTGTGTGTGTGTGTGTGTGTGTGTGTGTGTGTGTGTGTGTGTGTGTGTTCTAGTCCATGTTGCCCAGTACCAATATTTGAATTAACTGCTATTCATAATCCCGGAATTTATGCATTGTATTTCCATGTCCGTAATAAATCCTGCCTTATGTAATGCCAGCTTATAAAATATCACCCAGCTTAAACAAAAAAATCTTTAAGTATTTTCTTCAGTAATCTCGCAGCACAGAAACATTACACGCTTAGTTACTGCGTTTTATATTCAATTTTTCCCTTGTCCTTCCCTTCGTCCATTTTAACGTTCCCCGCACTGCTGGCAACGTAACACTATCTTACTCCACCTGAAGTAAAGCGAGAAGTGAAATTACGAACATAAAACGACCCATTTCGCCAACTTAACAATTATTCCCACAATCCCTTCAGTTTCCATTCAATTTCCCCCATACCGCTGGTCCACGCCATAAAGTACAACAGTGTCTCCGAAGGGAAGATGTATTTATCTCATAACGTGATGCTAAAAAAAGGAAAAAAGAAATAGATACACCCATTTTTTCTCCCTCTTTTAATCTCAGACTTGCGGTGACGCCAAGTACAAGAGTGACAGAGGAAAAAACAGCGGGGGTCTTTGAAAAACATATATATGACCACATTAACTGTCTACCAGCTGCCAAGAGAGAGAGAGAGAGAGAGAGAGAGAGAGAGAGAGAGAGAGAGAGAGAGAGAGAGAGAGAGAGAGAAGAGAGAGAGAGAGAGAGAGAGAGAGAGAGAGAGAGAGAGAGAGAGAGAGAGAAAAGCATCGGAAAAAACCACAACCAATCATCCTACGTTTGATGGATCGTTAACTTGCTAACTCAAAAAAAAAAAAAAAGAGATGAAAAAAAAAAAAAAGCGAACCAGCGGTAAAATGTCAACGAACGTCACTCGCTGCATGTCTCACCTGCGGCATTGGGCGGTTTTTTTCCCTCATTTTTTAGGTTCGTGGGCGGGATTGGGCTGGCTGGAGGGACAAGTTGGCTCGAGCAGAGGGTGACACTGGCGCTCCTCCATCGGTCGTAACAATTTTATTTACCGCATTATATTTCCATGTTCGAGGGATAAAATATGTAGAGGATTCTATAAGATGTGCTGTGTCGGAAGGACGGGAAGGGTGAACGAGGGACGGAATGATAGGGACGGTGAAGGGGCGGAGAATCAGGGAAGGGCGGGGATGTAATGGGGAGCGTGATGAGGGAGGAATGGGTGATGGGTGAGGAGGGCGTCCGGGAATGGAAGTTACGGCCAGGTCTCGAACGCTGACTCTGGAAAGTTTGTGACCAGGTTGCCAGGGAATCAACGTGCGTGGGTAGGCTTGGCGGGGAGTGATGCGATGATGGGGAGTGACATGTAGGGTGTTGTGGGGGCTTTGCAGGGTGCTGGTGGGGACATATAGGATGATAGAGAGACAGATAGGATGGTAAGGGTGGATGGACACAGTCGGTACGTTGCTGGGGAGGGGGGGAATGGAATGGTGCAGAGGAGAGGGGGGAGGGGGGGTTGTGGCAGGCGAGGGTGAATGACTCACTGCTCCGATGAAAGACTGAGCCAATGAATGAATTATGTCGGTGATGAATGAAAAAAATAATAATCTTCTAATATTTTTACACACACGCGAAAATATGCGATAACCACATGGAAAATACTGAAACGCTCATGAAATCAAGTGAAAATAATAAACAAAAGACCATAAGTACAGGATAACGTATACATACAAACAAAAACATAAAAATAATCTACTTTTCTATCAATTAACCTAAAAACAAGTACATATATAATACCTACTTGTGCAGGCAAACGGTTGTGTCCCCCCCCACCCCCCCCAACACACACACACATAATCAACACGATAACGACAAAATATCACATGAAAGCGACACTGCAATGCTAACACGCACGAACTCCCTCTCGCGCCAATGTAAACGAACCCAATTTTTCAGACTGGCTGGAAACACGCCGTAAGCCCGCACTCAGCTGGCACTCCCACCCACACCAGGCCTGCCCCCAAACCGAGCCCCGTCAGACACTCGGACACACACAGCTCAGAGACTATTTTCCAGCTTACTCCTTTTACATGTCCACACTCTCTCCAGCAATAAGGGTAATGGGGGTTACAGAAACGGGGAAAACTCCAGACAAACTTTGAGGGTCGTGACGAGGCTCTGCGCTGCTACCATCCTTCCATCTACCTCTTGTGGAATTTTAATTAAGCTTATGGTAATCTGAGGGCAGGTTATTAGACGAACCATCAAGCTACACCCTTCACCCTTCCACCCATCCACCCATCCACCCACCAAGCCGACCCACTCACCCTTCCACTCCCAGCCCACCGAACACACAGAATGAAGAAAGGCAAGGAGAGGGGCCATCTAAACAAACATTTCCGTGGGTTACTGAGAATAAAGGCAAAAGGGGTGTTTTTAATGGCGGGGAGCAGTTTGAGAGGACAAAGAGCATATCTGAAGAGGAAGGTTTTTAGGATGAAAAGATCATGGAAAGGAGAGCTGTAGGAGGGAAAAAAAAGAGGAGGAGAAGGGAGAATGACTACTATAAAAGGTACAATGGAGGGAGAAAGATAGAACAAAAGGATTAAAGAGCAAAGGGAAGGTTGGAAAAAGGGAAAAGTATGAAGGAAAAGAGAATATTAGATAAAATGATGGAACTCAAGCCAAAGACGAGGACTAAAAGGAAATTAATTTGAGACTAAACGACTCAAAGAAAGAACCGAAACTACATGACGCTGGAAAAAAGGCAAGGTTAATCTCTCTCTCTCTCTCTCTCTCTCTCTCTCTCTCTCTCTCTCTCTCTCTCTCTCTCTCTCTCTCTCTCTCTCTCTCTCTCTCAATAACGTAAAATCTTCAAGGAACGATAGAATGGAATGTTACAAACCGATATAATCAATGCACACACACACAAAAAAAAAAACATATGCACACACACACACACACGTACGTCAATAATTCTCAGAAATCATACAAATTATCAGTCTACGAAGATGCATCCATCTTCTCTCTCTCTCTCTCTCTCTCTCTCTCTCTCTCTCTCTCTCTCTCTCTCTCTCTCTCTCTCTCAAGCACCCCAGAGGACGTGGTTCCAGATACACTGCAAGATAAGAAGCTGAATGACGGTACTTGTGAAGGATTAGGGTTCTCGAAGATCACTCAGACTCACCTCTTCAGTCCTCTCCAGCCAATTAAGTGCGGGAGACTAAAGAGAACACGAAGGCCAGGAGGAGACACACGTGGGATACCACCACGCGGAGAAGTGGCAACAAACAAGACGATAAAAAAAAGTAGAGAAAAAGACGGTGATGAAACACGGTAGAAGAAAATGAAGATAAAAAAACAATGATAAATGAAATGGATAGAAAGACATGGAAAGATGTACCAAAACACAAAGTAGGAGGATAAAAATTTAATGGAAAAGACGATGGTAGTGCACGAGAGAGAGGGAATTCAAGCTAAAAAAAATGGTAAACGAGATGGATACAAAAACATGGGAAGATATACAAACACACAAGGTAAGAAGCTCAAAAGTAGTAAAAAAAAAAAAAAGATGGTAAAACACGAGACAGGAAAAAAAAGGTAGAAAAACGGTCAATGAGATGGACAAAAAGATAAAGACATGGAAAGAAGTAATAAGAGACAAGGTACGATGATTAAACAGTAGTGGAAAAAATGCTAGAACACAAAAGATAGACGGAAATCAAACTAAAATAAAAATAAATAAATAAATAAAAAAGAGCGGTAAAGGAGATGGGCACAAAGACAAGGCTATGAAAAGTAGAAACAGACAAGAGATAAAAAAAAAGTAATGAAAAATATAATGGAACACAAGAGAAATACAGGGAAATTAACCCAGAAAATGGTAAAAGAAATAGACACAAAAATTAAAGCATAGAATTAAGTAGCAACAGACAAGATAAGATTAAAAAGTAGCGAAAATGAGCCGGAGACGGAAAGATTATCAAAACATCAGAGGAAAGAGAGAGAGAGAGAGAGCCATGGTAAAAGACGGTAAAATGATGGATACGAAGACAAGAGCGTGGGAAGAAGCGGCGGGAGGCAAGTTAAGAGGAAAATGATGGATACGAAGACAAGAGCGTGGGAAGAAGTGGTGGGAGGCAAGTTAGGAGGAAAAAACAAGAATGAAAAAGTAGGGGGAAGGCGTAAAGATATCAAACACGAGAGGAATCAGAAGGTAAAATATGACATAGATGTAAATGAGAACAACACGAACGAGTAGCATAAGATACACAAGTGGCGACACACGCTATAAACTAATAAAAAAAAGTCAGGACGAGCTAAAGATATATAAGAAAGAAGAGAAAAGAAGATGGACAACAAATGAGCAGGTTGGAGAAGAGATTTATACAATTACACGTGTAGACAAAGACAAAAGTAATTCAAAAAGACAAAAGTAAGAATAAGCAGAAAACAAGACAATGGCATATATAACAAAGACACTGTAAGCTAAATAATGGTTGAAAAACATCATGCGAGGGAATGGGAGACACTCACGAAGGAAAAAGTGGCAAAACACACTTAAAAAGGATAAAGCATAAAAAGAAATAGAAGACAAGACAAAGGTATGAATAAAAGAAAGTGGAAGCTAAATAATGGTTAAAAGAATTCATGGGAACAAATAGGAGATACACACGAGGATATAAGCACCGTGAGAAGTGGTAACAGACACGCTAAAGGGGTAAAAAGTGAGTGAAAATGAGGTAAAGGACTTGAACACGAGAAACTGGAAATAGAAGATAAAAAATTAAGAAGCACGGGAGAACATTTGCGCGTGGTTGGAGAGAAGAGAAGTAATATATGAACTATGAAGAGGTACAGAAGAGGTGAACAGTGGAAGGTAATGACAAGACGAGTAAATGGACGAGATAATAAGGAAAACTGAACCAAACTAACAGAAAATAAAACATAAACAGACAAAAAACAGGAAACTCAAGGCGCAATTATAAACAAAATACATAAAAGTGGAGGAAAAGAAATTTTGATTTGAAATATAATTGAAAAAGTAAGGAAAGGAAGAATATGTAACTGGGAAACGAAAAATATTGTAAAAAGTTTTAAAAATAGTCTGTAAAAAAGCAAAGTGATTGAAATTGTTTTAGAAAGAAACAAAAAAAAAACATTTGCAAGAGACAAAATGTAAGGAATATTATGAAAACGGGAGATATATAAACAAAATCTTAAACAGAAAAAAAATAACTCTAAAGCATTCACAAGACAAAATTATATGAAAGCATTATAGCCAAAAAAAAGTCGCTAAATCTAAAAGAATGACGCAAATTGAAAAAAAAAATAAATAAATAAAAAAAATAAAAAAAAAAAGGGTGATGGACGTACATATATAGAAAAAAACAAAAAAACATAAGGATTATTATACCGAGAAAATATGAGAGAAGAGGAGAAAGGAGAAGAAAAGGAGGCGAGCGAGGTGTTGAAAGATGTATGTTTAGACGGAAGGTAAAAGGAGGAGGAGGAGGAAGGAGAATAGTCAATAAGAGCGAGTCCAAAGAGAGACGAGGGAAAAGGAAGGGGAAGAGATAGGAGAGAAGACGAAGGGATGCATAATGAGGAATGTACGAGAAAGGAATATGTATAAAAGACAAAGGTAAAAAAAAGGAAGATATGAAAAAAAAATGAATGAACCATATGCTAAACTGAGAAGAAAGAAAAGGCTGAAAAAAGATAAATAAAAATACAGGAAAGGAGTAACGACAAAAAAACTCAAAGTAAAATAATATGGTAATATATAAATAAAAATAAGAAACCAATAAATGAGAAAACAAATAAATAAATATTCATATAGTGAATAAGAAATAAAAAACAAATACGTGATTGTGGCAAGAAATAAATGAATGGCTAAGTGTTTCTGCATATATATAGAGTAAAAATAAGAAAAAAAGGAAGAGAAAGGAACGATGAATTAATAACAGAATATAAAGCAAGGAGTGAAAAGAGAAAATGATGAAAAAATAGATAGATAAATTAGAAATGGTGCAAAAACAATAATTATGATAGTGCTAGAGAGAAAAGGGTAAGAAAATCAGTACGAAGAAAGAGAAAGTGATAAAGAAAACATGAGCAATAGGTGTGGGTATAAAGAAAGTTATAAAGAAAACATGAACAATGGGTGAGCGTATAAAGAAATGAAAAGATAAGAGAAAATATCAAGAAAAATAGCTGAAACTTAAAAGGATGTATGGATGAGCGATGCTGAAACAAAACTAAAAAGAGGGAAAAAAATACGGATGAGTGAAAAGTGAATATAAACAGGGAATGAAGAAATAAATGGATGAATGAGCTATATGCATAAAATGAGAAGATAAGAAAGGAAGAATAAAAAGAGAAAAGGAAAAGAATAGATAACAAAAGCAAGAATAAACAAGAAGTGAAAACACGAGAAGAAACGGTAGAAAAATTAAATGCCTGAATCGGTAGAGAGAGAGAGAGAGAGAGAGAGAGAGAGAGAGAGAGAGAGAGAGAGAGAGAGAGACGAGCAGGAACTTGAATAGGAAGTGAGGGGAAAGAACCGAAGACAAATGAGACGGTGAGAGGTGGACGTTTAAACGCCTTGAGGAAACTCAGGAGGAGGGAAATGTGGAGACCCGAAAAAAGAAGGAAAAAAAGTGGAAAAAACCGCGCAAAGATATATATGGAAAGACAAAGTGACAAAGTTAAAAAGGACGGAAAGTGAGACAGTAATAAGGAGAATGTATTGTGACAAGATAGAGAAATGAGAGACAGAGGCAAAGAGAGTTCATCCATGAGAGAGAGAGTAAAAAAAATATAAACAAGCAAAAGAAAGCATGATTTCAAATAACGATAACAACTACAGAAAAAAAAAACAATAGGACAATAAAAAAAACACCATAGAAGACCCACCATGAAAGAAATACAGACACGCAGCAAAAATGTAGTCATAACCTCGCAGAGAGAATAAAGATACTTGACGAAAAACTGTACCCGAGAAGAATGGCGACAGAGACAGGCAGAGAGGCTGTACGAGGAAAAATGTGTAGCGTGAGAAGCACAGGCAGAAAGGAAAAGAGACAAAGATAACAGAAATGCTGCCGAGAGAGAGAGAGAGAGAGAGAGAGAGAGAGAGAGAGAGAGAGAGAGAGAGAGAGAGAGAGAGAGAGAGAGAGAGAGAGAGAGAGAGACTTATGAAAAATTTGTACCCTAAGAAGAGATACAGATTTAAAAAAAAATTAGCAATGGTGAAAAAAAAAAACATAATACGACAGGCAGAAGTAGAGAAAAAAACACAGACCACGAAAATATTACAATAAGGCAGAGATAAATAAAAACAGCGTATGATTAAATGTATAAAAAAACGCTCATCTTAGAAAAAAAAAAGAAAATGCCAGTTAAAAAAAATACCACATGAGCAAGATAGACAGACAGACAGACAGATGCAACATAATCATCGTCACAAGACACGAAGGGCAGATACAGAAATACGAAAAAAAAATTGTACCCATGAGGAAGTAACCAAAAAAAGAGACGCAGGAGTAGGGAAACCACATCACACCACGGGGACACTGACAGAGGGACAAGGGGAGAGACAGCAGGAATACGGGAAATGCATTATACCATTCTCCACTCCCGGCTAACTCGAAGGCTAAGTGAAAATTGGATTAGTTTCCCACGAGGAAATGAAAAAGGTTGCACCACCAACACCATCGCAGCAGCAGCAGCTCCTGACCCCCAGAAACCACGATAACAACATTACTGGCCCCACGAGCTTGATTCCATTACAAAACCATCAAATACACCTCCTCGCACGTGCCGGAGTAACACACACACACACACACACACACACACATGCAACAGAAAGCAATGTGTAGTCTTTTGTTACTTAGAAAGAGAGAAGGAATAGTATGGAAGGGATAGCAAAGGAGATAGGAAGTGCATTAGAGCTTCTTGTGAATGCTCAAAGAATAGGAATGTTGCCCTTGAGGTTTTGTGAGGGTTGTAACTTCATTCTTCCATAAAGGCAACTGGATACTTGTTGTTGTTACGTACGAAACTTGTAACTCAATAAAGTGAAGGGAAAACTGCTCTTAACACCCCTTCTATCAATGCTTGTTGAAATTGTGGACCACGTGTTATTTACAATTTGATGTTTGAAGGGAAGGAATTTCTTCTTTTTTTTGTTCGTTTTGTTTTGCCTGATTGTTATTACGTAACATGCGTTTTGTTTGTAATTCGTTAAAGGAATAGGAGGGAAGAGTCACTAAACTCCTACCTTTGCATGTAAATAATGTGTAGCACGCGCTGTTTCTAATTTGATAAAGTGAAGGGAAGCGGTGCCTCAAAATTCCTTTTATACACGCCATGTGGAGAATGTAACACGAATAGACATAATAAAATTGCAATGGGGAGTTATATACTGCATAATTACTAATTCCATTTCTTTTTCTTTCACTTAATATTGACTTTTCACAACAATTCAATAAATTTTGCTGGAAAACATTCATATCAAAATACATCTTGTGATTTATAATTAGATAAATTGGGAAGAAATACCTTTTTTTCGGTCTATTTATAGAAAAATATCCCTAAGTAATAATACCCAAAATATTAGTATAAAAAAGATTAATAAGATGTGTTTCTAATCATGTCTAAAGAGAAAAGAATGTGAAACGAATGTCAATCAGTGTAAAATAAAGCCATCATTACCGGTGTTCATGTATATCAAGAAAGCATTTCCCACACCAATAACAGTAATAATAACACAACCGACAAACATCAACACTAACTATACCTCATATCATTAAAAGCAATGGTACGTGCGTGTGTGTGTGTGTGTGTGAGAGAGAGAGAGAGAGAGAGAGAGAGAGAGAGAGAGAGAGAGAGAGAGAGAGAATATAAGGAGAATGAATAGCGATGAATTGAGAAAAAGATTAGTAAAGAAAGGAAGAAAATGAAGAAGAAAATAGAAAGGTAGTGAATACTGGAATAGAAGAAAGAATAGAAGATGCAAAGAAGATGAAAAGAGGGAGTAAGTTAAAAAAAAAAAGAGACAAACACAAAAGAGAAAATGAAAAAAATGAAACGAAAAGCATGTTGAGGATATGAAACCAAAGACGAAAGTTAACGATGAAGACAGAAACCAAAGTGAGAAGGGAAGAAGGAATGGAAGAAAAATCATTATGAAAAAAAGCTGTAGGTCCATAGCAATAGAAGGTAGATGATGACGGACAAAATAGTAAAGGAAGGTTCGCATAAAAAATAACCGTAAAACTTGTGAAAGAGAAAGTGAAGGATAAGGAAAAGATGAGAGAAGGGAGAGAGGGATAGAGGACGATAAGGAAAGGCTGTGGGATGGAGGGAGACATAGGGAGGAATGGGAGGGAAAGTAAGTTTAGGATGGAGGGGGAAGGACTGTGAAAGTTTTGATGAGATGGAATTAAACGCAATAAAGCGAAGTTACAACAAATTACTCAGACTAATGTGATAAAGTACACTCACAATATTAAGGATGTCAAGGAAATGGGCAGAATGAAGCACAACCTCAACTCAATCTTTATGAACTCAGGAATGAAATAAAATTGGACTTTAAATAAGAAATAATCCCAAACTATGCTAATACAATGTTCCTGATGGCTTATAGTAGCGAAACGCGGAATAAAATAGCATTCTGTGCCAAAAATATACCAAAATGAATATTCTTATGACGTAAGAGAAGATATGAAAGAGGAACATAAAATATAAATGAGAGAGAGAGAGAGAGAGAGAGAGAGAGAGAGAGAGAGAGAGAGAGAGAGAGAGAGAGAGAGAGAGAGAGAGAGAGAGAGAGAGGGAGAGAGAGAGAGACATAAAGAGGAGAGACAATGAATTTCTGGTTACAAAAATAAATAAAATGTAGCATGAAAAGAGAGATAAGCTCAAAACAAGAG
Source organism: Callinectes sapidus (assembly GCA_020233015.1). Lineage (NCBI taxonomy): Eukaryota > Metazoa > Arthropoda > Malacostraca > Decapoda > Portunidae > Callinectes > Callinectes sapidus. Next base: position 2,622,235 of record CM035206.1, on the reverse strand, counting down.
AGAGAGAGAGAGAGAGAGAGAGAGAGAGAGAGAGAGAGAGAGAGAGAGAGAGAGAGAGAGAGAGAGAGAGAGAGAGAGGGGTGGGGTTACGAGGAACACAAAGGTGACATAAAATAGCAATAGATAGATAGATAGATAGATAGATTAATGAATAGATAGATAGATAAAAAATATTTCAAGTTATATATTTTGTTTTTAGTTGTATAATGATTTGCTTGTTGTAAGTAAACATCCACTTATCTGTCGTTATCTTTTTCATTATTACTTGAGTGGAGTGGTTCAGTTTACCCTTCTTTTGCACCTCTACTGTAAACTTTCTATTTTCCTAACGCATTCTATTTTTACAGTTCTTGAGCATGTCATGTCTTCCCAATACACTTTCTCTATGACTTGTATTGAATGATTCTGGATGTGCTGCCTTCGCTACTTACATCACTGTTACTCTCGATGTTGTTGAGTGAAGTCTGTTCGATACAATTTTTCTTATTTCTGTGGATAGATTTTGTATGTACTTTTCATTACTTAATTTATGTCAATGTTAATTCTCTATTGCGTTTCGTAGTGGGAGGTCAAAACATTTTTATTATTTACGAGGAGTGATGCCTGTTATCCTTATTTAGCACTTCCATCAACATCTTCTCCTCTTTACCTTTATTCTACCGCTATTCTCTATTCATGCCTTTGTGAAGCGTACGCTCAATATTTTATTTACTTTCCTTACTTATTATATTTTATCTCTAAAATCTGCAGTTGCCCTGTGTTAAATAATTACCTATAGTCTACGATTAATGATGAAATATAACGAACAAAAATCTTATCAATGTACTTTTCTATTCATTGTGTAATTTTCTTAAACCAGTTGCTATGAGTTAAATAATTATCTATAGTCTATCATTGATGACAACATATAAGTAATCGAAATCTTATCATTGTACTTTTTATTCTTTTTCCATCGTGTATTTCTCTAGATTCTACATGGTTAATAATTAAAACGTCACTTTCTTTGGGTTTTCTATCTTATTATATCTCCACCACATGGTTTGAATTAATCAAGTTACCTTCCTTCCCACTATCAGAACCTTCTTCACAACTTATACATCCCACGTGGTATGTCCTCTAAGCGCCACATTGAAAAACCTGCCCAGTCATTTAGTGTAAAAGAGCGAGATACTTTTTCCCCCCACACATGCAGAGTCACATTGCCTTATGAACACCCTGCATGCCGCGGTGAATAATGGAATGGGTGTAAATAATTGAGTGCATCTAAAAATATACAGTCATAGTCACGCGGAACTACCAGCAATAGACGAGTTTCAGTAAAATAGAAATAAAAAAAACGGAATACTTGTGGAATAAAATAGTAGGAAACAATAGCAAAACAAAACATGGTACTAAAATGGAAGTTAGATACGAAAAATAAAAGGGGGAAACTTGTAAACACACAGAGGCCGTAATAAGCTAATAGGTGTCAGTATAATGACTTAGAGAGGGTTACAAAATAGCAAATATTGCAAAATAGGTGTACAAGTATTATGTAACAAAAACTGCAATGGACCTTAAAATAACAATGAAATCATAAAAAAAAACATTCAGCCAACACAAAAACTTAAAGAAAAGTACACATAAGAAAGTAAAAACTCGGTAAATTCCCCGGAAATAATTATACTAACATTCATTTACATCCAAATGGAAAAGCTTTTGAACTTTGCCTAACGAAGACGATCCTACATCCCCAGCGCGTCAAGGTTACATATTCTTCCGTAATTAAAAAAAGCTACAAGTAATTTCAGCGATAGGGGGGCAGGCAGGGAAAAATGCGTCCGTGCTACTACCACCAACAAGAAAAATATAAATAAACAAATGGAGATTTTTCTGTCACTGTGCCTCGTGTTCAGAAACGCTTTACTCTATTCACCAGCAAAAATTTCAAGAGCATTTCTCCAGTTAATAATGTCGATATCGTGTCACTGCCTCTAAAACCATTAAAAAAAGCACCTTCAAATCTAAATAAAGCCTTTTCCAATAGTGGAGGTGAGGCACAGAAGTGTTTGAGAATACGAGTATATGCTAGACTAAAAGAAAGTGACTCTTTTGCGTGTGAGTGTGTGATACAGGGGTTCTCCAGTTAATAATGTAGGTATCATGTCACTCTGTCTCTCCAACCGTGAAAGCACATTGAAAACACGTGTAAATCTATATAAAACCTTTTCAAATAGTAGAGGTGAGGCACAGAAGTGTTTGAGAATACGAGCCAGAGTAAGAACAAGTGACAGTTTTGCGTGGGAGTGTATGATAGACAGTGAGGTTGAGAAAGTACAGGAGTGTTTATGGATTTTAGGAAGAGCGTGGGTGTATTTGTTTGTGTGCGTCTAGAAGTTATATTTATGGGTTTTCGAATGTTTTGGGGGGAAAGTGACGGTGTTTGGCAGAGTGGAAGGTGTTTGTGAGTGTTTGAAAGAATGACGTAGTGTTTAGTAAAGTAGAGTGTGTCAGGAGTGTGTATGCGAGGGCTTTTAGAGTGAAACGCCAGCTTGGAGTAAAAAAAAAAATGAAAAGGAAGAAATTTAGCATTGATAACGCAAAAGTATGAAAATAAGTTTGAGTAATTGAAGAAGTTATGAAAAGGAGTGAGGAATTGTGAATGATATATGATAAGAATAAGAGGGACGTGATCGAAAAAATATGAAGAAAAGATGGTTAAAATTGATAAGGGGAAAAATGAAAGATACGGCAGAAGAATAGAAGAGGCTGTGAAAAGCAGTGAGGAAAAATTAAGAATATATGAGAAGTAAGGATAATGATTCACATACAAAAACAACTGGTTGAAATAAAGTGTTTCGTGTACGAAAAAACTAATGGTGCGTGGTTTTGTAACATAAATTAAGAAAATAGAAAAAAACGTAGGAGAATAGGAATACGAGATGAGACGAGCACATTGGAAAAACACAGAAGGTGAAATTGAAAATGAGGGATAGACCAAGGAAAAAAGGTGTAGGTGTTTTAATACACTAAAAAACAGGTCATGCTGGATTTACAACACAAGATATAGAAAAAATAGAAAACACGTAAGAGGATAGAAATATAAAAGAGGAACACATTGAAAAGTAAAACAGTACGTAAAACTGGAAATAAGCGATAGACCAACAAAAAATAAAGTGTAGGAGTGAGCAGGGAGAGCAATTTGAGAAATGAAAGCCACGGGAAAGGGTGAGGTGGAAGCCTGCGGAATGAAAGTAGACGTGCGGGGTGACGTGAGTGGAATGTGCAAACAGTACGTGGCGCGGAGGAAATGAAAGTGAAAATAAAGGGCGCAGTTCTATGAGGCGGGAAGGTCGGAGGTGTAGATCCCAATAGCACCAAGTAGACGGAATGTGTAATCAAGGCATGACGGTGAGAACATTACAGGTCAAGTGAAATATGTGGAGACGGACTGACGTATGAAGGGGAAAATTAAAGGGAATATCCTTATGTGCTGAGAAGACAGTGCTCGATTTTACTTTTTTTTTTTTTTCTTTGAGTAATAGCAAAACCTAACAACCACACGAATCTTCAAATTCATAGCCATATCAAAGACACAGTGATCAGACACAATGATGTTCAAATTTACTTGAGATTTTTTGAGTGATAGAGAATAATCTTAGCTAACCATATGAGTTTTAAATTCATTGCCATATTAGAGACACAATCGCATGGAAAATAAAGAACGCAGTCAAATGAGAGACAAAAAACGAAACTATATCCGAAAAGGTATCTAATATTTTTTAATACATCGATTATTAGTACAACCACGTACATTTCTAGCATCACCACCTCACCTCACCTCATTAGACCCAGGCCGAGTCACCACCGATGTTGGCCGAGCACTGATACCTAATACCAATCACCAATGACCATCTCACCATTCCCACAGCCCGCACACTCATTCCTCATCTCACCGCCCCTCACGATCCTTTCACAGCCTCATTACCACACACACGCACATACACACCCTATCAAAGCACCTGTATCACCAGACGCGGCAGGTGGAGCAGGTGTGGGAACTGGCCACTTTTCCCTCATTTCCCTGCAAACACCTGGTATTCTAAGCCTCTGAGCTGACACCACCTAAAGGACGAGCCACGATGAGGTAATGGGGCAAGGTGAGCAGTGTGATGAGACTAGGATCAAACTCCCTCACGCTGGATCAATATCGCCAGTAGTGAGTCGGGACGCCCTAAATGTTCTCTCCTTCACTTCCTCCTCCTCCTCCTCCTCTTCTTTCTCGTCCTTTACCATCCTTCATTTTTCTCCTTCTCCTCCCTCTCCTTCGCCCCCCACAGAACAAATACCCCACGGCACGAGAATCAAGTTTTCAGGAATAGAGAAAAGTTTTGTTTCATTGTGTGTCCTTCATAAACACCCCACACTCTCCGCTGGCCAGGAGGCGCCACTAACTCACGAGACAAGGAACACCAAACACTGACGCAGGGATGAGTAGTGGCGTGTCAAATGCCTAATTCCGCGCGTCAGGTTAAGAGACATTAGGGGGAGACTCAGAAAGACATAATGTGTAGCTTCTTCGTTACCACCAAGACTCTTAAGCCCCGACGGCGCCCCACCCAGGCTGTCAGGAGGCGCCTCGCTACACCGGGTGGAGTCCAAATCACCAGGGCGGCGGTCAGAGCCTTCCCTCACGCCTGCACCGTCAGGAGGTAGGCTGGGGCGGCCGTGGGTGCCTACCTGGGCGGTGAGGGGACGGGAGTGCCACGCCCCTTACCTACCACCGCCTCGCTGAGACGCCCTCCCCGTTGACACCACAGGGAGGGCGGGTCCTGCTCGTGTCTTGAAGAGCATAAGGGCGCGTGACCCCCTAGCTGAGGTCACCCATGTGTCGTCCAGAGGGTCACCACCACAACTACCACCAACACCACATCACTACTAACTTCCCCTCACACACACACACACATTTCCTCTCATCAAATATATACTTCAATCAGGGGGCACCGCAGGCTGGTGATGTCTTCACAGCCACACCAGGGGCGCCACAGCGAGGCAACAACACCTGTAATCAGCCGCTAAGACTCAGGGAGCGGTAAGCGCGCACCTTGACTCTCGCACGAACACCTTGACCACACACTCTGTGCCACGCGCCCCGGCCTTTCCTCGCAGCTCTCGTACCGCCCCTCTCGCTCGCTGCCAGACGCCGCTACAACACTTCACAACGAAACACTCGCAGATCAATAGTGAAAATGCCATAAAGACCTACGTGTGTGTTTCTCAAATAGAGCAAATCAGTTGGAATCGGATGTAATTAACCCTGACAGTTGAAGAAAGACAACAATACGTCCATCGAGAGGCGAACAACAAATAAATCGATAATAAAACTCTCGGGAATCCACGCGCCACATTTAACTATATATGCCACTGTGGCTTACGAATGTTTTACGGGGACGAGACACCAATTCACTCACCGGATCACACCAGTACCACCAGTAACAACGACGAACTGAAATGCGAGGACAACACACGCATGCTAGAAAACAACACTGCAACCGTTACTCAATTTGTTTTCACTGGAGAGAACAAAAGAAAACAAGCTACTTACTGATCACAGAACGAGGATGGAACGGATAAGCGGAAGAGGAGGAGCAGGAAGAAGAAGAAGAAGAGGAGGAGGAGGAGGAGGAGGAGGAGGAGGAAGATAGGGAAGGGGAAGAAGAAGAGGAGGAACAGAAGAAGAAAAACAAGCTCTGGTAAAAGTGGTCGTGGTGATAATAGGAATGGTAGAGGAGGAGGAGGAGGAGGAGGAGGAGGAGGAGGAGGAGGAGGAGGAAAAGGAGGAAGAAGAAGAAGACATTGAAGATGACTACGAAAACACCAGAAAACAAAACAAAAAAAAAAGGAAAAAAAAGTCAGTCAAACCTAGCAAATCCCCCCAAAATAACTAACTAAAACATCTAACAAACAAACAAACAAACACACTGTAACGATCCCAATGCTCGTGAATTTGCCTGGGATCACCACGGGAAGAATTATAAGTCGATTTAAATATAGAGGCAGAGGAAGGTTGAAATGGCAAAGGAGGAAGGAATTGTCGATACCAGAGTCCCTCCCTGTTCGCTCCATTACTCCCTCGTGTTCTCCTCACAAGACGAATGATGATTTACTCTCAGATTTAAATAAGAAAACTTTGGCAGTGTTCCCCCTATTTGTCCTGCTAAGCTTATGTTGGGGAAGAGTTGGTTATGGGGAAGGAAGGGGATGTTATGGGCTCCTCTCTTGTTTTTTTCCCGTGTTTTTTTTCTTTTTTTTTTATCTTATTCCTTCTTTTTGTTCTCCTTTTTCGTCTTTTTGTTTTTCTCTCCCATATTTGTTTTTACTTTTCTGTTTTTTTTTTCTTTTTATCGATTATTAGTATTTTTTTCTTTCTTTTTTTCATTTTCATTTTAATACAATACTCATTTGTTTGTATTTTATATCTCTTTCTTTTCACTATTCTTTTTATTTTTTTCCAAGTTATTCTCTTCGTTATCAAGTTTTATTACTTATCTTATTTTTTTCCTTTCTTATCTATTTTCCCTATTATTTTCCTTTGATTTTTGTCTTTTTAGCCACACGCATTTCTTCCTTCTTTACCTCATTCTTTTCTTCTTTCC
>CM035206.1:2432884-2444553 GCA_020233015.1 Callinectes sapidus | reverse complement strand
GGGCAAGATATATAGGGAGAGAGAGAGAAGAAGAGAGGCATCAAAAGAAAGGGAGAGTGTGGGAGAGGGGAGGGGTATCTTGAGAAATGGAAAAAAAGGGTAAGGGAGATTGATTGAGGAGAGGAAGGGCTTAAGGGAAGAGGAATGGGTAAGGGAGAGTGAGTGAGAGGAAAGGGAGTGTGAGTTTATAATGAGAGGATAGGGAAAGTAGTTACGTTTCTTGTTGCATGTTTTTATTCGACAGAGAAGGAGGAGGAAGAAGAGGAAGAGGAGGAGGTGAATAGAAGAGCAGAGAACAGAAGGAAGTGAAGAGTAAAAAAACCAAGGTAAAGAAATAAATGGAATGGTTGGCAACACGCATAGTTTAAAATAGTTTTCCAGAAAAGTTTAAAAAATAAGAAAATATAAGTAAACAATGAACAGCAAATTATCCTTTTCCCCTTTTTCAACCTTTCGAGGAGGAGAGAAAGAGAAAGAAAGAAAAAAAAATAAGAAGCGAAACACTAGCCAATTTACTCTTGACTTAGCATGTTTGTCATTATGAAATTTACTGTCTCACCCTTCCACCATCCACCCACCCATCCACCCATCCACCACCACAAACCACCATCACATACCTCCCACCATCCACCACCCCCACTTCACTATCTGCCCTACATCCCAGCCAATCACTATCAGCAAACCACCACCACCACCACCACCTCCAGTTACAAGAGAGAAAGATAGCTGGGGAAAAGAGGAGATCAGGAAGGCCAGCCACTAGGGAGCCTTTTTCCCCCCTTTTTTCTACCCATAATCCCCCTCAGGAAAAACGACGTACACTAAGACTAAAATATACAAACCTGAATCTGGGAATTATTCATAACGAGAGAGGGGATTCTACCTGGCCGGTCGTTGTGAAGATCCCTCTAGCGCCTCACTCGCTGCTGCCTCTTGGGCGATTACTCTACACTGCCTGGCTTCACCTGAATGCCAGCCCCTCACCTCACTCTGCCCACGCATACCACCAGCTCTGACTTACTGGGAGTCCTTGATATTCGTGACTCTAGATGGCACGAAATAAAAATAGCACGGTGTTAAAAAATGATTTTTCTACATGATGCACGGATTCCTTAAAATAATACGATTTCCAAAGAACTCCCATTCTTTAAAATAATGTAGGCACAATTTATTCAAGTGCTGGGTGTGATCATCCTTATATTGCACGAAATTTACTATGTACAACCCCTTCTGGAACGCATCTATCGTGTAAATCAAGAACTCTCTGTAATGGGCTGGAGCGGCCAGAAGTAGATTTGGCAATAGATTAAATGGAGGTGATAGAGTATGCAGTAATTCTAAGCCTAATTCTTTGGACCTTTAAGGGGACTGGCAAATTAGCAAGCTTTTTATTTTCACCCCGCTCTGCCCATGCACAGCACCAGCTCTGCCTTACTGGGTTGCGGCACCCAGAAGTACAATTGGCGATAGATAAAATGTACAGTAATTGTAATTCTAATTCATTGGACCTTTAAGGGGACTAGCAAATGTGGTCTTTTTACTTTCATTGTTTTTGTTACCCTTGGCCAGCTTTCCTCTCTTACATAAAAAATCAAAATACTACAGCTGCGTTAATTTTTGTGGCCTTTATCAGGTCTGTTCTCAAAGGACACAAGAAATTATCAATCGACTCTCTTCTCTGGTGTTTTGAATTCATTGTTAAAGAACTCACGTGGAAGTATCACTAATATCATGGTAAAACCCTTGAACATAATTTTTTCTTCGAGGTAAAGATCCATAGGATTTCACGAACAAAAAAACAATACAGAATCAAGTGAGAAGCTAGGACAAGATAATAAATAGGTGATTAGATATTTACAACCAGGTAAATAAGACCAGATGGAAGGCAGCGCGAGAGTTACAGTAAAGATGACTACCTGATAATGAATAGGTAGGAAGGTAATGTAATGGCGCGTGATAGATAATGACAGTGGATGAAAGTTGATACAAAGAACGAAGAGATGGATAAATGCACGATAGAGACTAACGAGAACCGCATGTAAAAATTATTCCCTTGTAAAGTATATGTAGGAAGGTTAGACGTTGGAGGAAAGTGACAGATAAAGGTGAGTGAAAGGTGAGATATAAAAAGTAGGTAAGTAGTGCAAAAAAGTCGGGTGATATAGTTTAAGCACCCAATGAGTCTGTGATAATGGATGGGTAGTTGGAAAGCGGGAGGTGTGGCACGCTATGTACGGCTTAAGTAGCGAGGGTACTAAGTGTTAAATTGGCACTTATGAGTAGTAAGTGAGAAATGATGATTTATTATAGTGATTCCCTGAGGCTCAGAAACCCACTCCAATGTATGAATGTGGCAGTTTAACGGTGGGTGATGACAGGCTAAGTTATGTGTGCTGCTTATGTAAATGAACAGGAAAAGTTTTGGTGGAGTGTGTGTATGTGTGTGTGTGTGTGTGTGTGTGTGTGTGTGTGTGTGTGTGTGTGTGTGTGTGTGTGTGTGTGTGTGTGTGTGTGTGTGTGTGTGTGTGTGTGTGTGTGTGTGTGTGTGTGTGTGTGTGTGTGTGTGTGTGTGTGTCCCTCTGCAGTGGCCGGTCTCATCGCTGCATAAACACACACGCAGCGCTGCAGTTCATTACAGGTTGGTTATTGTGGTATTCACGAGCAGGTTGTGTTGGTGTGTTTGACGTGGACTGGAGCTCCACCACACTGCCCTTGAGTCCGTTCCTCCTCGTGGCAGCTTACCTATAACATATCCGGATCCTATATAGCCTGACTGATAGGAAGAATATGTTAATTCATCCCCTTCTACATCAGTAATATTCTATACATTTTTTATTGGGAATGAGTTTTATGTGCAACAGTGCTTCGTTTGTTTCCTAGGATAGTAAGATCATATTTACATTAGTGATAAAGGGAAACTTCATGAATTTATTTTGTCTTAACATGAACTGTGAAACCCTTTTTTTTCAGGATTATCCAGTGTAGTGATTTTTTTTTGTGCAATGGGATCGTTTCACCAGCTTTACATGTTGGTGACGACCTCATGGTGCGTAAATTGCATTGTTGTAATTGTAATCTTCTTGCCGAATTTATTATTATTTCACTTGTTGTGCGCAAATGTGAAAAATGAAAGCATAGTTCATGTAACCATTTTGATCCTATTAATCTGTTCAAATTATCCGTTACATATATTTAACCATCATTTTATTTTAGGGAACCCCCCAAAACTTCATGAAATCATCAGTTAACGCATAAAAAATATCAATTCTAAATGGTTTCAATGTTATTATCACAAAAAGTTATTAACGTAAACTTAAAGTCCGTGAGTAGCATCTAAAATATAATGAAATTGGTGCGGCGTTACTGACAAGGTTAAAGCCCCCTTCCTTCGCCTCGGAATACTGATACAACTGCGACAACTGTGTAGCCACGTAGCGCCGGGGACTGTAAGGCCTCGTGCTGAAGACTCGGCTTAATGTGAAGGGTCCAGTGTGGAGGCAGTGAGACGGAATAAGAGTGCGACGAGGTAACAGGATTAAGTATGCATGAGTGGCCTTCTCGTACTGACACGGAAGGAGGAGCTGTCTGAAGGTGGCAAGAGGGAGAGGGAGAGGGAGAGGGAGAGGGGGAGGGAGAGGGAGAGGGAGAGTGGAAAGGCTGAGAAAAGTGTGAATATGGGAATCACGTCCCCGCTACCCTGACACTTAATACACACACACACACACACACACACACACACACACACACACACACACACACGAGAGAGAGAGAGAGAGAGAGAGAGAGAGAGAGAGAGAGAGAGAGAGAGAGAGAGAGAGAGAGAGAGAGAGAGAGAGAGAGAGAGAATTCTAAAAAAAAAAACCTAAATAAAAAAATAACATAGTATTTAAAAACAATGATAAGAGCATAGTGGAGAGATGAACAATATGAAAGAAATAGGAAAATTCGATCTGCAATACACCAGACAGAATGATCAAAGAAGAAAGTGAATATGAAGGAGCAGAAACAAATATAAACTGAAAAAAATATATAGCAAAATTGTTCAAGGAAGTAAGATGAAAAAGAGGAAAGAAGAAAATTGAGTTTAAAACGAGATAGAGAGACTGGAAGGGATAGACATTAGGAAAGGTAGTAGATAAAAGGTGTAGTAGGGAGTTCGAGATGGAGGTGAGAATACTAAAATAAAGGGTGTCCTACTCACAAATTTACACTTGGCAGTCCCTGGATAAAACGCTCGTACCCATTCTTTCACTAAAACTCCATGATAGGATCTAACTACTAAACGTATCTTGCACTCTATTTGAGAACCATTTTCCATTCTTTCTCTCTCATCTAATCTGACTACTCAATCTATTCTACTTATCTGCCACTCAATTTGAGAATGCGTTCTGTTTTATATCTTCTTTTTTATTTGATTTACCGGAGCTTGAATATGTTACGGTCTGTGTAGTACTTTCATGACTAAATAATCCTCTTACAAAGAATATTACTTATATTTTTTAATGTTCTTACTCACTCGACTTTGTATCGGATCCTATGGATTTATACCTTTTGAAATGGTAGAAGTAAAAATCTCAGTATTTGTTCCTTGAGTTCTAATAATGATTTCCTTTATTACTGGATACTCTATGTTTTTTTCCACTAACTGAAGTCTGAGATTGATGTATCTTTTATTACTTTTTTATTTTACTTAGTATGTGTGTAAATTTTCTACATCCACGCTGGAGGAGTGACAGGAGGTGGGGAAGGGCAATGGGGAAAGGGCAGTGGAAGTAAATGGAAATAATGAATAATGAGAGGAGGAAGCATATCAATGTGTTAAGGAAAGTGGGCAAGGGAAGAGGGCAGGAAAAGGACCATATGAAACCGTGAAGGATAGTGGTAAAGGACGAAGGAGGAGAAGTCATAGAACATAACTTTGATATCCCTTAAAGAAAACTTGTGAATTATGTCAGCTCGTCTAGACACACACGGAGGTTAATTAATGGACCCTGATATCAATATTAGGGACGTGGGATCTAATTACATGTGTGTTGTTTCACAGATGTCCCTTGAAGTCTCATCGCTTGACTTTTTATTTAACGTCTGAACTTAGTGCTGCCCAAGGGTGAAAGCTTCTCTCAATGGGTATCTTATGGTACAGTAACAACAGCATTATTATACAAAATTCATAATGATGATAATAGTAATGCAAAACAACAGGAACAACAAGTGTTATGATCTAACAAGATTTTTTTTATATTTTTCGCTAGAAAAGTAAAACTTCAAAGGTGCTACATTTCAGTGTTGCGTTTCACAGTGTATTTAGAAATTTATCTGATTGTATCGTATGATGGAAAGGAATCATCAATATGCGCTTTTGTGAAATGTATATTTTATTTTTCATGATGAAATATGTAGTTTCACAAACTCATAAGCTTTGTTGACGCAAACGTGCAACCTCGTGAATATTCGGCGTTTTACGCCCATGAATTTAGAAGATATAATTGCAGAAGAGCTCCTCTGCTGGTGTATTCTGCTCAGTGTTCGCTATTCTTATTAAAGTTTAGTAAGGCTCACGTCATGCAGAGTACTGGAAGCATAAATATGGCAGTAGTTTGCTGTTAAAAATGGTAAACATTCGCCCAACTTTTTCTTTGGTCTCACTTTTTGTTTTAAAGGAAACTGCAGCATCTCTTTCATACAAGACAGACCACTTGATAGAACTGTCAAAGAAGACCTACGAGAGTGTGTCCGGAATATAGATGGGACGAAATTCCATATTGGATTTTAAGTTTAGTTGTCGATATTTTTATCATGGAATACTCCCAAAGCGTAGTGAAGTGAAGGGAAGTAAAATTGTAATGTCTTCTCATTGAAATATACTGCATAGCAAGCGAAAAGATGAAGTTATGACGGATATATAGCGTCACATCTCTCAAATACTTACTGCCATCAGCTAAAAGTACCTTTCTGCCACGAGTAAAGAAAATACCAATGGCCATAGCACCTTAGTCCACAGTACCATGGCCCACAGACACAGGGCGTGAGAATGATACCACACCACCGATCTTAAATATCTCTTCACACTGTGTCGTGTTTGGTTCTAAGGTATTGGACGATATCTATCATGAGGCTGCTAGTGTGGAGTGGCAGGCGTTATTCTGAGGCTGTTATCGCTAAATGAATAAAGACTACCCGGCCAGCTCGTCTGTCCGACTTTAAAGTCTCTGTCTGAGGCTTCTTCTTGGAGAGGGACTCAGGGTGATGAATTGGTGATATGTTATTCTTAAAATCATTCAGTGCCTAACACTACTCGTGGTAGATCGTGGTTACTCTGCTGACGGAAAAAAAATATATCAAGGTTACTGACACTTCCTTCTTATGGTTGCTCTGCACCTTCAACTTGACGGTCAGTCATCGAAGCTGGTGTTGGTAATATGAAGTATATCATGATTTATACTTTCCAATTAGCCAATGACTATAATGTGATATTTAAGGATCAATAAAAAATCCTTTACGGAAAGATAAGACACCAAAGTGATTTATTTCATATTTTTACTTTTCAATTTACCTGTTTTCTTTCAATGATTCGCCGATTTGTTGTTCCATACATGTGAACAGATATTGTGATTTATTTTTGTCTCGGGGTGCCGCACCTATCCACATTTCATCATCCTTCTGATTCACAATCATATTAAAGCCAAAATGATTAACTGCGTTGATGAAATATCAATTAACGATTTTAATCCATCCTCCACTACTCTTTGTAAATGTGACTGGAATGAGTGGGCCGTGATTTAGCCAGCTGGAGTAGCATTTACGTGGATTAATAGCAATGAATGCAATCTGTTCAGTTAATGAAGGACAGAGACAAGTCCTTGGCGGGGCGTAATTAGTTCCCCGAGCTCTTGGAGACAGCGTTGTTGCCCTCTGGTGTGCGGGCCGAGGAAAACTATTTGCTAACTTTGTGAATGTGTCGATAATTTCATGTTAAAGTCGCCTCTTGGATCGAAGGAAAAAAATGATGCTATATTAAGGTGTGGTGTTTGTGTGAGGGTGCGTGTCCTGGGTGTCGTGAAGGGCATTATTGAGTCAGGACGGCCGCGGCGGATCAGGGGCTGCTCATGTCTGACGCGGATCGTGGGGGAACGGGGCTGTGGCGGAGACAAGCAAGGCAACAGGGCCGGTGAGTCTTCTGATCTACTTTAAACTCACTAATTGTGCCGTGTGCTGCTTAGGAGGCGGTGGGTGTGCAGGACGGCTTGGGCAGACAACGCTAACTTATGAAGATTTGGTGACGCGTAATTTTTTCTCTTCGCTTGAAACACATGTTAATCCATTCAGTTTGTGGTGTTTGTTACTTTCTAGGCATATGAATCGCGGAAAGAGGCAAGAAGCTGTGGAGTAGAGAGAAAGGGATGCGCTATTCAGGTTGTGAAAAGACAATTCCTCCCAGCTTTCCTCGACGATTTTTTCATATGAAGATCCAGATATTTCGCATTTTTATATTCACAAGTTTTGCTTCTTCGACACCATTCAAGCCTGACGTGTTGAAGGTCTTTGATTGAAAGACATCACCGTGACTTGTATTCCTCTCATTCATGACTACAAATACCACCAGTAGAATGTAACTAAATAGCTTTAACTCGAGGAAATACCCGATCACGCGTCATCCGAGACAATGCACACTGACACTAGTAATCAATGCGGGTCTTCCAGCGAGGAGAGATACACTTCAGATGCCAATACGTCAATTTTGTTCTAGACCATTTTCTTAGTATTTCCAGAGAGCCCTCAAGCAAAACGCACTTCCTGTGAATCGTGTGCAACTACGACACAAGATTAGCGTTCCTTGAAAATGGTGAATAAATATCAAACTGTCACTACAACAAAGCGCTCTTAGAAAATCCGTGTCAATTCAATAAGAGTCTTTTGAAAATAGTGGAGGTGTCAGATGGGGTACGGTAGTGTTTGAGAATAGAGTCCAATATGAAGTGTCTTGGTGAGGATAAATAGCAGCCCAGGGGGTGGTGGCTGAAGCAAGGAAGGAGAGTGGAGTGTGTGTATAGTGGCTTGAAGTGGGTACACGTGATGGTGGTGGTGGTGGTGGTGGTGGTGAGAGGTTTGGCAGGGAATGTATTGGCTAGCATCTCACTTTTCACGAGTCTCTGCGTCTTTTCCTTGTTTTTCATCTTCGCTAAGTGGCCCATTGACAAGTTAATCATGTATCACCCCAAGCACTGCAAGCACTCGTTTCCACTCAAGTGTTATCACCAGCATTCCTACTAAAATTATTATTATTATTATTATTATTATTATTATTATTATTATTATTATTATTATTATTATTATTATTATCATAATTATTATCATTATTATTATTATTATTATTATTATTATTATTATTATTATTATTATTATTATTATTATTATTATTATCATTATTGTTATCATCAGCAGTAAAAGTAGTAGTAGTAGTAGTAGTAGTAATAGTTGCTGTTGTTGTTATTATTGTTGTTGCTGCTGCTGCTTCTTCTGCTGCTGTTGTTGCTGCTGTTCTGGTTTTTGTTATGACTTACTGGCAAATTAGTATAAAAGTTCACATTTCATAATTTATCTCATTTTCATACGCTAATCTTTTTGTCAATTTCTGCACATGTGATTTTACCAAATGTTATGTATATTTTTTTCCTTCCTCGTCCACATTATTATTTTCTTCCGTAATAGACTGTGAGACCTTGGAGTCGTCAACAATGCCTGCCTACACACTCCCGCTGCAGACCGGCCTTCCAGACAAACACTATTAGACATATATTTCTTGAGTTGTTGTTTTCTACTTACATTTATTTTTCTTTCTGCTTTTCACGCGAGAGAGAGAGAGAGAGAGAGAGAGAGAGAGAGAGAGAGAGAGAGAGAGAGAGAGAGAGAGAGAGAGAGAGAGAGAGAGAGAGACCTCCATATACAAAAAGGTTAGGCTTGATTTTCCATTACTAAGCAATGACATAGTGACGTCGGTAAATCAGGCATCAAGGGTGGCATTGCTGAACACACTCATCAGCAATTAGCGTCGCTGAAAATGGAAAAAAAGCAAGATCCATTGGTGTGTACAAAGGACTAACTCTGCGTCAGAACACCTGAGTGAGCATGTCATTAGCCAGTCATGGAGCTAAAAGTAGATTTACTTCAAAGTTAGGCATGTTTGTAGTACGCATGAAATGAACTTTTTTTTTTTTCATCTGAGAGCTAAAGGTAATGTGTAACTAATTTTTACCTGTTGTTGATATATTGTATTCGATTTCGAAGATGAACACACACTCTGAGAAGTTAGAATATATTGATTTCTTAACCTGGTTGGTGAGGAATGATAAGCAAATGGTCTGTGTTCAAACAACTAATTACAGTTCCTTCAGCTGTGTAATAGGAATAATATTAAGTTCAATCAAGAAAAAGAGATGGGAACTTGATATTATTACCAAAGTGATCAGCATTTTTTTAGTGGAATTGCTGTTGCAGAAGCAATTTTCATAATGAGATCTGCATGATGACAAGCATCTCCCTCTCAGGATCGTCTTTGTGATTATATTTTCATCGTTGTTTATTGGATTCCATCTTACCAATGTAATTACTTTCAAGGGAATAATATGTTTTCGTCTAACAATGCGAGTATATTCCAAAACTGTACTTTTAAATTCAATGCGTATTCATTGCGGATGGCCTTACAAAAAATAAACAAACATGTAAAAAAATGTTTGTTGTGAAGCTCATTTTTAAGGAATTGTGAAAAACTAGCTATGTTTCAGCTTTATTTTTTCTGAAGGACAATAAATATACTGGTGCCAGCCATTTTTAGTGCAGAGATATACCGTGGTGGACACAGTAATCATTATTGATCGTTTCATTCACTAAGCTTCCATGTACATCAGGTTATGGTGGCTAAACACTTGTTTATGCCATTAACAACACAAGACCTCTAAATGTTAATTAATGTCTGATGTAGTGAAAAAAGTGACTAATTTTATTTCATTCTTTCGAAAAAATAAGTATGCTGAATATTACGAGATTTATGTATTGCATCTTTATTAAATAGAAAGGGTTTTGTAAGAACTGCATCTTTACTAAATTGAAAGGACTTTGGTTCAAATTATATTACCTTTTATGGGAACTTTTAGTCTTTTGTGACAAATGACAAGATTACATCAACAACATGAATTATATTGAAAATCCGTCTAATCATCTCTATGGTCTCTGAAAATAGTCGTAGAGAGAGAGGGAAGCGTTTCTCAATACGAATATTTGTGATTAGCTGCAACGTAACTCACAAATCAATACGCCTCGCACACCAACACATTCCTTTGGCTGAGTGTCGTACATTGATTTGTGTCTTACAAGAGGCTGCAGGGCAGGTTCATTAAACCTTAGTGTCCGGAGCCTGGTGGTGCTGGTGGCGGTGGTGGCTGTCCATGTGTCAGGATTTTGGACTTTAGAATAGAATGTCACTGTTTTGTTGTCATTCATTGCAATATTTTCATCAGTTATCCTCAATTTCTTCCTTCTTTTATCTATACCTAATGGAGAACTCCTATCTGAAAGCCCATCCACTTTGAGGACCGTTACCCCGAGTGGATGCCCAATCTCCACTCAGACCGTAGTCAGTATTCGAATCTATGCGCTCGGGGATCCCAAGGCCCACTGAGCGCAAGCGATTCCACTGTACCACAACGGCCTCCCCCCCCCCCCTTCTTTTCTTTTCTTCTTCTCTTCCTCCTTCCTCCTTCCTCCTCCTCCTCCTCCTCCTCCTCCTCCTCCTCCTCCTCCTCCTCCTCCTCCTCCAAATTAACAAAAAGATGTACATAAGGAAAACTGAAATATTGTCGTGCGGACGAGGATCAGTGTCGCAGTGAATATAGAATTACCTTCGTTCGATGTGTGAAGAATACATGGTTAATGTTACTTTCCCAGATATAAAGGTAAGAAGGAATAGGTGAATAAAATGACATGTGAACTGGATTGATAATTATGTCATATCTTCTATATATATTTGTGATATGAATAAGAATGTATGTGTGTGTGTGTGTGTGTGTGTGTGTGTGTGTGTGTGTGTGTGTGTGTGTGTGTGTGTGTGTGATATAGATATATATATATATATATATATATATATATATATATATATATCTATATATATATATATATATATATATATATATATATATATACATAGTATATATATTCATGAATTTTAAGTCAGTAATGTTAATGGACGTGGATCTGATTGGCTAAAAAGTCTTTCTGTGTTCACAAAACTGTTCGTAAAATTGTTCGATTTTATGCATCATAAGTTTAAAAAAATATCCATGATGCGTATGCAAGACTTTCATGATGGAAGAACAAAAATTTAAGATAATGAAAAAGTTGTATGATGTATTGAGGTGGAGGAAAATTGCAAGTATTACTTTAACAAAGGCAGTATTGTTATGTATCACACGCACGCGCACACACACACACACACACACACACACACACACACAAACACAAACACACACACACACACACACACACACACACACACACACACACACACACACACACACACACACACACCTAAACACACACACACACACACAAACACACACACACACACACACCCAAACACACACACACACACACACACACACACACACACCCACACA
>CM035206.1:2402878-2413576 GCA_020233015.1 Callinectes sapidus | reverse complement strand
AGGTACAGGCGGGCCACCAGGGAACACGCCCCTTCTGAAACCAGGCAACATTTGATAGACCTGTCACACTTTTGGGTACCTCTATTCCTCACCATCTCCTTCCGGAAAGGTTGGCCAGTGTAACAAAGTGGTTATGTAACATGCGAGAGAGAGAGAGAGAGAGAGAGAGAGAGAGAGAGAGAGAGAGAGAGAGAGAGAGAGAGAGAGAGACTGTGACTGTATGAATGAGACTAACTTTGTGTGCGTAGATGTATGTAGATAAGTAATCTTTACAACTTCATGTGCGGTGTCTGATAGCTTTAATGAAAAGCAAATACTACGAATGACAACTTTGAAACATTTTCTGTTCATCTGATCGCTGTGAGTTATTATCATATGCACATGCCTGTTTTTTTTTAAAGCTGCATTCTCTCACAGAGTTTAACACTGATTAAAAAATAGTTTAAAAAAAATAAGTTCAAAAGTGCGTTTTCTCTACTGTTGCGTTATCTGGCAAGGCAAGTGTTAAGAAGCTGTTATGGCTATACTATTACGCAGGCGCAGTAGAAAGCCGATAAGTGCAACATGAAAACTCCCAAACCTCAGATTCTCCAACTTCCCTTCAACAGACTTCTTTACTACCACCACGCGAACCCAAGTCTACAAGTACGAGTATATCTCTTTATTCATGCCACTAACGCCAAGCCTCTAATACCCAGCACCTTCTACACAGCGCTCGCTCCTCCAGACGCACTATGCGAAGTAGCGGAAAGAAGGGAGAGTGGGAGCAGCCTGGAATCTTGTGAATATACGAGTCTCTAGCTTACAGGGAATTAAGTACACTGTAGTCCCGGGTCTTTGGTGTAGCGCCTTTTTGTGTACTTGGGTTCCCTAGACGTATGACCTGAATTGGATGAAAGGAAGGTCGAAGAAAGGTGCATAGGGGGCGATGGCAGGAGAATTAAGGACTGGAGGAGGAGGAGGAGGAGGAGGAGGAGGAGGAGGAGGAGGAGGAGGATAAATAGGGAAAGGAAATGAAACAGATTTGGTTCTGAAAGGCAGATAGGAGGGAGACAAGGGAGACAGGGATAGAAAGGAGGGATAATAGACACGAGTAGAGAATTAAGAACTAAAGAAGGAGGAAGAAGAGGAATAGGGAGTAGAAATTAAATAGATTTGAAGTGACACGACTATTGGTTATGAAAGGCAGGTATGATGGAGACAGGGAGACAGGGACAAAAAAGTGGAATAATAGACACGAGTAGAGAATTAAGAACTAAAGAAGGAGGAAGAAGAGGAATAAGAAAATGAAATGATATAGATTTGAAGTGACACGACTATTGGTTGTGAAAGACAGATAGAAGGAAGACAGGGATAGAAAGAGGGGATGACAGACACAAGTAGAGAATTAAGAACTAGAGAAGAAAGAAGAAGAGGAATAGGAAATAGAAAGGGAATAGATTTGAAGTGACACGAATATTGGTTATGAAAGGCAGATAGGAGGGAGACAGGGAGACTTGGATAGAAAGGAGGGATAATGGACACGGGTGGAAAGAGGTGGTCAGGGTCGTTGGAAGGAGGGATGTAGAAAGGGTGAGTGAGTTGAGCGGTGGTGTTATCGTCGTGGTCAGGAGTTGGAATGGTGAGTCTCGGGTTATTAAGGGTGTGGAAGGCCAGTCTTAGTTTCAGGAGTTATTGTTACTGTAGGTCACTTTCATTGATTTTTCCCTCCGGTAGGAACTTCCCTCGAGTGCTTCTTTCCCTTTTGTATTATTGCTCCCCCCTCCTTTTCAGTTTTCTTAAATATTTTTTCCGGGTTCGTGTTTCTTTTTTATATCAATTCATTCTTGGTTCTCGTTTTTGCTTTCTTCATTGTTCGTTCTTTGATATCTTTCTTTAATACCTGTTATTTAAATCATCTTCCATTCTTCACACAATATTCAGTCAATGCTACTATTCACTTCACCTTCGTTTCCTCCTGTTCTATTTTTCTTCCTTCATATATATCAAAACGTATTTTTTCTTATCTCTTGTCGCCGCTTTTTTCCAATATTCTTTCGTCAACATCTTTCCTCCTTACATTTCTTTTTCATTTACTATCACTGTACCCCACTTCATCCACTCTCGCTGCTGGCACAACATTTTTCCTTCCCTCCTCATTCCCTTTTACCAATAACACTATTTCCTATCTCCCCTTCTTTCCCGTCCCCTTTTGCCGAACTCTCTCCACACTCTCATCTTAACTCACTACCCCTCTAACTTCCACTCCATTATCAGGCCACCCTTCTTCCCTCCATTCCTCCAGTCATCCGTCCCATTCCAACTAACTCCCAGATGAGACAGTCTTAAAGGAGAGTCAATCCGATATACAGAGTCGGACGAGGAATGCGAAACCCCTGTAAGGCTAAGCTCTCTATGGGCTCTGTCGCTCCTTGAAGTGGCTCTGTATTGGGTATTTTCATTTCCTTGGCGGTTCTTCGTGCCTCTGTTGACGTGAGGCTGAGACCAGTGAGTCTGCGGAACATTGTTAGTAAGAGGCTATACTTTTTTGTTGAGGTGCTTAAATGTTTTTTTTTTCCCCTTTAAAAGTTTGGGTTCTTTGCAAATTGGGTTATGTGTGTGTGTGTGTGTGTGTGTGTGTGTGTGTGTGTGTGTGTGTGTGTGTGTGTGTGTGTGTGTGTGTGTGTTTGTTTGTGTATTTATTCGGATAAAAAAAGAGGCACATTAATTTTGGAGTTATGCTGGAAACTTGTCTCTTTTTTTTCTTTCTTCAAGGTGTTTGTTGATGGTTGTGTGTTGAAGGTTGTGATTTTGAATGTAGCTTTATCAGAAGTATCATTAGCGTTGTTATAATTTTCGTCATCAAGATTGTTAACCTCTTTATCACTGGAAGACATATTTACCATGAGTTTTGGGTGATATTAGACGCTTTTACTATTAGGGAGGTTCTATTGAGGTCAGATGATTAATGACCAGAGTCTGTACTACTATGAAATAACAATAACACCACTACCACCACCACCACCACCACTACTACTACTACTACTACTATACTACTACTACTACTACTACTACTACTACTACTACTACTACTACTACTACTACTACTACTACTGCTACTACTACTACCACCACCACAGCTACTACTACGACTACACGCATGTCAATTTTTGTTTCAGAATCAGGTACGTCCTTTAATCAAACGGAAATCCTCTTTCTTTCATAACTGTATCGGAATTTCATTTATTTCCCGTGCAAACCCAACCTTTTCTACCCTGAGTGCCTTTTTTTTTTCTTTTTTTTTTTTTTTTAGTATTTCCACATATATTTTTTTTTATGACAGAAGCTTTCACGTGGCGCTGCAAATGACCTTTCATGAGAGATATCTGGGCCAAGGTCATGTACGCATCGATGTGAGTAGAAGGGAGGGAGAAAAAGAAGCAGAAAAGCAACGGAATTGGATTTTTTTTATGTGATAGAATGGAAAGAGGAATTTGGCTGGCATTCTGGGGTTGAGATAAGAGCTTGGGATGGACGTGCGTGAGTCGTGGCAGTAGCTGTGGTGATTGTGGTGGTAGTGGCGGTGATGGCGGGGGTGATAGTAGCAATGGTGATGGTAGTGGAGTAATTTTTATAATAGGTGTTGTTAGTGTTTATATCTTCTCTTTCTCCTCCTCCTCCTTTTTCTTCTTCTGTTTTTCGTTTCCTGGCTCTTTTTATTTAGCTTTTTGTTTTATTTGTTTTCACGTTGTTTATTTTTTTTTTTTTGTCACTTTCCCTTTTTCTCTTCTCGATTTTTGTTACTGTACATTTTTTTTTTTGATTCGTTCCTTCCTTTTTTTGGTAGATATATATACACTTTTTAAATAATTGTTACCTGTTAATGCTGCAGCAAAAATGGCATAGTTTAATTAATGAATCAGTCTATCATTCATTAATTTCATATATTAAATAGTCAGTCTGTCCATTATCAACGAGTGATTCAGTCAGTCATATAATCATCCTCTTCATCAAATTCTCCCTTTCCAACACACACACACACACACACACACACACACACACACACACACACACACACACACACACACACACAGAGACAAAAAATATATACCTAAAAATCCAACCCAAACTCGTGGTCAATAGGAAGTAAAGATTTTGTAAAAAGAAACAAAGGGATTGGTATTTCAGAACCCTCCCCTTCCCTTCGGGCGTGAGAGTAAGCAAAGGTTTGAGGGAGCGTGGTTAAAAGGAAAGCAAATAGAGGAAATGGATTTTGAGTTTATTGCCATACACATTTCTGCACTATTGTTCTCCAGATAAACCTAACTTACTGTATATGCCTTGCCACCTTAAGATCATTTTCATAACACATGGTATTAGATAAGAGAGAGAGAGAGAGAGAGAGAGAGAGAGAGAGAGAGAGAGAGAGAGAGAGAGAGAGAGAGAGAGAGAGAGAGAGAGAGAGAGAGAGAGAGAGAGAGAGACGATTTGTGTATGTATTCTTATTTGGAATGTTTCAGAATCCATGTTCTGATTAAAAACATAGAAAAGTATCTCTTTGTATCCTCTTAATTAAGGCAACTGTCGCTTGCTGGTGAGGTTAATACCAGAGCTGCTTCAGGCCTTGTAATTTCAACGTGTTCTTACCTGTTTTCTACTCTCGACAGCAACACGATGCCATCAACATTGTTACAACTGTTGTCCACTTTCTTTGTTTACTTGATGCATTTCCACCTGCTAAATTATTCCCTTTTATTTCACAGCCTTTGCAGTGTACGTACTATAGTTATTCTACTCTATACATATCCACCTTTAATTTAACGTTCTCCTTATCTCTTTCCTATGATACTCACAGCCTCTCAAGTACACATATATGTAGTTAATTCGAGAAAAACTGTCTTTGTACCGTTGGCTGCTGTGTACCACCGGTTGTTACGTACCATCCTTATATAGCTATACTATCCATGGCTGCATTGTACCTGGTCTCTATGTACCATCAACACAAAATAGGGTATATAAATCTACCACAACGCCATACTATAATAAATAAAATACAGTCAAAAGGTACACTCGACGTCACATACCCGGTAATTGTCTCTCTTCACTTACGCTACGTTTGCTTTTTCTTTTCTTTTCCCATTATCAAGCCCTTGAGTCTCCCGGCTATGTCCTTACAGCACTTGATGACTGATGGGCTCTTATCATATCTGGGAACTGCAACTCGAGGGGCAACGGTGGAAACAATGAGAGAAAGTGTAGTGCGTCAGTTGACTTCTGGTTATGACTGGATTGTATATAGTAGGGAGCTTTGAGGATGTAGATAAGTAATGAGGCTTGCTTTTTTCTGCGCGTTATTTGCTTTTGTAACACTTCGTTTAATGCACGTTTCACAATAATGCTCTCAGTCTCTCTCTCTCTCTCTCTCTCTCTCTCTCTCTCTCTCTCTCTCTCTCTCTCTCTCTCTCTCTCTCTCTCTCTCTCTCTCTCTCTCACACACACACACACACACACACACACTATAACACAAAATTTGTACCCAGTTTATGTGCTCCCTTCTCTTATCCCTTCATTTCTCCCCTCGTCGCTCCTCATTCTTTTATTTGCCCATCCTGGAAGGCACATCAGGCTGCTTTTTGCTTTATGGAGGATCCGGTAAAGGTTCGTGCATCCCCGGCATCAAAATCACGCCCGATACTGATTTTGCTTGGAATTGGCACGGTGGCGTGAGTTACGGGAGGGGAGATGGTCACCCTTTTTCACTCGCCACATTTATATAACGTCGTACTGACATCACGCGAGGGAAGCTGGCAAAAGAATGCATATCAGAAAATGGAAGGAGATAATACAGTTTCCTTTTCCTGGGGATCAAAGAGGGTCTGTACTTCATTACCATCATCTTCTCAGATTATAAGGTATGAATATAAAGAAACATAAAAAGAAAAAGAATGAAGCAGTAAATCACGAGTACTGCTACGAGACTGCTTGTGAAAAAGTGGCATGCCTAAAAACATTGCAAATTATAAACAAACTTATTATATACGGCTGATAATGTAAGCCGAGCGATTGGATCAGAGGCGTATATAGGTAGTTTTTGGAACGAGAAGCAATAGAGACAGTAAAGCTACTAACACCTGTTTTAAATGTACTCATTGGGAGCTTAATTAGGACAGACGGTGAGTCACACGTAGATAAAAGCAAGTCTCTCCTGAATGTATTATAGGTGCAGGAAAACCAGATCACAGGAGGAAAACTCAATTGTATAAATTCCCCCTTCGGTCGTTTCCGCTCCTCCTCAGCCCCTATCGTGCGTAACTCAATTGCTGGATTGAAGACGACAGACAGACCAGATGGATTTACCGAAAGGATATAGGGGACTTGAAGGGTCGACCAGCTAGCGAGGGTCCTTAGCGGCCTGTAAACATTTGAAGGAGGAAGACTTTCAAAGACGAATCCGTACTGGTGAATGTAAACTAACAGAAAGGAAGGTTTATGTGATTTATACTCTCGATCACGTGTTGCTGTAATGCTTTTTCTTACCAGTGAAAATATGTGGTGAAAGGAAAGAAAAGAAGATAATTATAGAAAAAGAAAATACTAGTAAATCAATCTTACATTTTTGGTTCGCGCGCGCGCGCGCGCGCGCACACACACACACACACACACACACACACACACACACACACACACACACACACACACACACTCAGATGGAAGTTTCGCACACAGCCATTAACGAAAGTAAAATATAAAAAAAAGAGAAAACTTTTTCCAGCCTTCCCTTCCTCGCAGGCGGTGGGTGAAGGCCAAGTGATTGGAAGTAAAAGTTCATTACCGTATATTGAAGAGCCTGAGTTGTACAAAGGTGAAGAAGAGCAGGACGAGGAATGATTATGGTGAGATAGGGAGTTAAATGGAATACTCGAGAGGAGACTAAATTAAAAATAACTTGGACGTGAATACGGGTGTTAATTTGGCGTTCCTACCAGACTACGAGTGAAGTGAGCAAACAAGTGATTGAATAGGGTAAGTGGAGGCCGAGCTGACGGATTTGAAAGCCATGGAGTGATTTGTTTTTTTACATCTTGTAATTGGATGGAATATATTAAACGTGGCGACGGGTTTCTGATAGTAGGGGAGTATTTGCTGGTAAACGTGGCGGCGAGATTGTTATTGAGGTTCGAGTGGAGGGAAGCAGTAGAAAGTAACACAACATTATTGCTTTAAGAGCGCCACCCGTTCCTGAGTTGTGAGGTCACAGTGGGCGGTCGCCAAAATGTCATTAAAGCAGTGGCGCCTACATGGAACAAGAAAATGGAACTATTCGTGTTGGGTCATTTTAAATATCGGTATGGTTTGAAAATAGTAAAGTTTGATGACCAAAATTTATAGAAAAAGTATAAAAAAAAGATGAAAATTGAAATAGAAGATAAAAATACATGTAACCTTGTAGATGCGACTGGCGACAACAATATTCGACGAGAGAAAATAGTACTTGAAAACAATAAAGAAAATAATAAAAAAATGGCATTGTTTGATTCTCCAAAAATATATTGCTACTCGTAATAATATATTTCCTTATGACGAATAAAAAAAATGAATAGCCAAAGAAAATATACACTACAAGATCGAGGGATAATGATACATCTCTTCTGATCCTCGGAAAAGACAGGAACTGGAGGGGAAGGGGAGAGGGGAGGTGAGTGAGGGGGATTGGGGAGAGGAAAGACTCACCGGGGGATGTAATTGGAAAAATGATTAAATGTGCACTGAGATAAGACCACCTGTTTGATGCCTTAGGGAATGGAGATCACACACACACACACACACACACACACACACACACACACACACACAACGTTTCCCTCACATACTTGACAAGGGACTAAACAAACAGGCGTAGACAACAACTTCAGAAGCCTTTTGCAGGTTAACGAGCTCGAATCTTTTTGGAAAGTTATTTTAAAAGAAAGATTTTGAAAAGGTGACTGCGGAGGGGGTCGTGATGGTAATGGTATGGGAGATTTAGAGGAGGCGTTTAGGTACCATCAACAACAACAGCGGCAGCAGCAGCAGCAGGAGTAGTAGTAGTAGTAGTAGTAGTAGTAGTAGTAGTAGTAGTAGTAGTAGTAGTAGTAGTAGTAGTAGTAATATCAGCGTAAGTGGTAATCTCAATGGTAAAATTACGTTTTTTATCGAAGTGCATAACAGTAATAACAATAGCAACAGTAGTAGCAGTAGCGGTAACAATAGCAGCAGTAGTAGTAATAGCAGCAGCAGTAGCATTATAAGCAGCAGCAGCAGCAGTAAGGGCATGGAGATCGCAGAGGTTGTAAGGTCCGCGAGGCGTCCTTTTATTTCTCGCTGCATATATTTGGCGCCGTATGAATACTGCAACACACCGCCGGATTTTGTCGGCGTCTGCACGTAACCTGCAAAAAACGCAGTTAATGGGAGAGAGAGAGAGAGAGAGAGAGAGAGAGAGAGAGAGAGAGAGAGAGAGAGAGAGAGAGAGGAGAGGTTAAACAGAACTTAGAGAGAAAGGAAGTAAACCGGTAGTGCAAAGGAAGCACAGGAGGAGGAGGAGGAGGTGGAGGAGGAGGAGGAAGGAAGGAGAAGAAGAAGGGGGGGTAGGGGGTGGGGCTGCAGTTGAAGGTCATTAGGGTTAATCCTGAGGCGTGGCGGCGTGGAGGGGCGCTAGACACAGACTAATTACCTCGCCTCCTAATGGTTCTTTTGGTCTGTAATGACGCGAACCGAGGCAGGAATCTCCATTTGTAATTAGGCAGCTCCACTTTATTGGGCTTTTGATCCCTCGTGGTATTGTTTTTTTTCCTGTTATGGATGGATTTTTCCTTGATTTTCCTGTGTTTTGGGATTTAAATGGTCGTTTTTCCTTTGTTTTTTGGTTTTGTTTCTAGTACACATCATTCATCATTATATATTTTTTACTTTATCTCCGACTTATATTTGTAATTTGCACGTTTTTCTATGTATTTTGTGTCACGTCATGTATTTCTTTTGTATTCTCCTTCAAAATACAAATGCATATTTCTTTCGTGTCATTTGTTTCTAGTACACATCATTCATCATTATATATTTTTTACTTTATCTCCGACTTATTTTTGTAATTTGCACGTTTTTCTATGTATTTTGTGTCACATCATGTATCACCTTTGTATTCTAGCTCAAAATACAACTGCATATTTCCTTCACGTCATTTGTTGTTCTTTACCAATACAGTTCACTTTCTTGGTCTTTCCTTCACAATTTACACATTTACAGTATTCTTCCCCCCTTGGAATTTTCTTTAAATCTTTACAATATCAAATTTATAAACATGATGGAGCGCAGTGGTGGTGAAGATAAGAATTCACGGGAAGAAAGGCTGCTTGATCGTAAATACAAAGCAATGCAAGATAAAGCAGAGAAACACAACCGATGGCGAAGTTAGGAGAGAGAATATAAGACAGGCGTTGTGAATGAGAGTGTGCCTGGCCTGATTACAACGTTATATTTGGGACAGAAGGGAACTTAAGATTGTGTAATTTTGAGGGCGACTGAGAGAGAGACACTGAACCGTTTGAGAATACTGGCCATTAGAGGAGCATTCCCAGCCACCACTGCAGCATTTCCTCATTCTTACCCAAGAGAAATTCATATAAAACTGATAATCTGATTAATGACATGGAAATATGAAGTGTGAATTCCGTGGAGCGAAAGAGAGAAGCGATGAGGAGGTGAGGGGGGCGGGGCTGGCTGTCTGGCTGTCTGGATGGATGAACGGATGAATAGAAGATAAGGACGTGTATAATAGTTAAAGGGAGTCAAGTGGATGGATGTAGGTGGATGGAAGGAACTGATGGATGGATGAAGGAAGGAACTGATGGATGGATGTCAAGTGTAGAATAGTAAAAGGGAGTCAAGTGGATGGATGTGGATGGATGGAAGGAACTGAAAAATAATTGGGGGGAGAAAAATGATTGGATATATAGAGAACGAGAAAGCTGGAAGTAGTTAGAATAAGGACAATGGATGGATAGATAGAAGGCGTAGAAGTTGGGAGTAGTTAGAACGAGGACAATGAATGGATATATAGAGGACAACCTTGAGAGTAGTTAGAGTGAGAGCAATGAATGAATAGATAGAGGACGAGGAAGTTGAGAGTAGTTAGAATAAGGACAATGAATGGATATATAGAGGACAACGTTGAGAGTAGTTATGGTAAGAGCAATGAATGAATAGATAGAAGACGAGGAAGTTGGATAGTGGATGGAAGGAGGCGTGGAAAACTTGTCCTCGTATTGGCGGAGACTCAAGGGAAGTGATGCATGACACTGGCCTTTCTTTGTGAGGTGTGACCATTTTGACTATTTTATGTGTTCGGATCTTTTTGGTGGAGGGTCATGAATCACCTCGCCTGTCACGACCTCCTCCCCTGAAGAAACCTCCTCGTGTGGGGGTTGTTTTTGTGACGAAGTTAACGACTGGAGGAAACCATTTTGATTTTAACTCTCCAATTGTTACGAAGGAAAAAAAAAAAAAAAAACACGCAAGGTGGGAAACGAAAGCAATTGAAAGATATGGATAACAACTGTTTATCATTTCAACTTATTTAATGGTATAGAGAACGAAGTACAAAAGCAAGAGATAAAAGGAATTCACAACTGTAGAAAACTGTATTAACTTTAACATCACAATTTCTGAGAGAGAGAGAGAGAG
>CM035206.1:2351139-2362743 GCA_020233015.1 Callinectes sapidus | reverse complement strand
TTCTTCCTCCCTCCTTCCCTCTGTCTTCCTCTCTGCAGGTATACTAATTATCATTACCAGTGATTGTGAAGTCTGAAAGTACTGTACCATAGCAGGTTAATCGTAGAATTGTCTGTTTGTCTCTTCACTAGATTTTTTTCTCGTTTTCGCATCCGTGCGTTCATGTTTTTTCCCTTTTTCACGCATTTGTTCTTGTTGATGCTTTGTTTTTTTCCGTTTTTTTTCTTCCTTTGTCCTCTTCCACACGCTTTACTCTTTTCATTGCGTATTCATTCACGTGCTTCTCTTTTTTTTCTTTCTTGTTTCCCAGTTCCGCTTTTTTGCGGCTGTTTTTTTTCGTTTTAATAATTTTTCTGTTGATTATTTTTATACCTTTTCCTGCTGTAACATTTTCCATCTCTCTCTCTCTCTCTCTCTCTCTCTCTCTCTCTCTCTCTCTCTCTCTCTCTCTCTCTCTCTCTCTCTCTCTCTCTCTCTCTCTGGTCTATCTTATCCTGCTTTTTTCTTCATATTTTTCCCTCTGTCACTTGTCTTTACTTCTTTTACCTACTTTTTTTTTTACTCCCTATTCGTATTCACCTCCTCTTCTCTCCGTCACTCCGTTCCCTTCATTGTTTCCTCTCTTTTTTTCCCGTTTATTTGTCCTTATCCTCATTATCTGCTCATTACCTTTCCTTTTCAAAGTCTGATAAAATATTGAAGGCTTACGGTATCCATCCCTCATTTTCTTCGCTCCATTGACACGCCTTAGGGTTTCAAGGATGGTCTTTTTTATTTTCTTTTTTCAATTCCTGGACTAATGTTATTAAAGAAGGTAAAGTCTAAGGGATCGTTATGTGTTTGAAAGTCGTATAATGAGGGAGGTTTATGTTTTTTTTTTTCTTTGACTGGTTTAGAGTGATTCATATTGTATTGTGTGCATTTGTTTGTCTAGTTATTGGTTTGTTTATTGTTATTGTTGGTGTTATTGTTATTATTGTTGTTAGTGGCATTATTGGTATTGTTGTTGTTGTTGTTGCTGTTGTTGTTATTTTCATCATCATCATCATCATCATCATCATCATCTCACATTACAACAACAGCAGCATCAGCAGCAACAACAACAACAAGAACACTACAACTACTACTACTACTACTACTACTACTACTACTACTACTACTACTACTACTACTACTACTACCACTGCTACTAAACAACAACAACAACGCCCCCCACCACCTCTATAGTGACACCATAACCCTCTTAGGCTGTTGCGACACGGACAAATATAATACAACAGTTATTGGAGGTGCTTATCGATTAGCACCAAGAGACGGGTCCGGGGTCTCGTGCAGCTGCTGTCCCCTTCTCATCTGGCGACCCAGACGTGAAATTGAAGAACTAAAATGTTTCAGGGAGAGGAAGAAATCGGAGGAGGGAAGAAATTATATAAGTAGAAAAGAAGTGAAATAAAGAAAAAAAGGATAAGGAAAGAAAAGGACAAAAAAGGAGGAAAATCAGAGGGAAAGATGAGAAAGTACAGAAGGAAAGGACAAAGTAGAATTAAATTAGGTTAAGGGTGAAATATGAGCTTAAGACGATTTACCACTTTAGTATTAGGATGTATTTTCATATTTATTCTCATTATTGGTCGGTTTTATACAGTTTCAGAAACTCATGTGGGGATTAGAATAGTACACACTCTGGCCATTAATCTTCTAACATGCATAAATCCTTCCTAATGTCAATAATATCTTCTAATCACACTCTAAGCTCGTGGTAAAGTAGCGTCCCAGTAATGAAGGGATTAATATAACATAACATCGTACCGAATCGCTTAAACTGAGTCAATGCTCCTCGGTTTATTGGGGAAGTTGAAGTGCCGAACAGCTTTTGTGGCGTGGGTGTTTCGTAACGAGTCGTCAGAAAGACTTTGTGTGTCTCGGGGTGGGGTCGGGTCGCGCCTAAATCGTTTAAGTCTTATTGAAATCTGCCTCATCCTCTCTTACGCCTTGAAGAATGGGGGAAAATTTTTCGTCACGGATGCCGCCCAAGTCCTTTTATTTGCGACCTGGTGGAGAGAGATACACATAGAGAGCGACGCCGGATTGAACTGGTAGAGGGAAGGCAGGAGGGTGGACGTATAGGGGATGGGGTTAATGGAAGGAGTATGGATGGTGGGGAAGTGAAGACGAGAATTGATTTGGAATTGTCACTTATTCCATTGATATTTGATTTTAACCTCTCCAGTACTTGGACAACTTTTCATCTTGAAGTTTCTGATGAGATTAGGCACTTTTATTGACATTAAAAAGGGTGTTTGATGATTAGAAGATTAATGGAAAGAGTTTGTACTGTTTTAATTCCCACGTGAATATCTGAAGTTGTATGTAATCTAATATATTTGGCGCTGGTTAGACCGCATTGAGACTATGTGGTGCAGTTCTGGTTCCCACATTATAGGAAGGATATACATCTACTAGAATCAGTGCAAGAGAGAATGTCTAAAAGTATTAAATGGTTGAGAAATATTAGGTACGAAGCGAGATTAAAGGCAATGAATTTGCATTCCTTAGAAAGGCATAGGTTCAGGGGGGGACCTGATAGAAGTATTCAAGTAGTATAAGGGTTACAATAAAAGGGACATTAGCAAGGCTCTTAGGGTTAATAATCATGAAAGAACCAGAAATTACGGGTTTAAGCAGGAGAAATTAAGGTTTAGGAGAGAAATAAGATGGAATTGGTTTTCAAATAGGGTAGTTGATGAGTGGAATAGACTCAATGGTTATATATTAAGTGCTAAGAGAATGAGGAGTTTAAAAAGAAGAGTAGATAGGCTTATGGATGAGAATGATAGGTGGAGTTAGGCAGAGGTGCTCACACAAGGACTGCCACCAACACGAATAGGTCTAACGGTTTCTTTCATCTTCCCTCATTTTCTTATGCTCTTATGTTCTTATGTTCTATTTATAGTAGCCAGAATGAATATGAAAATGCGTCACCGTACTGAGAGGGTTAAGTTAATCTCTTCACGTGTTTTATATTTTTTCTTTCAGACAAGAGAAATAACTTAAACTCCATCTTTCGTCCTATTATTGTTATTGTCGCTCTTGTCGTTGGCGTCGTTATCCAGTAAGTGAAAGTCACCAAGAAAAGACGGCAAACACACGCTCACAATCACAGGCGCACACAAACCCTCGTGTCTTATTCCCGGGGTCTTTTGTGCCAGCTCAAGACGTAAAGGCTGAAATGTTTGCGTGATTATGTGTGTGTGTGTGTGTGTGCGTGTGTGTGTGTGTGTGTGTGTGTGTGTGTGTGTATGTGTGTGTATGTGTGCATTTGTGTATGTTTACAACGCCTCGACTATTTACTTTATTGAAGAATTATTAAATTGTTGTCATTATTATTATTATTATTATTATTATTATTATTATTATTATTATTATTATTGTTATTATTATTATTATTATCATTATTATCATACTACTACTACTACTACTACTACTACTACTACTACTACTACTACTACTACTACTACTACTACTACTACTAGTTAACAATGATAACAGAGAGTCAAATAAGTATTAAACACTTGACCTCACAAAATAAACACTACAATAAATCTCAACAACATAAGGCAGAGACGTCAAAACAACCAACACGAGGATACAGATGCAAGACCTACCACGCAAGAATATCGAAACATGAACACAAATCCTCAAACATAACACAGCACCTTCCCTTCCGTGTTGATTCCCCCAGCAGGGTATGGCAGAGTCTCTGGAGGAACTTCCTTTCAGCTCCTTTTTATGGGCGCTAGTGTGTGTGTGTATACGTGTATCAGTGTATAGGTGCGAACACACGAGCGCATATAAGTCGATAGGGAACAGAGAGGCTGTGGGTATTGGGGTGAAGCAGACGTTGAGAGGTGTAGAGGCGCGGGAGATCAGGGTGCAGGAGTCTTACAGGGAGAAGGACTTTGAGGGAGGAGATGCAAGGGAATACGAGTGTCATGCTTCATGTTTGCCTCCTTTGTTTGATGCAGAAATATTGGGAAAGGAAGGAAAATGGTGAAGCTGGCTGGAGGAATCAGGGTCAGAGAACGAGAGAGAGAGAGAGAGAGAGAGAGAGAGAGAGAGAGAGAGAGAGAGAGAGAGAGAGAGAGAGAGAGAGAGAGAGAGAGAGATGATGGAAAGGGAACAGGAGAGTATTAAGTTAGTATTAGAAGAAAGTTTATAATAGAAATATTACCGTGAAAGTTTTTAACCAAATTAATAATTTGGGTTTCATTTTATCTTATTATTTATTTATTTATTTAATTTTTTGTTGGGGGGGGGAGGGATTGCATCTACTCGTTATTTTTATCTACCTGTGCGCTGTCAACGTGATGCCAAAGAAGGCAAGGTAAATTATAATTCAAGACTTATTCGTGTTTTCACTCAACTCTATTTTCTGGTTGAGTTATCAAATGAATCGCTTATTGGTCCGTTGTAATAAGTCAGTCTCAACTAATTGATTTACATTTTTACGATTTTAATTATTTCTCCTGTCATCTCTAGGTATTTTTTTCTTTTTAACCCAGAAGCCACTCCATTTCATTAAACCGTCAATGTGTTTCAGTATTCTGCTTTTTGTCCGTTATCCGTGTTTCTGCAGAAACTTTGAAAAACATAAAAGACTTGTAATTAACAGTCATGATTTTGCCGTTTTTTTCTATTTTCTTTCTATTGATATGTAATCCAAATATTATTCTCAATTTTATTAAGTTTTTCTTACATGTCTTGAAAGGCTAATACAAGACTAAAGACATATTTTTCTTCCAGTCCATATTCTTGTAAGTTGGTTTTCTATACTGGTTGGAGAAATTATTCCGTTTTTCATATTTTGTTTCTTTTCTAGTCTTCAATCTCAGTAGAAAGTTAAAGATGTAATGTCTTTCTGTTCACTCCTCTCAGAACACCTAAGGTTTCCTTTTTGTATCGATTTTTAAGTCTGGCCCGTAGTTTTGAAGCGTTTTAGTTTGTCATAACAACTTCTTCTCGAGATCACAGATTGTTTGAAATGTGAAGAGTGACGGAGTTTTCACCATAGACATGAAAACATCGTTGAAAAAAAGCGAGCTCCGTTGCACCTTTGGTTATTTGGGAAGGGGCATTATATTCCTCATTATTCCATTTCCTTTTTATTTTCTTTTGTTTTCTCTTTCCCAATTAATTTCTAAAGGTGTTTTGGTGCTAGTGATGCTGAATTCTAGTTAACCAGAATCACACAAAAAAAATTAATGAATATAACTTCAATTACTCACTCACTTCCTTCAGAAAATGGTGTCTGTGGTTTCATTTTCATCATTACTCAACTCTCTATTTGTCACTCGATTCCCAAGGGTGTTTGGGTAACTTTTGATGCAGAATCTCAGTTAAATAGCACCATGAAAACTCCCTTCAAGAATACCCATAACCTCCATTTTACACTTGGTTACTTGAACAAAATTGCCATCCGTGGTTCCATTTTTCTTCATTACTCTGTTCTGTGTTGGTCCTGCTAGTCACTCGAGGCCTTTCTCCATCCGGGGGGCGCCATTGATTCAGCTTCTCACCCATCCAGGAGAACAAAAGGTTTTCTCCCCGTCAGCATCGCCCGGCCGTTTCACTCTGCTCTCGAGGGTTGGGATTATACGAGGAATAGTTCGTTTTCTTTCTTCCTGCTTCTCGTTCTCCTTCACCTCGTCCCTGCCCTCGTCTTCACGCCCGTCTTTGTCAACTTTGTCAACTCTTTTTGCCTTGATGCTTGACACTTTAAATTTCTTGTTCCTCGTCTTTTTTTTCCTCCTTTTTTTATGGAAGAGGAGAAACCGGTCGAAGATCAAGAAAATCGTACTACAAAAAAGCAAAGCAAAAACAACAACAACAACAACAACAACAAAAACATTGAAGTTCCGGTCACCAAACAGGTTAAAAAGAGATAAATCTGGAAGGGGATTCTGAGGCTTGTTTAGGAGTCGCCATATTTATTAAACACCTTGAATGAAAAATCTATGTGTAGTTTGATGCATGCAGTTTTCTATGAACTAAGAGAGTTGTGTTTAGAGGGCAGGTTGTGAATGCTTCCTTGTGATGTGGGACAAAGAGGGAAACGTTCAGTGAGGTCACAGCTGATTTTACTAACAAGTTCACAGCATCTCCTGAACCAGTGCTCTTCGACCTCACTGGGAATGATTATCGTTTAGGCAGGTGTCCACTACCTCCATCCTAGGTTGTTGTTGTCCCTCTTGTTCCTCCTCCCCCGTCTTTATCTTCATCCTTATCCTACTCATCATCCTTTTTTATCTTCTTCTTTTCTTGTTCTTGTTCTTGTTTTTCATCCCCTCCTCCTCCTCCTCCTATTGGATTTCCTTCCACTCCATCTTTCCATGCAGGTTAAAGGCATTTCTAAATTTGGTTCTTTAAAAGAGAAAAATTGGTGAAGGGGGGGGCCGTGTGATATATTTTGGTGGTGTGTTGCATCTAATTCGCCTGTCTGGCTGGCTGGCTGGCTGGCGTGTGTGGGCATGTCTTTGTGTGGAGTTGTGCACACGTGTATTATTCATAGTGTATGTAAACATGATTATTTACACTGTTTGTGTGTGTGTGTGTGTGTGTGTGTGTGTGTGTGTGTGTGTGTGTGTGTGTGTGTGTGTGTGTGTGTGTGTGTGTGTGTGTGTGTGTGTGTGTGTGTGTGTGTGTGTGTGTGTGTGTGTGTGTGTGTGTGTGTGTGTATGCACGGGCATTTGGGGGCCAGGAATTGATGGGGTCGGTAAGATTCCTCAGTCTTTGTTTTTTAAGAAGAGGGAATTTAATTAAAACTCGCGTTTGAGGCATCGTGGAATTTCTCTCTTTCGACCCTGAATATTTGAGAGATGTTGATTTCTATTCCTCAAGCATTCTTTATGTGCATGAGTAGACTGTATGTGTGTGTGTGTGTGTGTGTGTGTGTGTGTGTGTGTGTGTGTGTGTGTGTGTGTGTGTGTGTGTGTGTGTGTGTATGTGAAAGTACTTTTTCATATGTGTATCTATGCAATCACCAGAAAATAGCACCAGTGTTGTTTTTCATATAAATTCATAGATAGATATGTAGATTTCTGATTTATTTTTCAATATTATCCGTTTATGAGAATTACATTCCAGAGAATACTGAATAAATATGTAAAAAATGTCATTCAGGAGATATTTCGATTATTATTTTTAAGCGACTGATTAACAGATAATAACAAACTATGACAGTCATGTGCCACTGTAACAACTAATTCAACTACAACAAAAATAACAATAAATTTCTAAACCACTCATTATAGTTTACATTTTAATTGGCATGCGATGAGAATGTATAATGATAATAGTAGTAGTAGTGGCAATTACGGTAATAGAAGCCATAAAAATAAGTAACAATAATCTGAATAGTAAAATAATAATAAATTCTCATAAATTACATTACAAACTTACACTAGTGCAATAAACTTTTCCCATCCTTCAAGCAGCGAACAGCAATCACATCACTTAACTAACACTGTCTCATTTCACACCTCACCATCGATCACCTACCAAGAATAACACGACAGAAGTACACTATAGAAACGTAACAAACTTTTCCATTAAACTTTTCCTCCGACCTTCAAGCAGCGAACGATAATAACACCACCCTCTTAACTGACACACTTTTTTCGATCACATCCTACCATCGATCATCTATAAAAATTGACACGGCAGAAATACTCTATTGAAACATTCCAAACTTTAACCAGTCCAATAAACTTTCTCACAAACATTCATGCAGTGGACGCCAATCACATAACTTCACTAACACTCCCTCTCTTAATCTCTAGTTCACACCTCACCATAAATCACCTACCAAGAATAACACGACAGAAGTACTTTATAGAAACATTACAAACTTTAACCAATAAACTTTTTCACTAACCTCTATGCATCCAACCCCAATCACATTACTTAGCTAACACTCCCTCTCTTATCTCTATTTCACACCTCACCATAAAACACCTACCAAGAATACCTGTCGAAATATATACTCTATAAAAACATTGCAAACTTTAACCTGTCCAATAAACTTTTTCTCCAACCTTAAACTTAACCTTAAACTTTCCCTCTCTTAATCTCTATTTCACACCTCACCATAGATCACCTACCAAGAATAACACAGCAGAAGTACTCTATCGCAGCCTACCATGGGCTTTGTCGTGAGTCAACAGCCGGCAGAGATATGGAAGGTCGCGCTCGGGTCTTGCTGGCAGAATATTTCCCCTCGTAAGCTGGCCGGCGTATTTTTCTGGGCGGGATATTGTTCGTGTTGGAGGAGGGAAGGAAGGAGGGAGGGAAGAGGGCTCTGTTTTTGGTGTGTGGTGATAGGTTTTCGTCTCTCAGGAATTGCCGGGTGTCGCTAGAAGGGCTGAGAAATGTGGGTTTTATATATATTTCATTTCTCTTACAGTTGGTGTTTAGTTGTCTGTTTGATCCTGGTTTACGTGTGTGTGTGTGTGTGTGTGTGTGTGTGTGTGTGTGTGTGTGTGTGTGTGTGTGTGTGTGTGTGTGTATTTTCTCCCAGATCACCTACATCCTATATTAAACATGAACAACTGTAGCAAATCACAAGCACACTCCAACAAGCAGAGAGGTAAACTGGTGACTATCCTTTCCTTTATATTCCTTTACTTGTACCAATTTCCTTATTCATTTTTGTAACTGATGAGATTACCTGTAATTTATGTCCTTTGGAAACGCTACAACACAAGCTGCCATAATGGAAATCGCCTTACGTTGTTTTGATGACGTATACAGTTAGAGGCAGGAAGGGAGAGCTAATTGTATCTATATCTGGGCTTGTGATCCTCCCCGCGGCTTCCTCTGCCCTAGTGGTGCGTCTGATGAGGAATAGTCGAGAGTACAATATTTCCTTCCCTCGCGTCACTTCAGACATCAAAAAGCAACACTAACAAAGAACAAACAGCAGTTACGTCATTTGAGACTATTTATTAATTTATGTTGCTTTTCCAGGAAGTTTCACAGTACTGCCTTCCCTCGCGTCACTTCAGACATTAAAAAGCAACGCAAAGGAAGAACAAATAGCATACATGTGACACTTTTATGCAAGAGGGAAAACAGCCAAGGGGAAAACATAAATGTGATTGAAAAAAAGGCTTCACTGTGGTGCCGGTTCCTAAACTAATTTGATATAAATTAAGGGCCTTTTTTTTTCTTTTTATTTTACTTTTTATTTTTATTTTGGATGAAGAATGTGTGTGTGGTTAGATTTAGAACTGTTAACTTTGAAGATATTTTTCCTTGAAGTTTCACAGTCCTCTACTCTGACATCTATTAAAGTTTGTTCCCGTGTTTTGTTTTGTGAAGCTTTCCCTTTCTTTCTGACGTGTGTCTTTTTGTGTGGCTCTGAGCTGCTGTTTCTTGGTATTCGTTGATCTGTTAGGTAAGATTGGATTATTATTTTGTCTTTCAAGGTCTCAGGTGATATTAGCTTTTCATTACTACTTTGGTTAAGTCTTTTTTTTTCTCAATATCTTTTGGGAGTGTTTTGAAGCATTTAGTTATCTGGTAAGGACTGTTCTTAAAAGTTATGGAGGTTAATTATATTTATGGGTATGCTTCCCCTTTGTAGAATATTTCTTACCACCAAAACCATGGAAACATCCAAACTTTGATAACTTGTACATGTTTCTATTAGTAGTCAGGGTGATGCGCTGAAACATTCCAAAGAACATTGTCTTTCATCTAACTAACGGCCGTCTCATCTTTCCGTCTTTCCTTTTTCGTTTGCTTCGTGTTTTATTGAGTGTTCCCAGTTTTTCTCCTGATCTCAGTTTTATAGTAGTGATTCTATTTTGTGACTACCTCGAGGCTTTCTTGTCATACTAGTATAACCTTTCCCTCATTCTTTTCACGTCTTCAGTACTGAGGGCCGTTTTTATATATATTCT
The DNA here is from genome assembly GCA_020233015.1 of Callinectes sapidus. Lineage (NCBI taxonomy): Eukaryota > Metazoa > Arthropoda > Malacostraca > Decapoda > Portunidae > Callinectes > Callinectes sapidus. Next base: position 2,352,781 of record CM035206.1, on the reverse strand, counting down.
ACTTAGTATTTGACGATTTTATACAGCTTCAGAAACTTTTATGCGGGTTAAAACAGTATATACTCTGACCATTAACCTCTTCAGTGCTGGAACGCATTCTTATAGTTATTCTGCTTGTTATTTGGAGATTTTATACAGCTTCAAAACTCATGCGGGGATTGAAATAATACAAACTCTGGCCATCAATCTTCTGACATCCATAGACTTTCCCTAATGTCAATAAAATAATTTTATCATATCCAAAACTCATGGTAAAAATGTGTCCCAGTACTGAAAGCGTTTGCCTTCAGTTTTTCTATGGTGATCTCAATTTTGTGTTAATGGTTCTATTTTGTGAGGACTTGATATTTTTCTATTGCATTAGTCTCCCTTTTGGCTCTTTCTTTTTAAATTAGCTTCATGTTTTCCTAGACTCCTTCAGTTTTTCTTCGGTAATCTTAGTTTCGTGCAAATGTTTATATTTTTGTGAGCATTTTGATATATTTCTGTTTCAATGATCCCACTTTTGCCACTTTACTTTTCAATTTACTTCATGTTATTTTATTTTTTTTGTGTGTGATCTCAGTTTTATGCTAAAGTCTTGCCATGTCCGTTCTCTTTTTCATTTGTATTTTACGTGTTCCTGTTTCTTTATGTTCCTTGTTCCCCAAATCCATTTTCTTTACGAGCGGCGTCTGGAGATGGCTCGCAGGACATTCTATCAAGAGTAACTCCGAGAAACAGGCGACTCTGGGCCCATTCTGACAGTGACCTGGATTACAGACTCACCTGGGACCTCCTCACCTGTTCCTTGCCACCTGCTGCTCTGAGTCACCTTCATTTCTTCTCGTGTCTGGAGAGGACAGCCACCATCCCCATCTCTCTCTCTCTCTCTCTCTCTCTCTCTCTCTCTCTCTCTCTCTCTCTCTCTCTCTCTCTCTCTCTCTCTCTCTCTCTCTCTCTCTCTCTCTCTCTCTCTCTCTGTTTTTTTATCATATTTTTACTCTTGTCTTTAATCTCTTCCATTTTCATTGGTATACTCCTTTTTTCGTTTTCCGATTACTTTAGCTCAGTGGTTCTCAAAGTGAGCGGTTAAATACTCAGTTGAATACATTCACTTCATTCGGTTACAACACAAGAAATGAAGGGAAGAAGATGCTGCAACAAGATATCACATCTGTATGTGGCAGGTCCTGTAGCAAACAAATATACTGAGAGATTTCTACCTATTATCTATCCCCTGCCTATTGATTAAGCACACACACACACACACACACACACACACACACACACACACACACACACACACACACACACACACACACACACACACACACACACACACACACACACACACACACACACACACACACACACACACCTCAAAATACCCGAAAAAATCACTTCACAATGCTAGACATGGAGAGCCAATATAACAGTACTACAGCACCACACACACACACACACACACACACACACACACACACACACACACACACACACACACACACACACACACACACACACACACACACACACACACACACACACACACACACACACACACACACCTCAAGATACCCTAAAAAATCATTTCACAATGCTAGATATGGAGAGCCAATATAACAGTATTACAGCATCGCACACACACACACACACACAC
>CM035206.1:2339173-2350820 GCA_020233015.1 Callinectes sapidus | reverse complement strand
AGAGAGAGAGAGAGAGAGAGAGAGAGAGAGAGAGAGAGAGAGAGAGAGAGGATGAGTTTTCACATTCTTTTGTGTGGGAAAGCACTATTACTTTATACATTTTTGTCATTTTATTACATCCATTTCTAGTAATTTCAAGAAAAGTCTTAAAAAAACGTAAAAGAGCATGAGAGAGAGAGAGAGAGAGAGAGAGAGAGAGAGAGAGAGATAGAGAGAGAGAGAGAGAGAGAGAGAGCGTGTCTTTCCTTCCTTCCCTCTTCCCTTCCTTCCTTCCTTAAGCTTCCCGTCCATCTTGGGGACATCCCGGACACATCACAGACTGTACTTTAACGTCGGAAGCGCTTTGAAGCTTTACCAGTCTCCCCTCATTCATGGCGGGGCCGGAGCGAGCGGTGAGGGACGAGAGAATAAGGGGACTAGGCACAATGGGAGACATAACTGAGGGGAAACTGACAACACTACGCCCCTTCGAAGACTTCACGTAAGGGTGGGGGATAAAGAATATGGATTACTCTCGCTAGGAAGTTGGAAATCCCGCGTCGCTTATGATGAATCTTGACTCTTATCGCAGTGACGGTTCTTATTGTTTCCCGCTCACCCGTTGAATTAGCTAGTTGGTCTCCTCACCTCCCCCCTCTGCTTCCCTTCTTTCTCTCTCTCTCCCCTTCACTGCCACTCACCCGGAAAGACTTGTGTTATGACCGTTTTTATTTGACGTTTGTTCTCGTCTGTAGATTTGGTTAGGTTTCGTTAGGCTCAGTTCGTTTTTTGTTTAGTTTGTTTTTCTTACGGTTGTTTTACATTTGGCTATTTTGTCCCTTTGAAACCTAAAAATAAAGTCAAATCATAGGAAGTTTCTTTTTGCATATTCTACTGCAACAATGCAATAAAAAGAAAATGTATTAGTGACTTTCGTATGCTTATAAAGTTACGCTTAGTAGATGAAACATTTCCATCCTCCCACACTTGTCTATCATCACTAAAGCATCTAAGTGTAATCGAAGGAAAAATCTATTATAACACAGATTTTTCATTATTTTATATAAGATTACTTTCATGGTAAACTGGTGTAACTCCAATCCCTCAAACATTCAGCAGTTTTGGAAAGAAAATACACGTTACCTTGAAAGTCCTAATTAATACATGTATACATACTAGATTGCTTTGGCGCGACATTTCAGCGATTAGGTCTCAGCAGGGTGAGGACAAAGCTGGCAGGTCTGTTCCATGCAGGCGATGCTCTATCCCTGAAATGTGCTCAATGTTTTAGCCACTTTTATTATTACAATGGGATGGCAGTAAATAGAGGATAACTAACGGGTTAAAAATGGTCGCAGTAAAGGTTCTGCAAACGCTCTTGATTACTGTGCCGGATATATATGTACACGAGGACATTTTATTCTCATTCGCAGTGCAAGTGAAAGGAAGAAAACTCGTGACGTTGTCTTGTCGAAAAGTTTACGGAAAAAAAGGTACTAAATATATGTTATCGACAAGGCAGTAATAAAAACCAAGGAACGAGTAAAAATAATGATATGTGGGTGTGTTCATGTATTTAGCAAGTTAATAGTGAAAACATTTTATGAAATGAAGCAGCCGGATACACCGGACTGCATCTGTGCTTCGAATATTAAACATTTCAAGACTTTCCTCTTTACATTGGGTGGGGGGGGGGGAGGGGTATATGCTCATGCTTCCACTCCTTACACACACACACACACACACACACACACACACACACACACACAATGTTGTCAACTGATTGTATAAAAGGAAAAGACGTATGGAAACAAGAAACATAAAAAAACGAGATGAGGAATACGGCGCTTTGAATGAACAGATAATGTGAAGGAGAGGTGTGGCATGCGGGAGACCTGAACAAAGGAAGAAAGGTTGAGAAATAATATCTACCTATATACTTAGCCCCCTTCAGTACTAGGACACATTTCTACCTCGAGTTTGGGGTGTGATTAGACGATTTTATTGACATTAGGAAGAGTCTATGGAGGTCAGAAGACTAATGGACAGACTCTGTACTATTTTTAAACTCCACATGAGTTTTTGAAGCTGTAGAAAATCGACGAATTAATATAGAATAAATATGAAAATGGGTTCCAGTACTATGTAAAGGGGTTAGACTTGTTACAGCATAAAAGCAGGTTATAAAGTATTGCTAAATTAATAACCCAGTGAGTGCAATCAGAGAAGAAAAACCTGAAGTATATCACTGTTCGCCTTTTCAAGCAACAAGCCTGGTCTTTTAATTCATGAGTCTTTTAATTACTATTATAACTTTTCCGCCATTCACCACTCCACTGATGGCCACGTTGTGTTGAAACGCTGAAATGCTGCCAGTCAAAATGATCCCAGAGTCGTGGGTGGAAACGCTGCTGGAAACGCTGCGCTGAACTTCCTTTATTCCTTTGTAATTTAGCTCTTAAAAATCTACTCGTTGGTCGACTCAAATGAAGCAGCCACACAAGTGGTCAGCGGCAGTCGAGATTCAAGTTTGGGTTCGACTAGAGCTCCATTGGACTTTGTTTGGGGGTGAAGAACTGGCGGGGTGGAGCGGCGAGCATGTAATAAAGGATGGAATTCCTATATGATTTTATGGATTTAATGTGCTGGTTAAAAATTGTGCGTAGAGGTATTCCGTCAGGCAAAAATAAGTCTCGTTAATGTGTTTGAACTTTGATATTGTATGAATTGCTCTGTGATTTAATGCTTCTATTAACAAAAGTCATTGAAAGAAAACGATCAATAAAAAAAGTTTGTCACTGCAACTGAACTTTCATTCATACGTCAACGTTATAACAAATATGGTATTAATGCGTATATTCACACACACACACACACACACACACACACACACACACACACACACACACACACACACACACACACACACACACACACACACACACACACACACACTTGGTGATCATTTTTAGTATAGAAAAAAAAAGTGATCTGACATGCAACTGACTCTCGGTTTACGATTTTTCTTATATACTTTTACACGAGTTTAGTTCAACACGACTTCAAATATATCAAATTCAATTATATCTTTATGAAAAAGTTAGTTGAATGTGATTCATTACTGAACACACGTAAATATCAAGGGAATTTTCGTAATTCATTTATTTTTTTCTACACTGCTATAGCTTTACTGTTAATAAATAACTGTAAACTGTCGAAATTAGTATTATTCACTTTTCACAAAACAGTGTAATCTAACTGGTCAAATCCCTTAAACTATCTTTTCCCACTACATATTTTTATTTATTTCTACCCAAAATTTGTTTGCACAGTCCGAGGGAGTTTTATATATTGTATAATTATGCTATAAAAGGTAGGAATTACAAGCCACTATTTATAATTTTTCTTTTTGGGTGAGAGAGTAAAATTAAAGACAAATTTTGATAACGTAAAGTGTTTTATGTAGATGATGATTTTAACTGAAATATCCTAATATAATCTAATTTACTGCAACGTAATTTAAATCATACGTCTATATCGTGCATGCTATTCTCTTTTTTCTTCACTATTTATTCTTATGATAACTTTCTTGCAACTGTTACGTATTCTACCATTTTTTTCGCACATAACTTTTTTTTTTTTTTCGTCATTCTCACTCAGTATTTTTGTGCGTTTTGGTCTTTATTCGAAGCACAATTTCCTAGTAACACTCCATCATGATTTCCCTTTCGCATATCGGTTATTTTTAGTGACATTCATTCCTGAGCACTTTTTTCCCCCAACGATCTTTATTCCCACATCATTTCTTCCGATACTCTTTCCTTCAGAGTAACAGTGAACCATCAAGCAGCAACAGAAACACCCAAACCAACACCCCACACCAAAGCAGAGCCAACACTGTCCCTCCGTACCGCGCAGCTTCAATGAATATGAATTTGACCGCTGCTGCACAAATGTCACGGCCGCCACGAACGTATGAACAAACATTAAACTCACAGACGCAATCCTGAACACAACCCACGCATGGTCGCCTCTTGTCCTTTCTCGACATTTACACTTCGTCAACGAGATCACGACAATCTGCTGCTAACTCGGCTCCTGCTGCCTGAACGGAGAGAGGGGGGAGGAGTACATGACTCGATGCAAGCGTGTTGGCTGAGTCGATAGAGCTGAATGTCGTCACAGAGAAAGAACAGGTTATAGGAGGATGAAACTGCAAGATGAAATGGAAGATGAATAATACGGTTAACCCCTTCAGCATTGGTACATATTTTTTAGGGTGTGATAAGACGATTGTATTGATATTAGGAAGGATCTATGGAGGTCAGAAGATTAAAGATCAGAATCTGTACTACTTTAATCCGTACATGAGTTTCTGAAGCTGTACAAAATCGGCAAATGATAAGCAGCATAAATACGAAAATGCATCCCAGTATTGAAGGGGGTTCATGATGAGTGTCTGACAGTATAACAGGAAGCTGAGTGCCATCCTTCCTACGTAGTATCAGAAATAATAGAATTGAATGCCATACACCACCATATAACTATACAACCATACAAGACACACAACCATACAACACACCATACAAGAACAAATTATAGGATGATATAACAAATAAGATATGAGAGTGCTTTGGTTAATGAGCGTCTAACTGTATAAAAAGACGAGAATGCCATCCCCAATGTGTAGTATCTAAGTTAACACAAGAATTTGCTAGGAACAGGGAACAAAATGCTATCCTAGACATTATCGAATAGAATGTTTTAGAGGACACTCAAGGATGGAGGATACGGCTGATCGAAAGTATAAAGGAAATAGAGAAGGACGTAAAGAGAATACTATAGAATGGAAATGAGGTTGTAGATAAGGTCAACTGAAACTATAAAGAAGGTGGAGAACAAGGAAAGGAGAAGAAAGAGAAAAATGTCCAAGGATAAAAACTGGATCTTATTCTATTATTAAGGACACTCAGCATTACAAAGGATGGAGTACTGGCTGCTACATACTGTCAGGTGATTGTATAGTAAAGGGAAAAGACGTGAGAAGGCAGGAAACAAGAAAGAATGAGGAAGATTGTGATTGATTTGAATTGATAAACAGATATGAAGGAGAGGAAGACCTGAAAAAAAAAACAGAAACACTGAGAGATAAGAGAGATGCAGTATAAAAAAGAAAGCGAAGAAGAACGAAGAAGTAAGAAATACGAAAGGACGACGAAGAGTGTTTTGAAGGAATAGATAGATGTGAAGGAGAGTTGTGAAATGAGAAACACCTTGACAAAAGAAGGAAATACGAAAGATACAGATGGTGAAATTGAGAGAAGGAGGAAAAAACTAAAACATGTGAAAAGTGAATGTTTGAGTGAAGAGACTATCTAAAGAAAAAAAAAAAAAAAACATACGAAAGGCGAGTTTACGATGAGTAGAAGATAAAAAACATAAGAAAGAAAGGAAAATTCTGCTTTAAACAACTAAATCCGTGTGAAGGAAAGTGAATGTTTGAGTGAAGAAAACATGAGTACAAACAAAAGATTATCCAATGAAGAGGAAAAGTAAGAGGGAAGAAGGAGAAAGAAGATAAGGAGGAGGAAGGATACTAAAGAGGAATTTAAAGATCACGGAGATACCCAGGAAAGAAATGAGAGGGAAAGGTGTGAGGAGAGAGAACCATTGCTGCCACAGACTTGGGGAATCTCTGGGGCTTCAGGAAGATGACTATGGCGCAGTGAACGTACAGTAGGATAGAAAGGTTAAGATAAGACAGAAGATAGTGATGCATGGACACGGAAAATTGCAATGAAAAGAGAAATTGAATGGAACCAGTATACTGAACCTTCTAGTGAGGAAGTTATATATATCATCTCTCTCTCTCTCTCTCTCTCTCTCTCTCTCTCTCTCTCTCTCTCTCTCTCTCTCTCTCTCTCTCTCTCTCTCGTGAACCTGTGCTCCGAATATCCTCAGTAATTTTGGTTTAAATCTAAAATGGAGGATTCGTCCAGAAATAAAATTGCGTAAACTATTGAAATTCATCGGGACATAAACCTTTTAAGTGAATATTCGTGTATTTTTGCATTGCTGACCTTGATTTTTTTTTTATTTCACTTTTAATTTCTTTTCTGTTAATCGTCGCAGAATGTATAAAAACTGAAGTTAAAACCGCTATATCCGTGCAGGGTGCATTACTCTCTCTCTCTCTCTCTCTCTCTCTCTCTCTCTCTCTCTCTCTCTCTCTCTCTCTCTCTCTCTCTCTCTCTCTCTCTCTCTCTCTCCCCTAAGCTTCAGTGGCGTGACGTCAGCGTGACAGTCTCCTCATAAGCAGGGCGGACATTCTTCTCCCAAAGTTGGTGGCGGAGGAGAAAAGTGAGTGGGGGCCATTATGAACACTTTGGGAGGAACTTGTGCCTGGGTAAAGAAGCAAACAGGGAGTGAAGGGACGAGCCGAACATAATGTGTCGTGTGAGGCGCAAAGACTTCCACCGGACGTGAGGATATAGAGGCAACGATGCCCAGCTGTTTCCCCTCTTCCGTTCCCCATCACTTTCTTCCTCCGTTTCCTTCACCTTTCCCGCTCGTCCCCCCACTGCTCCCCTCCGCTGGTGGCGTGGCACTGCCCCCTCTCCGTGCTGCTTCACTGCACTGATACAAATATTTCCAGCCTTGGGTCTGGGGAGCGTCCGAGGCACCGCGGGGCCCAATGAGCGAAGCGAATCATTATGGGACGTGAGGAGAACAGAGGGACGTGAGGGAAGCTGTCGCCCGCTGTGCCTCCCGCTGTCCTTCACCACAGGACGGTTGCCGGAAGCCACTGGACGACGACCACGTGCTGTCACTCGGACGCTGCCTAATGGTGCCGCGGCAACAGCGACGGTGACTCGTGTGTCAATCACTGACGGAGTCTAGACTGAGCGGTGAAGGACGCACGTCTTTGTCTGTCCTTCCTTGTTCTGTTTCCGCGTGTCGCTGATGCATTTTGAAAAATCGAGTTCAGCTATTGTCATTAGCATATATATAGAATCCGAAGCAACTTCACGTGTTCTCTGCTGGTGGTAATCGCAGATTGAATCTAGAACGACATAACGCCTGCTGACGCGTCGACAGAGCACGAGATGGAAAAACAATCTGGTTGGCACATCCTCCAGCGATCCTACCCCTCAGCCGCCGCTCTCACCGTGTACAGTCCGCGCCCTGGGTGTCACCCACCACGCCGCCTCGCCGCCTCGCGTCCCAGTGACAGCAGGACAGCGGTGCGGCGAGGCGAGGCTTGACCCACCTCTCATTTCTCACATTTACTGAAAAAAAGAACTTGCGCACATTTCCTTGTATCGTCAACAGTCACATCTACACATTACAATCATCTGGTAGAGCCTGCAGGCTGTAATGAAAACAATAGTACGAGTATTTCACGTTAGTAAAGCGACGAGCTTGTCACCACAGTGGAGCAATGGACACACACACACACACACACACACACACACATACACACACACACACACACATGTCACAATATTAGATAGCATAATCATAAAGCTATGGATGCACAATATAAATACTTTTTTCTTTCTTAGTCTACGTACGTAAAACGAAAGCTAAAGTACAACAAAGCCGGTGGTGGAGCCGCAGTGGTGTCTGAAGCCACACATCACGGGGCAGATTGGCTCCATTTTAATTAATGACACACATGCCTGAGCCTCCTCCACCACCGACCACCGGCAGCAGTGGTGCGATCCGATCCCTGGACATCGCTCCACTGACGTGACAAAGCCATGTCCTGGTGAACCCGGCAGTGATGAGGTTTACTATCGGGACCTTCATCTCACTTCTTCCTTCCTGCATATCCGCTTCTCTTCCTCTCCATCCGGCTATATCCCGTCCCCTTGTGCTCCCCTCTCTTCTCCTGGCCTATCTTATAGTCCTACTGCCGACTCATTTATTCTCTATTTCCTAAGTATTCCCTTTCTATTTCTCTTCGATTTTTTCTGCCCTTTCTTCTGTTTTTTCTTTCCTATCTTCTCTTCTGGTCATCTCTGTTCCATTTTGCCCTGACCTTGTCTCTTTTTTTTCCGTTCCTTCGTTCAGTTCCTCTACGTTTCATCAATTTTAGCTTTCTTCCGTTTCTTACGTTCTTTTATCATCTTTGTAGTATTCTATTTCCTTTTGTTTGCTGGTTCCTTCGTTCCTCTCCCATTCCTTTATCCTCTTTGGTGTCTTTACTTGATGTGCAGTTCCTTTTTTCAATTCCTCTACGTTCCATCAAATTTAGTTTCCTTACATTTCTAACGTTCTTTTATTATCTTTGCGTCGTTCTATTTCCTTCTGTTTGTTTGTCCCTTCGTTCCTCTTTGGTTTCTGTATCCTCTGTGGTGTCTTGAGTTGATATGCAGTTCCTTCCATTACTCTGTGTCTTGTCACTCGTTATCCGTTCCTTTAAGCTGCGTCTCGTTTACATTAGTCAGAAGTGTTTCATTGATTCCCTTTCGTCCGTCGCTCACTGCAGCTTCTTTTCGTGTTCCTTGAATGCCACACGAACAAATGAACATAGTAACTCCCTTGAATAAATTGTGTTGAGGGAGCTTTATTTGCTTATATTTTGCTTCTTTATAGGATTCTTTGTAGTTGTTTGGTTCCACAGAGTTTTTAGACGCTGCTTTCTTTCATTATGTTTATATTTGTGCTTATATCTTAAAATTAAGACTACAGCCACTTCCCTAAACGAAACTTTTTTTTTCTTCTTTTGCCTATACAATGTGAGTTTTTTGCGGAAATTTATGGGCTAAAGCAGACCACCTAATGGGGATCTTCTATTTGAAAGCCCACCCATTCGATAACCGTTACCTAGAGTGAATGCCCAATCTCCTCCTCGAACAGTGGCCAGGATTCGAACCCATGCGCTCGGGGATCCCAAGGCCACCAGAGACCACGTGGTTCCACTGTACCACGCCGGGCACCCCCACACCCACTACACCATCACTTCACTACACCAACACAACACCATCTTAATTCGCTGAATAATACCATCTTATAAAAGTAACACATCGCCTCCACTTTCCTATCCAGCACGACACTAATCAAACACACACTTTGTTATTCCCCAAAACTCGCCAAGCAACAGGAAATAACTACACTCATAAGAACAACAGACAACTCAGCCAGGCGTGAAGATTACATGCGAAAGTTACGGTACTGGAAGTCATGCGCCACCAATCCCTTGTATGATAAAAGAACGCGTTTAGGTCAGACGAAAGAAGAGATGGAAAATGGGATGCTGTGAAGAAATAATCAGCGCTGGCCCGCCTTCAAAACATTCCGTAATTGGCTGCCCGTCCGGCCCTCGACAGACAAACGTGCTTCGTGATTAGTTGATTAGCTCGGAGGGAGGAGGGGAGGGAGGGAGGGAGGGAGGGAGGGAGAGAGGGAGGGAGGGAGGGGAAGACTCGAGGAAGGAGGTGGACGCCGAGGAATTCAATACATGTCACGAGTGTCACAAGATCGTATTCGTATCAAGAGAACTTGCGAGAGGACACTGATCTTGTTCTTCCTCCTGTTTCTTTCTTTCTTTTTTTAATTGATTCCATCCTGTTCTTCTTCCTTCCGCCCCTCACAGTCCATCACTTTTCACTCCACCCAACCCTCGACTATCTCGTCTTTTTGTTTTTCTTAACTTTTCCATCTTCACCTAAACTTGTCCCTCTTCCCCCACCATCACAGCCCATCACTTTTCACTCTACCTATCACTATACTATCTCGTCTTTTTGTCTTTCTTAACTTTTCCATCTTCACCTAAACTCGTTCCTCTTCCCCTACCGTCACTTTTCACTATCCTGTCTTTTTGTGTTTCTTTCTTAACTTATTCCTCTTCACTTAAACTCGTCTCCCTTCCCCCACCATCACAGCCCGCCACTTTTCACTCTACCTATCTCTGCACTATCCTGTATTTTTGTGTTTCTTTCTTAACTTTTTCCTCTTCACTTAAACTTGTCCCTCTTCCCCCACCATCACAGCCCGTTACTTTTCACTCTACCAATCTCTGTACTTTCCTGTCTTGTATCTTTCTTTCTTAAATTTCATTCCTCTTCCCTAACCATTACAGCTCGTTACTTTTCACTCTACCTATCTCTGTACTATCTTGTCTTTCTGTCGTCTCTCAATCTTCCCCATCACTTAAATCCATCCCTTTTCTCTTGGCGTCCTTACTGCTCCTACCATGTCCCTCCTTCCTTATCCCTGTCTCTCCCCACCAAACTCTGTTCCTCCTCACCCACTTCTAACACTCCACATTCCATTTTCTCATTCCAATCTTTCCCTTCTGTTCCATCTGTAGTCTTAACCTCCATTCCTTTCCCCCAACAGGTCAACCTTTTCTCTTCCTTCTGTAGTTTTAACCGGCATTCCTTTCCCTTAGTTCAGCTTTTCTCTTCCCTTCCATCCGTAGTCTAAACATTCACTTATTTTCCACAGTTCAATCTTTTCTCTTCCATCTAATGTTTTAATTCACATTCCTTTACCCCAGTTCAATATTTTTCTTCTCTTCCATCTGTAGTTTTAGTCCGCATTCCTTTCCCTCAGTTCAGTCTTTTTCTTCCCTTTTATTCGTAGTCTTAACCTTTATTCTTTTCCACGCACAGTTCAATCTTTTTCTTCTCTTCTCTCTGTAGTTTTAACGTGCATTCCTTTCCCTCAGTTCAATCTTTTTCTTCCCTTTCATTCGTAGTCCTAATCTCCATTCCTTTCCATTTCCCTTCTTTATCCTTCGCAACACCCACACCACGGATCCTGTTTCACTCCACATTCACCGTCTCCAACCCTCCTATCTCTTTTATTCGTGTTCGGAAACGGGTTGGTTTCTCGTCACGTCTATTTTTCAAAGGTTACAGAGATGTTTATTCTGATGAGTGATGTTAATAGTAAAGATGTGTTGATAATCTGTCAGTATATGAACCCCATTAAAGACTAGTGTACCTTCTATTAGAGACTTTGGAATGTAGTGTGATGCAGCTTAGAGATGGTTCAGAATAAGTACAATTTGTCATCTATTTTCCGGTCTTTTTACTTTCTCATTGTTGTTTTTTTAATTTCTTCTTTTCTTTGCTATTTTTCTTTGTTATTTTATCTTCTTGTCCTTATTTATGTACTTGACTTTTTTTCTTCTTTTTTTACCTTCTTTTACCACTTCGTCCTTTGTTCCATCTCTATTTCACCACGTCCCGCCCCGCCCCATCCTGTCCCTTTCTTCCCTATCCCGTCCTGTCCTTCCCTGTCCCATCCCGTCCTTCCTTTCCCACTCTGTCCCGTCCCGTCCCGTTCCCGTACCCTCCCCGTTCTGTCTCGTTTGGCCCCGTTCCGCCCCGCTCAGTGCCGCTCAGTGCCGCCCCGTGCCGCCCCTGTGCCCGTGTCTCTATTATTCATTGCCTCAGTGCGGAAATTAAATGGTGTACTTTATTGACGCTGTGCTCATCGGTGATTTACGATTGCGGCCCACCATTTTTATAGGTTATGTTCGTGCCTTAATGTGTAGGTGTGTTGTGTATGTGTTTTAAAGAGTACACACACACACACACACACACACACACACGGATAAGTATTCATATCCACCCACCTGAACGTTTTAATAAGTCTACTGTGAATATTTACCACACATGATGAAATACTTTTTTAATTCTACTTTGTTATT
>CM035206.1:2301235-2308735 GCA_020233015.1 Callinectes sapidus | reverse complement strand
GAAATATAGCGGGGAAAGCAAAGCCGCCTTTGACATCGAGGTACTTAGAAACAAGCTGTCAGAGTTGATCAGCGCGAAGGATCACAGGAAAAATTCCCGCCAGCGTGTGCTTCGAGTGAGATTAGCGAGGCATCAGTGAGGTCCATAAGGGATCGTGGCGATTAGACCTTCATGTAGTACCGATGAAGCCTTGGCGTGGGATGAACCCGAGGAGAGAAAACCAAGATAATGTTCCCAGTTGGACATTTTTCCCTCATAACGTTTCCCTGCTTTCTGATTTTACATTATATCCTGCTATGGACATCTTTCTAGTGAACATTTCCCTGTCTGAATGAAACTACAGTACCGAAACGCTTTCCGGAACTACTGTGGTTATTTTTGTTTCGTTGGGGCAGGTGAAGGAGAGGGCAAGGGAGGGCAGGGGAGGGTAGTGTAATAGGGAGAAATATCCAGGAGAAAAATATCCAGAGAAGAGTGAGTCATGAGGGCTTTGGGAGTGGGGGGGGGAGGTGCCTGCAGGAGTAAATGTTTAGGAGACATGTATGAATGCTGGTCGGGCGTCGTGCAGTGTAGTGAGTCGCACCGTCGGCCGCCGTCTCTTCTCGTCACCGCCTGCAGCCCTGGTAGGTGTGCGAGATTACATCCATCGCACTTGTGGACTATTTTCTTTCCGTATAAAATCAAACATTTCATTTTTACACAAGTGTGTCATTGCTGCCTCTATTTTTTAAACGACTAATCACTGTCATGTGCAGCCTGTTAATTCATTTTAGAAAATAACTCCAACGTTAATGACGTAATGACATGAAACACTATATACGATATTCAAAATAACATGTATGCAGAGTCTGGTACGCTAGAGTGAAAAGGGGTAATTTTGTAATGATAATGTTGATTTCATCCCGGCAATGCGATTTGCGCAAAGAAACTATTACTCGATAAGTTTGTACTCCATCATAGCTAAGATTGCGAAAGTGTAGCGTGATCATTTAGACCTGGACGGGGACGAACACGAGAAATTTTCGAGAGTAATAGGATCCCCATCGCAATATCGTCTCCATATTTCTTCAGTTTCAGTAAAACTTTTGAGTTTTGGTAGCAGTAATGGTAGGAACAAACTTCACAGTGTCTCACAGACCTACTCACTGAGGGTCGTGTGTTCGTGACGCGGGTGGGTCCTGCAACACTGGCGGCAAGGAGGTCCTGCTCACACAACCTTCCTCCGTCCAACCCGTCATTCACTTTCTTCCACACGACACCAAAAGTCAATCAATTAATCACTTATTCCCCTTCTCCACGTGCATCAAGTTTTCATAGGTACGCTGAATCTCTGAAATTTCTTTCCCATAAGTATTCTCTGAAATTTCTTTCCCATAAGTATTATGTATATATATATATATATATATATATATATATATAGATTATAGATATATAGTATAGATATATTATAATATATATGAGATATATATACTAGATATATAGATATATACACACACACACACACACACACACACACACACACACACACACACACACACACTTCTTTTCAAACTACACGCAATGTTATGTTTTCTGTTGGCCTTTATTTAAGTTCGTTTTCAGCTTGTCACCCCTATAGATAAACATTTTATAAAAGTAATATTTGTACAAGAACATGTTTCTTACTGGTATCACTACACTTTTTTCTTTTACTTATATGAAGATTATTATAACCTTTACAGTGCACTTTTTTCTTTACTTTTCTTTCTCTCCTAACTTTTTTATTTTATTTCCAAAGGTATATTATAATTAAGTATTGTACTTTTCAGACCCAGCCCAAGTTTTTCCTTACCATCTCTACATTCATTTGTCTTACTACTACTCAACTTATCTTACATTTCCTACATTTTTTTTCTTTGTTTTCGTTTTTGTTTTTTCGTGTGAACGTTTCACTGTCCATGGGTTTCACACAGTTTAAGGGATGTTACTTACTGGTGCACTAGAACCTTTGCCACAGTATCTTACCTTTGCAGAACAGTACATAGCACTCTTGAAAGGCTTTTACACATTTTACTAATGTTTTTCTTCATTTCTACGCAATACTCTACAAAATAATTTTTTATGTGTATTATGTATTTATCAGATACAGTTAGGGATTTTCTTATTACGGTTATGTATTCATCAGATACAGTTGGGGATTTTTTTTTACTATGATTGATTGATACAATTAATTGATTTGCTGTTGTTGCTTTTACAGAATCATGATTTTATCTTCCCTTTTTTTCGAGACGTAGTAATTATAGAATGAATTAAAAGACTTTCTAAAATGAAAAATATGGAAAATGGAGATAACAATTTTGGCAAAATGAGAACTTATAAAGTGGGAAAATAATCAAAATAACCTCCCCAAAAAAGAAAAAAAAACATATAGCAAAACACTTACGAGAAGAAATACTTAAGACATTGTGGGACACATCTACTGAATGAAGGGATATGTTTCCATACTGAAGGAAAATACCGAGGGAGGGAAAACTGAGCTCGGAAAACTCATAAAAAGAATAAATAAACAAAACACGTGCAGAAAAAAAGAGGAAAATACAATATATGGGAGAACAATTACACTTAGAACTATAGAGCACACTTATGGAATGGAGAAAACTTGCCCATTTGGGAAAACAATAACGAGACAATGGAATCTATTAAAATAATGTAGGAAACACTTCCGGAATGGATGGACACCAGTTAGTTCATTGACCGCACATAACACTGGTACGTTACTGTTTTCCCGGCGAGTAATGACAAAGTAAACATCTTCCGAGTCATCCCTTTCAATAATTCCTTAACATGTTGAGGATGATGTTTGTTTACTGAGTTATGGCAATGGATCGACTGGCTTCCTTATGGTTGTCCTGACACAGATAGGGTACGCATTCATTGACAAGTCAGAGCGGCGAACGTATCATCGACACTTGCAAACGCTGCTACCTTCCTTATAGTTTAATAATAAAGTCACTTTACCTGTAGCCTTAATACTTTAGAGTCAAATAATACGCTGAGTGAACACTCGTCACTTGACATGCAAAACCTTTTAAATTTCATGCACAGGCAGATTAATATTTCAACGAGAAAGAATGGTGAACAATTTCATAAAATACAAGGTTAACTGATGAACCTGACATACTGTTGGTTAACAGAAAAAGTGCGTTACTTTATTCGTGTACTCTTTATACGTGTGTATTTATGTGAATTTAGTAAAGGAACTTAAGTCAACATGAAATCATTATCCTACAGCTAAACATACAATAAATATTACCATGAAATTGTTTTAATTGAATACATCTATAAGAGGGAGAGTGTATTGACTTAGTTACTTCACTTCAATCGTATCTCAATAAATATGTTCGTGTGGGCGGCGGCTCACACGTCCGCCACTGACCCATCTGTTACTCACGCTGGCCTCGTTACTGCCTTCACTATTGGAACCGCCAACACCAACCACACGCTCCCTTTCGCTCTCGCCTGTCTCCTATTTCTATATTCTCTTCTGTCACTCTACATACACAATACTGTGTCTATAGGACAATTGCGACACTGCGCTTGTTGCTGTTGTTTATTGCTGACCATGGCTTACCTGCAGGCCACGAGATCCTCACCAATTCTTATAACACGCTATATATGGAGCAATTAAATTTGTATTGATGTACAAAGCGCCAGATGCACCACAGACACATTAAACATTTCCACGGAACAAAAGACTCTTCTTATCTTCCTCTAACGCATGCAAAAGATCACGAAAATTTATATCTTTGAATTTGGAGCGCAGTCATTATATCATGGAACGGCAACGAACAAAAAGATAGATATGCTGGCCATTACAACGTTGCATGTGATAAGCTATTTAGAGATATAAGATAGTAAAATTGTATGATATGAAAAAGATGCCATTATTCTAGTACAACTGTCGGTTTTCACTGTTCCTGATTTGTATCACATGAGTTGAAATGTAACAAAATCCAAGTATTCAAAAACATTTCTCTCTTTTATCAGAAATATTTTTAAATGCCGCATAGATGAGTAACCAGCCTCTCAAAAAACATTTTCCTTTGGATAAGATAGAAATTTTAGTATTTTGTCAGTAAAATCATAAAGACTTCCTTAGATATTTCAGAAAATAATCCATATTTGCGTAACTTTTATTGATAAGACACAGTTATATTTCTCCTTTCATCTGATTCATCATAGATATTACTGTCAGACTAATCATTTTGAAATTTGTGGCCTTATAGTTTGCAAAGCAGTATTTATGTGTAGATTTTGTATCCTTGTGTATGATAACGTGGCAGCGACCAGGGAAGCCGGTGAAAGTGGTGATCGGAAGACAAACCCGATGCAATACTTATTCCGGGACTTTTACCTGGACAGGACTGAACATCATCTATTTGATATGTTTTACGTACATCAGTATGAACTCGTTTTTCGCTTCCACATTGTTATCTCTGATGGTACCTTGATGTGAAACTTGAACCATAGTTTGAAACACTTCCGTGCCACATCTTTCAAAAAAAGCCCAGTTGAAAGTACACGTATTTTTAAGGGTATTTTTAAAGATTTTTGTGATTTTTTTTTCAGTGATAAAAAGAGAAACAGTCTTAAAAACTCAGTCAATCATCTCTGTGATGGTTGAAAACAGTCGTGGTAAGAGAGTGAGTAAAGCGTTTCTCAAGGTGGCCGTGATATTGTGGCGACAAGAGCGGCATGTTGGCTGCTGTGGTGTTGAGGTCCGTACCAGAGCCCAGTGTGCTCACTTATTTTGAAATAATAATAGATGAGGCGAGTTTTATTTATTTTTACGTGGTAAAACATTCATTAAGGATTGTAACCATGGAAATACACAGAACTGGCGATCAATCGACGGAAAAACTTTTCTTTCTTCTTTTCCTTTTATGAACGTAAATACTCGTAGCTACACACACACACACACACACACACACACACAGAGAGAGAGAGAGAGAGAGAGAGAGAGAGAGAGAGAGAGAGAGAGAGAGAGAGAGAGAGAGAGAGAGAGAGAGAGAGAGAGAACTTTAATGAGTAGAAAATAAGTCATACGTTCTTTTACATTAGCTCCTAATCGTAATTTTATATTCAGTGCATGTAAAAATATTGACCTGACTTATAAAGAGATCACAAGCTGGGTTCACTCAATAATCTGCTTCGCTGTGTCTGAAGCACACTGTTTATTTCCGACCCAGACACAATGATGCCATAAAAATCACCACACATTTATTCAGGGATTATGATCAAGAATTCTCCCGCACACTGACCAGTCTGGCGACATCTAAGCCAGTGCCGGTCTGTATCACCAGAAATATAAAGAGAAAATAGAATAAAAATAATAAATAAGAAAACAATAACGATAATGATAATCACATGAAAATATGGATAAATAAAGATTGTACACGTAATATGCAGACGGATATTTATCGTCATATTCTACCAGTACAGTACGTGTCGCGGGGCTGGGGCGCGGACTGCAGCATGCCAGAGGGAGCTCCACCTGTAGTACGTGACCTTAATTAACACTGACGCTAACCTCTGACCTGAACTGTGTACACATGCGGTCAATTACTTGAGAGACAGTTACATGGGTTTGCGTGTCTGCGAAAAACGTAGTTAAGGAGTAACTTTTAATGCTTCACTATTAAATGGCAAGCAGGAATCGCCGAACATTCGTGCTCCTGACATTACGGAAACGATGAAAAGATAACAATGAAAATAATAGTTAAGCGACAAACAGGAATAACTAGAGAACAATCGCTTATGACGTCAACCTCTGACATTAAGGAAATAGTGAAGCAGAAAGCGAAAGGGGAAATAAATAACAGCTTTTTTTCACGGCAGGTTATGAATGTAAAGACATAACATGTCACCGCTCATCGACCAGAAGTATTTGACACCAAGTCACATCGTTCAGTATGAAATGATCCATCAAACTCTGAGGTAAAAAATTATAATGAATTGTCAAACATCAACGTTTTCATTTAGGTACATTTTTTTTCCCCCCCTTTTTGCAAAACAGTGACGTCGACAAAGCAGGAAGCGCAGATATCACAGCAGGCCTCGCCTTTTGGAAAGAAACTCCACAGTTCATGCAGGTGTTCCCTTCCTTACCTGGGGGATAAGTTCCAATATTGTTGTAGGAGGTGGCGGCGGACACCACTACCGACAGCACCAGGGAGGCGAAAAGACAACCTCCCACCGGCACCATTGTCACTTCAAGGATGCTAATTAGATAATCTCCTTTTATACTTTGATTCTCACTTGCCACCATCCATTTCCTTATTCACACCATCTCGAGCCGCTCCGCAGGGCATGGTGAAAACTGCGGATTCCGTGCCTCGTCTCCGCCACGTGGCCGGGCGGGATGCGCACTCCGAGCGGCACTTGTCCGGGCTTCTGGTTTTGGCGCGTTGCTGCACCAGACTGACGCGCGCGACCAAGTTGAGCGCGGGAAAATGTTCGTCGGCATTCCTCGCTCCCGCCTGCCTGCGCACTAACCCTCGCCTCTTCCTCCATTCCGACGCACATCCCGCCCACCCCATAAATTATTCTCTCTGGTAACATAGCTCAGCCTGCTTGGCCGCCGTCTTTCAATTCACAGTCCTTGCAGATCCGTCTTCATATGAGGCGGGAGCAGAGGGCGGCCACTCCTTCAGCTTCCACCTCTGGCAACCTGTAGCGACCTCACTGAACTAGTCTTCGTTGATGTGTGCGTGTGTGTGGGTGAGTGAGTGGATGTGTGTGTGTGTGTGTGTGTGTGTGTGTGTGTGTGTGTGTTCCATCAAAAGTCAAACAAACGAGTACATAACAGATGTTCTTGTAAGATCTTATACTGTTGAAAGTTTCCTTTTCTTTGTGTTCTTTTCCTTTCTCGTCGTCGTATTTTTTCGTTATTCAATTTTACTTATTTTTATCTGATCATTCCTTTTCTTCGTTTGACTGTCATTGCCTCTTTCCCCTCTACTCTCCTACACTGCCCCTTTCTACCATCCTTTCCTCCACCTTCCTTCTTATCCTTCATCCTCCTCTTCCTACCATTCCTCCATGATCCTACACCGTCCAGTCTCTTCCTTCCCTTCCTCTACCCTCCTTCCTATCCTTTCTCTACTCTCCTCCACTCTCTTCCTTTCTTCCTGTTATCCCTCACATTCTTCCTTCCTTTAAAGATTTGACAAGTAACATGACGGTGGACAGAAGAGCACATAAACACACATTTGATAATAATAATAATAATAATAATAATAATAATAATAATAATAATAATAATAATAATAATAATAATAACAACAACAACAACAACAATAACAAAAACAACATAACGTAAAATTCATCCCCTTACGTCCATACATACGTACATACAAATTTATCTTACTGCCATGACTTGAGGCGTGAGGGAACAGAAAATTGAGAAGATAAAAGAGAGAGAGAGAGAGAGAGAGAGAGAGAGAGAGAGAGAGAGAGAGA
>CM035206.1:2277859-2293868 GCA_020233015.1 Callinectes sapidus | reverse complement strand
CTCTCTCTCTCTCTCTCTCTCTCTCTCACACACACACACACACACACACACACACACACACACACACACAAATGAAAAAAAAGACGTACGTATATAATCATAATTAATCTTAGCGGAAGTGATAGACAATGATTTTATCAACGGCATCAAGTCTGAATCCTTGTGTAAGGTGAAAAGAAAAGTTTCATCCTCGATAGTATTATTATTGTTAGTAGTAGTAGTAGTAGTAGTAGTAGTAGTAGTTCGCGGCGTGCATGTCTTCCAGGAAGGCCAGTACAGCACCACGCACGAGACCCGCAGCCACACGAGCTTCCCTTGACCACTGATGAATATTTTCTTGGCAAAGTGAAGTGGACATAGAAGGTATTGATCGATGGGCTAAAGTCGGCCTACCATGTGCTGCGGGCAGGACCAATTCACTGTCTGGAGTGCTTAGTGTTCAATCATGGTATTGAAGAATAAAAATTTGTTTTTTAACTTCATGCATTGTTTCGTTTCAAAGTGTGTGCACATGTATCTGTGCCCGCGAGGATAAGTGGCAAGTTTGCCCGTTAACACGTTCAGTGCGGTGCGACCCACCGGTGGGTCGTGTTGTACGTAGGTACTATCCATTCCTGCGATTTTCATATATATTTCAGTTTTAGAGAATATCAATGAAATTTGTATTAAACTCATATATTAATACAAAAAATACATTCTTCAGGTGTCTAAGAAGACAGTTTAATCAATTTAATCCTTTCCTTTATTATTCAAGTTACAGAGATTTTTACCCCAAATTTCTATTAATCAAAATCACATATGTGATTTATACTTTAAATACTTTAAGTACTCAAAATGGCCACAAACACACTCAAAACTCACTGGAAACATTTAACATATACCCAAACCATACCCACACATATCCACATCACACATTCAAATAATTTAAAACACTCGATATTGACTCTAATCAGACTTGAAATACCATGTAACACCTCAACATGTACACAAACACACTCGAAACTCAATAGAAATTCACAATATATATTCAAATTTCCCTTACTCACACCTAAATACACCCTACACACACCCAAACCTCTTAAAACACTCGATATTGACCTATAACACACTTTTAAAACATTATGCAATACCTCAACATCCCCCTTAGCACACCCAAAACCCATTAGAAACATCCAATATACACCAATACCATCCCCACCCACAGCCAAACCACTTAAAACACTATACAATACCTCAACATGCCCTCAAACACAAACAAAACTCAATAGAAACATCCATTATTAAATGTTTGTGATAACTACCTATTACTAGATCCATTATTAATGAGATACCATATCTATACAAAACTTCACTTGTTAGAACAGGGGGCTGGTGGAGCTCTCTCGGTGTTGGGCCTCTATCAGGGGAAAAGAGGGGCAGCAAAGAAAGGATTATAAGAGCAATGAAAGAATTCCTGGTGACGGCATAGAAGAAATGGTGAATTGATGATGAATAGATGTCCCCTGTGTTCTGTTTTCTGCTCTGCTCTACAGATAGCGGAAGGACCTGAAAATACCACCAAAGGGACGGAGGACCTACAAGCGATAGAAAGCAGATTGAAGAGGTCACAAGAAGAGAAGAAAGAGGACAGGATGATATTTAGTTTAGTCCGCCCTTAATTCTACGATATATTAGCAGCATTGTAAGTAATATATGGAGTATCTTTAAGCATTTAGAAGATGTTTTCAGGTGTGGAGCAGGTTGGTAGAATGTGGTATATGTGTAAATGTGTAATTTTATAGTTTTCTGAGAGTTCAGCTAACGTCAGGCGCCGTTATGAAGGCCGATACCACGACCTGCTGGGGCTGAGATCGCCGCCCAAAACAACACAACCCAACAAGGTTATTACATAGCACCTGAATCGCTTCTTACGCTTGGCCCCTGACCCATGACCCATTCTGCCCTTAGTGCAGGAGTGTTTCTGAAACCATCGACCACTTCATGCTTCACTGCCCGTGTTTCTACTCTCATCGCATTGCACTGTGATAGCCTCACAAGACTTCACCAGGGCGCTCAAGAACTAACTCCCTAACAACAACAACAACAACAACAACAACAGGTTATTGCATAATGACAGTCATTTTAGCTATTTCCAGTGATCATGAACACAACCTCACTTTTGCCTGTCACTTGGATACACATCAACAAAAAGTGAGGATAATGTAATGAGAGTGATGGGTGATGATGGCCTGGGTTGACAGAGCTATAGGCCCTCGTTATCTATCCTCTGGACTGTGGCTATCAGAAGTGTGCTTGTGCTTGTCTAACCTCTGTCCATCATCTTCAATGTTTCAATCTTTTCAGCTTCTCTTCCTCAGCCTTGCAATCCTGCTGTAGGGGGGGGGGCGTGAGTGCAGAGATAACCTTAGTGTCTTCTGAGGTTAATGCCTACATGTCAAATAGAATAAAGGTTACAGAATATCAAGTAATATTATAATAATGTGAAGTAAAAGCAAAACAAGGTAAAATGTTGGTGAATATATCATGAGTGTTGTCTCAAGTGGGATTGAAGCCTTGCAGTCTGTGGTACCACAGGCACAGCCCTAAAGGTGCCAGCAGGTGCCAGTGTAGTGGCCATCGAAATCAGTCTTCCTTGTTAGGCCTATTTGAAGTTCTTACAATCACTTGTACAAACAGGACAGTGATGTGCTGAGACAGTGGCCATGGAAAGGTGATGGGGCTGAGTAAGGTGTGGCGGGGGTTGTGGGTGGGGCCAGCCCGAGCCATCTCATCCCCCTTGCTCTCCCAACACTGTATTACTACATTGGTATGGGCCACACCAGAGGTTCATCTGCCACCTTTGCATGTAAGTGTAAACTATTGTTACTTTAATTTTTTTCTTGTGTACTTTTCTTTTTATGGTTTATTGTAATTACTTTATCAATTATTTTTTGAGAAGTTATGTTTTTATATTGCATTCAAACATTTTCCCCTTCTTTTGTGGACTGAAATATGCAGGTTCTCTTTCTTTTCATGATAAGTTTAGTTTTGAGTAATTTGTCAACTTGTATTTTTCATTTTATTTGCTAAGGAATCTGGGCAAGGGTGGAAATTAAATGTTAAGACCTTACTCTTGTCTTTATACTTCCATGTTGAAGTAAATCAAATCAAAGGAATAGCCATCTGAGAAAATAAAGCAAAGATAAGCTTGTAGTGACAACAGAGATATAAAGAATGCATTTTATCATTTATTATTACTGTGTGACTGAGGGAACG
The DNA here is from genome assembly GCA_020233015.1 of Callinectes sapidus. Taxonomy (NCBI): domain Eukaryota; kingdom Metazoa; phylum Arthropoda; class Malacostraca; order Decapoda; family Portunidae; genus Callinectes; species Callinectes sapidus. The sequence continues at coordinate 2,290,613 of CM035206.1, read as the reverse complement.
TGGCCAGTGTATGGCATGGCAGCCTACTTGTCTGATTTATTGCTTGTGCCATTGAAATATGAGTCACGTGGCTGTGTTAGTAGTTGTGTGAAATTGCCAGACACTCCCCATGTCTCAATGACTACTCACTGGTTTTTGCTGGATTTGACAGGGCCAGATCTATGCCATATAGACAACACTATAGTTTTGCCTGCAGACTGTCTGGTGTTGGGCAGTGCTTGCCAATTTGTGCTTGATGGTATGGATGGCATTTAGCTGAAAGTAGTTTTCCTTTACTGGTTTTAGGCATCAGAAAGAGGGTCTCATAAGGGGTACATTCCAAGGTGCACTCCATAACATTCTGGAAGGCCATGAAGTAGTCCAAAATCCAATATAGCGGGTCTAATGACATCATAACACTGCTATAGTAGATTTTGGAGCATTTTGTAATCTTCCAGATTGTTACAGAGTGTGCCTTGAAACACCCATGTAAGGGTAATGAAGAGTGAGTTTGTTTAGTGATAGAGGAGCTTGGATGAGAAGTGCAGCTGGCTAACTACTATCTTCACTTGGTGGTATAGGTATACTGGACATTTGTCTGTTGGTGGCACAGCTAAACTCCACACCACAGTATTATTCACATCACTTCACTGCTTGATATGGTGTGGCCAGAAAAAACACCAAAGTATCATTAACACGTAAAAGAATAAAAGTACTTGGATGAGAACGTAAAGTAATATGTCCTCGATTAACAGAATAATGAAGAGAAATTATTGAAGATTTTTTTTTGTAATTTTTCTTTTTTTTTTCCTTTTTATTTAATTCATTAATTTGCTATTTTATTCATTCTTATTCCTAAGCTATAAGCCATTCTTATACAATCATATTCTCTTATATACTCTTTTAGCTTCCTTCAAGTCATGGAAAGCCATTTCCTAGAAATATTTATCCTAGAGGGAATAATACCTTTTTATAAACATCCTCCCATCATTTTTCCCAGGATGGGGTGAATGTAATACAAGTGTTGGTTCAAGATAATCCTTCACAAGAACTTGGGCCACATCTCCGCACTGTATCTCAGGCCTTCATAGAGTGCCAAGGTGAACTTTTTATAACTACTATTTATTTTTGCCTGTTCCTCAGGTGAACTAAAAAATCCCTGGTATTACCTATGTGAAAGTTCCACTGATTAGATACACTCCAGATATAGATGAATAAATTGATAAATGTAAGTACAGATAGCTATGTAGCTCATCAAACTGTTTGATAAGGTTGATTTAGTATTTTGTAGTATAGCAACTTTTTTATTATGACTTAAAGCACCTTACTCAGTGTAAACCATTTTAGAAATATATCTCTACTGCAGAGGAATCTTTCTATGTACAGATAGATTTCCAAATTATGAACCTCCCATCATGGTTGATCAACATAACACTGTAAACAATAACCTCTGCATGTCATTGACATTTTTATCATTTAAAGCTGATGAGAAATTTCCTTATTGATAAACTTGAAGTTAAGGCACTCCAGTAAGTTATTCAAGACAAATGTTATTGAAATCAAACAGTGTAAGGAATATGAGAAACATATTAATCCAAAGCATTTCAAGGCAAAAAATACAATGACTTGAATACATTAACATTTTCTTCATATTCTTTTAAATTTTCAAATGGTTAGCAGTGAAAACACTCAATATTCTTTAGTGGAATGCTGCTTCTCATAAGGTGGTGTGTGTGTCCCTACAGCACGTGGTGAGGGCATGGCAGTAGTGTGTCGAGCAGGAAAGAGCAGGTCTGCAGCACTGGCACTGGCAGTGTTAGTGGCTCTGCCTGAGGCCCACTTAACACTGAGAGAAGCTTACTTTACCATCAAAGCTGCCAGGCCACTCATCAGACCCAACCCTGGCTTCTTTGCTCAGGTGAGTCATATCCATGAAATGTGGGTTATGTACGTAGAGCTTTTTTGTACAAGGTCATATAAATGTCATTATTATGTTTGACTGGTATGTGATTTTACATTGCTTTCATCTAAACTTGTAGTTTTTATTTCCTTCGCTCTCTTTTGCACTTTTTTTGTAACCAAGAACTCTTGCTAAACCATTTACTTCCAAGATGGAGAAAAATTCATGGAATGATTACAAGTGAGGTGTAATTTTCCCTTTTCTACTGGGTGTGACCATTTATGCGTATTCAATTACATATGAGTAGAAGGTTTTTTATTTAAGAACATATTTTTATATAACTATATTATACCCTTGTTGTTTTGGCAGTTGATTCAGTACGAGGAGGAGCTGCTGGGAACAGCTTCCGTCACCATGGAGGAGAGTCCATACACTGAAGCAAAAGAACTGCTGCCGGCTGTGTATGTGGAGGAATTGCACCAGGCTATGTGTGGTGGCACTTTTACCACTTTTGTGTCCTTATGTTGAAGGTAGGAAGCAACTTTATATTGTGTTGATGGATGACAGCAGGCTTTCTATGGTGCTTTGTGTCTCCATGATCTCAGCCAGCTAGTCCAGTGTTTTGCCTTTCACATTGTTTTCTAGTGAAGATCAGCAGTGTACAAATAGAGAGAGAGAGAGAGAGAGAGAGAGAGAGAGAGAGAGAGAGAGAGAGAATGTAAAAAGAAGATAAGTCATAAAAACTGAAAATTATCTTGAAATGAAAGATATGAAATAGAGAAGTTAAGATCACATAGAGCATTTCACCTACACCAACACAACCACCTCAAAACTTCTTAACTTCTTCCTTTTTTCGTCTTCTGTTTCAACTATACCATTCACCTCAAGCCACATTTTCACTGTCTGACATTCTCTCACCTCCCATGAAGTTACAGCTGTTATTCCCAGCCTTCCATCACTGCTATTGTAGCTGCCCTTTATCCTGTCCTCTTTGCCCCTTCTGTCACTATACATGTTTCCTTTAAAATCAAGGGAAATATTACAAAAAAATAATAATTACAGTGTTAACTAACATAGGTGGGGATTATCACAATGACCATATTGGATTATTGGTTACTTTAGATAATACTAATGATGTATGTACTTGTGAATGAAGTGTTAGGAATATACTGTGTTGAATTCTCAAATTGCTAATTATTTTATGTAAATTTATTAAAAAAATGTCTCAGAAAATATGTTCATATTTCTTATACTTCAGATATTAAGAAATATTAAGGGGTAGTGTGAAGAAAGTAATGCAATCAAATTTGTGTAAATATACACTATAATAGGAGGACTGTTCACTCCAATGGGCAATCTGATGACCATGCAAAGGCAGTGCTGCCAAGCAACCAATGGAATAAAGCACTCGGCCAGCCACCACACTGAAGGAAGTGTGGAAAGGTACATTTTGTTCACTCACACTGCTTTTTTATGAATTATGTATTGTTTGAATAATTCTATGTGGAACAATGACAAAAGGAAGGAAGAGGAGAGGAAAAAAGAGAAAAGGACCTTACCACAGCAACTTCTGGCATGCCTTAGTGGAAAAGTTACTGGGTTTTGTGGTATTCGAGTCTTAATGATTCTTATGTTAGTTTATCAAGGGTTGTCTACCATGGGTCAACAAAGCACTGTGATGAGCACATCTCTGTGGTGTTTGAAAATGGCAGCATTGAGGTTTAAAAGCATAAAGAACCTTATTGTGTGATGTAAAGAATTGTTGTGATCACTCAGATAAGGAAAAATGCACAAAAATGTGCCAAGTACTATTTGGATTTTGCCAAAAACATGTGCATCATTGCAAAGAAAGTGACAAATAGAATAATTCCTGGGTATGGAAAAAACAGAAAATCTTACATAACATTGCTCATTACACCAATTTACTCGTACACTTTATCATTTATTTTCCACACAATATAAAAAAGTACTTAGCCTTGCTTTCTTTACAGCCATTGTTTATCTAGGGATAATGGTGGCGTACCACTAAGGACTTGATTCTCATCATCAAAGGTACTGACATCTTGGCATGGACCATCTCCCAGAGAGCCAGCCAGTTCATCCATAGAAACTCCAAGCACCAACTTCTTTAAAGATTGCTTGCCAAAATTAGTGTTATACATGATATAACTGTATGTTTAGGGGGTGTAAAGATTAGACCAAAAGATAACACACAGTTCAGGAGATTAACTATTTTAGCGACACATGTGAAGAGAACATGAGTTGTGTCTACAACGTTATATAAAATTGAAAAACTCCAACACAAAGGTTAGGCCGAGTCAAGTTATCTTACGTTAGATCAAATTAAATGTTAAATTGCATTAGAATAAGTTACTGTAATAAATCATCCCCATGCAGAATAGAATGAAAAAGGCAACACATCTGTCCTTGCCAAGTGGCATGTTTCTACTGCAGACAGAAAACATGCAGGGACAATTCCTTCATGGAGGACCTTGTGGCTGCCATGGTGTTTGCCTCAGCCTTGCCTTACCCCTGGGCTGCATCTGTGGCGGTGGGGATGATTGTCATAACCTCCATCCAGACAGTAAAGATTTACATGAATATGAGTTAGAGAGATGCCTACACTGTAAGCATTTCAAACATGCCAATATGCCACTCTTGACATCATTCTAATATTTACTTGCTCCTACTGTTGTCATTTTATACATACCATTTGCCACCACCACCACCTCTACTAACTACTGTTACTGTTGCTATTATTGTGCCTAGCATTGTCTGTGCAACTGGTATTGTAAGAACAATTACTATGCATCTTTACCATCAGTATCACACCTGCCAGTAAGGATCCTTCAACTGATCAACAAACACGGTATGGCAAAGACAGTCAATCTTTATTAAATAACTGCTTCAGCATTGTACTTCATATCAACAACAAACACTTGTGCCACTCTCAGTTTTCAGTTATGTCACGTCAACAATTGTCTGGGGGTCCATCAATGCCTCGGCAGTAATCTCGGAAAAGGAACACACAGAGAACAGTCGCCTTTACTGAAAAAGTGCTGGCTCTGATTCTTCCTTAATCCCTTCAGTACTGGAATGCATTTTTATATTTATTCTGCTTATTATTTGTCAATTTTATAAAGCTTCAGTACCTCGTGTGGGAATTAAGATTTTACAGACTGACCATTAATCTTCTGACCTCCATAGACCCTTCCTAATGTCAATAAAGTAATTTAATCACAACCTAAACACATGGAAAAAAATGTGTTGTAGTACTAAAGGGGTTAACATTCAACAAAACAGGTGAGAACACTTAAAATAGAACTAATATTCATAGCAATCAAAATCTTCAGATAGTGAAAATTGACATGAAGAATAATAGAAGCAAAACATATGATTGAAGCCCACATGTCATTCCTTCTTTCCTCTCATTTGGAATAGGAGAGAAAAGAAAACATAAGAAACCACAACAACAACAAAAAACTAATTAATCATTTCCATTTTTCCCCCACTCCAAAACATGAGAAAGGAAAGAGAAAAGAAAATAGACCAAATAAAGTCAGGAGTAAAGAAATGAAAACTTAACACAGTAAATCATTTAGACAAAGCAGGAGGTGTCTTGCTTCTTCAGGAGTTTTGGGTCAATGCCGAGCTTGGCGAGAGTTTCCTTGGCAATGCTGATGACGGAGGCCGAGGGATTAGGAAGGCGAGTAAGGATCCAGGCAATTCCTGCATGGAGAAAGTAAAAGTTTGCTCCAATTTAGAAAGATGACGCAAGGATTGGATAAGAGAATCATTGCATGTCCAATCTCACTGTGATGGGAAAAAGATCTTAAATGAGAGAAAAAGAAAAAATTAAAAGGGGAAGAAGAAGCAAAAGAAAGAGAGGTGTCGGAAGAACAGGTTTACTTTATTTGTTTATTTATTCCTTTATTTTAAGAGGGGCACCAACAAATGGGGAACAAAATAAGAGAAATGCAAGGAAATAAGGATCAACTAGAGAGTGTGAATATTGGTTGTGTCTGTGTGCATAAGAGAACTAACAAGAAGAAAAAATAAAATAAAAAAGATGAATAAGTAAGTAAGTAAATAAAGACCTATCTGAGTGCCTTTTTTTATGTAAGATTGGCACTGATCAAAGGAAGCAAAAGACAAGGAAATAAACACTTTAGAGTAACAGTCACAAGTCCAAAAAGGTTACCATGTTTTAGAGGATGTCTTGAAATCCACCTGTTTATTGATACCTCTAGTTAATCATTTTGCTTCTTTTCTTTGGGGATAGACACTTTACTGGAACTTTCTTACATTTATCTCTGCTTTTTTTGGGGGCTAACTTTTTTGGAACTACAGGTGGACTGGCAAATAAGTGGGGGGTTTTATTGACTTTTCTTGCCCTTGTCTAGCTTCCCCTCTAGTACCTACATTAAAAAGGGTATTGTTGGCATTAGCTGTTGTCCCATACATTAAAGAAAATGTGTGTTATTTATCGCTCAGTGTTGAAAATAGTAAGAACAACAACAAAGTGAAATTAATTAAGGGAACTCTTAAAGGGAAGACTTGTTGACAGATTACATAATATTGGAGTACATATCATCTTTTCTTGTGTTCTTGTGTAGTTTATGATATGTATGTGAGGGCAGGGGGCGGAAGGAAGAATCTCTCTCTCTCTCTCTCTCTCTCTCTCTCTCTCTCTCTCTGATGTAGCGTGAGGAATGAAGTGATGTACAATGGAACACCAGGAGGAAGTATAGATTGTGAGGGTCGTGACTGATTGTTGACAGGTGTTCAGTGTGATTATGTTCGTTTCGCTGCACAAGTGAGCAAGAAAACGTGTCCTGTTATCTCCCTCTCTCTCTCTCTCTCTGTCCGTATCCAAACTTTCACATTTTGAAGTCATTATCTTCTATTATCTCTTTCAACATCGAATTTCTCTTATTTAATTTTATCCATTTATCTTTTTAAGCCTTATTTTGTGCACTTATCCTCTTGTCTTTCTCTTTCCCACATGTATATCTCCATTATTTGAGTCCCTACACATCAATCCTTTCATGATCCATTTCCCCATTCACTCTATGTTCCTCATTATTGCATCTTTACCAACACTTCCCTTATACCTCTATCGTATATATTTACTCATCCTCCTCCCCCTCCTTCCCCCCAAAGAACGAAGCACAGACTCACGGGTGTGGCCGAAGGGAAGCTTGTTAAGACACGTATACTCAAGAGTCCAGTTGTAGTAATCCGTCGCCAGAACCTCGTAGTTGTCCTCGAACTTCGGCACTCCTGGGATAGTGTAGGTGAGGCGGTTAGGTTCCTCGATGGGTTTTTTCCTTATGATGTCGACTGTCAGTTGTTTGGGTCTGCTCAACCTGTAGAAGAGGAATGCTGATTTTTGTTCTTGGTAGATATTTTTATTATAGTAGAAGTAGTAGTAGTAGTAGTAGTAGTAGTAGTAGTAGTAGTAGTAGTAGTAGTAGTGTACTAGTAGAAGTAGAAATAGTTGTAGAAATGGTAATGGTAATATTTGGGAAGGACAGTGATAATCTTGCAAAACTCATTATGTTTTGTTACTGGTGCTCCTATAGCGTGACGTCCACCTCGATATGTCGTGTGTACACAGGTGCAGGGCGGAGGTGTACCGTGGCCCTCAGGTCAGGTGAGGTCTAACATCGATATTTATCCTTGTCTCACATTTTTTAAACATTTCACATGAAAAGAAACACATGAAGCTCCAAAGTCAGAATCCTCCCCGGCCTGAACCAGTTAACAAATATTTCAGAACTTTAGGATACTTCAAAATGTTTATAGTAATCTACATGTCATGGTTTACCAACATTCAACATTGAATCACCAGCGACATTATGTGGATACAGCCACAGGAGCGCGCACACACACACACACACACACACACTCAAGCAACTGACTGATCGTAGTTGGATGCTAAAATGATTCTTAAAAAAAAAAAAAAATGCATGGTGTTGGTAGTTATATGTTCTTGTCACATCTTCATAACATTTGCTAGAAGATGAAGAGGAAAAATTCTAATGATCTATCCGTGTCATTCCTAAAGATATACGAAGTTCATCGCTAAAACATACGTATATATGTATTTTATTTGATAGCGTTTTTATCTTTGCTTCTCTGCTTTTGATATGAATCCAAATAGTATATAGATATATAAATGATGATAAAAGATTTAGATGAATATGTATCCACACAATATTATAATGCAGTTCGATGCTGTGGTAGACGTTACGCTGTAGTCGAAACGCAAGACAGACCTCACACTATAGTAGCACTTGTTATTTATATATTATTTGTTGGTATATACATTTTTTCCTCGCTCTCAATAAATTCTGTATACTCACTTGTTCAGATTGAGTTATGAGAAGGTGTGTATAGTACGGAAACGCGAGTCAACACAATGTTTGATATACGAGCGTACGTGTTTGGGGTCAGTATACCTACCTTACTTCTCCCACACAATGCTACACAATACCTGACCGCCCAGACCTGTAATTCATGGGACACCTATGAATGGCCAGGTGGGGAGGACCTCACCAGGTGTACAACGAGAGCAATACTTCACCGCAGTGTTGTAATGGTGTCGGTATTTTTTTCCTATTTTTTTGGTTTTCTACTTTCGTCACTGTACAATTTCAAGAGGAAGTTTTATAAATCAGCTAGCCAGTCAGCCAATCAGTCATTCATTTAAGCGCTCTGTCAGAGAGTGGTTCAAAGTCAATTAATCGGACAGTTGAGTCATCAGTCTCAGTCAGCCAATCCATCAAATTACGTCTACACTTGTTCAGAGAGAGTTATTGGGATACTTACGTGTATAGTATGTGGGTCAATCAGTCATTGGTCAATCTCTATTATTCACTCGATCAATCAGTCAGTCGCTCAACTTACAACACGTCACGGAAGTCGAGCTGGACGGACACCTTGCCGTTGTTGTCCGTGATGTAGGTGCCTGACCAGCAGCGGCCCAGCATCTCGTAGGCCACGAAGTACCGCTCCTGCTCGAACCACCGCCCTTGGTACTGCGAGGAGAGACACAACCACCACCACCACCGCTTGGTTAGATCGCCCCTGTTTGGTTTCTTATTCGAATGAAGGTTGATTATTTTTTTTAGTCAGTAGTAGGTGGTAAGATTTATTTGACTTCCTTTTTGTCGGGAAAGTTTTGTGAGATGTTTTAACGAAGTTTTAGTAGATTTATATATTAGAAATTATTCCTAGGAATGTCTTCATATGGCTTTATATTGCAATTACACTAAATTATATATTTCTAGAATTGTTTTTACTCGTATGAAATATACAAATCACCTTCTCGAAATCAAAATCCTTGATGATAGGCGTCCTGGGACACTTGCCGGGGTAAAACACCTGTGTGTGGGCGACACAAACCAGCCCAGCCACCACCGCCGCCACCATGATCCAGTTAGCCCTCCACATCGTCTGCATGAGAGAATATATATATATATATATATATATATATATATATATATATATATATATATATATATATATATATATATATATATATATATATATTATATATATATAGATATATATATATATATATATATCCTGAAAGCTCCTTAAATGAGTTCAGGTCGTAGGAGATGTAAATACAGAAGCAAGTAGAGAGTTCCAGAGCTTACCAGAAAAGGTATAAATGACTGAAAGTACTTTTTAACTCCAGCATTAGAGAAGTAGACAGAACAGGGATAAGAAGAACATGCAGTTGGCAAGATCAGTGGAGCATAACATGGAAAGAGCAATGGAAGATAGCAAGAGATGCATCATTCCAGCGGTGAGAAAGAGGTTTAAGACAGTCAGTTAGAGGAGAGAAATTAATAAGACGTGAACTTTTGATTCCACCCTATCTAATAACACTGAGAGTGGACCGCATGCATGCGAATAGTACTCCACACATGAGCCCTTGTACTCGTACAGAGTTAGCAGTTGGGGAAGGGTGAAAAAACTGGCAGAGACGCCTCAGAACGTTTAACTTCATAGAAGCTGTTTTAGCAAGAAATAAGATGTGATGTTCCTAGTTTATATTATAAATGAAGGACAGGCCGAGGATATTCAGTATTGAAGAATGGGATAGTTGAGTGCCATTGAAGAAGAGGGGATAGTTGTCTGGAAGATTATGTTGAATTGATAGATGAAGAAACTGAGTTTTTGAGGCATTGAACACTACTAAGTTTTCTCTGCCCCAATCAGATATCTTAGAGAGATCAGAAGTCAGTTCTGTTTCGTCCCTGAGTGAACAACAACTTCTTGAAGGGTTGGTCGTCCCTCAAAAGACGTGGAAAAGTGTAGGATGATATCATCAGCGTAGGAATGGATAGGACAAGAAGTTTGGTTTAGTAGATCATTCATTAATAATAGGAAGAGAGTGGGCGACAGAACAGAATCCTGGGGAACATCACTGTTAATAAATTAAGGAGAAGAACAGTGGCCGTCTACCATTATAGCAATAGAACGGTCGGAGAGGAAACTGAGATCGGTTGCAGAGAAGAGTAGGAGGGCAGCTTTGAGATCAAAGCTTTGTGCCAAACTCCATCAAAAGCTTTTGATATGTCTAGGGCAACAACAAAAGTTTCATCAAAGTCTCTAAAATTAGAGGATGACCAAGACTCAGTAAGGAAAGCTAGATCACCAGTAGAGCGGCGTTGACGGAAACCATATTGGCGATCAGATAGAAGATCGTGAAGTGACATGTTAAGGAATCTTCCTATTGAGGATAGATTAAAAACCTTTAGACAAGTAAGATATTTAAGGTATTGGACGGAGGTATGAGAGATTAGAACAGTCAACCTTTTTAGGAACAGGCTTAATGTAGACAAACTTCCAACAAGAAAGGTAGAAGTCGATTGACAGAGTTGGAAGAGTAATAATGATGATGATGATGATGATGATAATAATAATAATAATAATAATAATAATAATAATAATAATAATAATAATAATAATAATAATAATAAAACTATCGAAATGTACTCATCACATTCGAAGCACGGTTTAGAAACAAAAGCAATGTGAAAAGAGGATAATGACAGAACTATTCAAGAATGTGGAATAATAAAGTGTGACGTTAGATGAAGAAAACAAAGACATATTAGACTCCGGGAGAAAGCATGATGACGTTGCCTCCCCCTTCATTACGCCTAACAAAGGGTGAACATTGCATTACGACGGATAGGAAAAGTGACCAGGTGTAGCTAAGGCAGTGACAGGTGTAGAAAGTGAAAGGAGCTGTAATTATTCTTATCCCCTCTCTCTCTCTCTCTCTCTCTCTCTCTCTCTCTCTCTCTCTCTCTCTCTCTCTCTCTCTCTCTCTCTCTCTCTCTCTCTCTCTCTGTGTGTGTGTGTGTGTGTGTGTGTGTGTGTGTGTGTGTGTGTGTGTGTTACCTGCTTTCGCTTGTTTGCTGCCGTGTACCTATTGTTAACATTGCAATTCTTGATGCTTCAGTTATTACTCTAAGTGGGGTGTGGTTTCCTCCCACTACCTACACCCTGGAGTCTCCCAAGAGGATGTTCACCCCGACGCCTGCCTCAAAACTACTGCGGGAGTGTGAACTGTAATGACATACTTTTCTTTGACGACAGGTTCCTTTTTTCCGCGTCGCCCAAGCAATACCGGTGTTGATAATGTTAGTTGCCGTAGTAATAACAGTGAATAATGATTTTAATAGTGACAGCATGAAATAATGATCATTCTAATAACGGTAAGCAAACAACGGTATGCGTAATGACTGTAAAAGCAATAGAAGTAAATAATAACTAGAAATGAAAGTGTAAAATAATGATAATGATAACCTTAGTAGGCGATTGTTATGATAGTAATAATAGTAAGTAATCATCGTAATAGTAATAATAAAAGTTATTGACTGACTTCTTGACTAATTGACTTGGTAAATATTCGGCGCTGCAACAAGATCATTTGACGCCAAGATTAATTATTTCATTACACACAGAGGCGCTCATACATTAACACAAGAACAGTGATATAAGTCACAGGATGTCCACAAATTGAGATCTTTGAAAACAGTGCCAGTGCTTTGATATTGAAATAAATCAGCAACTGTTGGGTTCATGATTGTGAATGTAAGAGGAAAAAAACATCATGTACAGAGAAAGATAACTTTAGAAAATATAGAGAATGTATTGTTTTTAATAGAAATAATTTCAGATAAACGAATGAAAGTAGGGTGTATGTAAAGAGTACAGTTATTAGTCGGTGACGTGGCTGAACCTGTTGGGCTGTGTGTTACACTGTAGTGGCTGCGGTTCCCTTCGTCTCAGGATGCGTGTAGTGGCTGCGGTTCCCTTCGTCTCAGGATGCGTGTAGTGGCTGCGGTTCCCTTCGTCTCAGGATGCGTAACGTGGCAGCAAGAAGTGAACCACACACAGTAGCAGGCTGGCAGGCGGTTCTGAGCCTGACATAGCGATTATCACGCCAGGTTTTAGTACTGTATACGTAATATGTTATCTATCGCGTGTGTATGGGTGTGTGTGTGTTCTTCCGTGTATCCGTATCTTGCTGAGTCATTGTTCTTTGTGGGAATTCTCCAATGGAGCTACAGAAACACTTGCTACAAATCTGTAATGGCTCACTCATCTTTTTTTTTTACTCAGACATAGCTGTTATATATTTATACATTTTTTTTATAGTAGTAGTAGTAGTAGTAGTAGTAGTAGTAGTAGTAGTAGTAGTAGTAGTAGTTGTTGTTGTTGTTGTTGTTGTTGTTGTTGTTGTTGTTGTTGTTGTTGTTGTTGTTGTTGTCGTCGTTGTTGTTGCCGTCGTCGTCATCATCATCATCATCATAATCATCATTGATATATATATATATATATATA
>CM035206.1:2222942-2237939 GCA_020233015.1 Callinectes sapidus | reverse complement strand
TCCTCCTCCTCCTTCTAAACAATTGCTTTTCTTCCTTTTCCTTTATAGCTGTTACTCCTCTTCTTCCTCCTCCTCTTACTCCTGCTCTTTTGTGGCTGCTCTTCCTTCGCTCTCTCCTTTGTAACAGTTGATTTTCCTCTTCCTCCTCCATTGAAACTATTGTTTTTCTTCCTTTACCTTCGTAACTGTTACTCCTCTTCCTCCTCTTACACCTCCTGCTCCTTCTTTACTGCTCCTCTTCCTTCTCCTCCGCCTTGTTCTCTTCCTCCTCCTCCTCCTCTTCCTTCCTCCTCCTCCTCGTCCTCCTTAACAGTGTGTGCGCCTCGTTCCCCACAGCCCTTCCAACACCCTGACGTTTGAGTACCATAACTACACCTCGATGACCGACTTTCTGCGGGCCATGAGCGCCACTTATCCAAACCTGACCGCGCTCTACTCTATCGGCAAGTCTGTGCAAGGTGAGTGTATTCGTGTGTGTGTGTGTGTGTGTGTGAGAGAGAGATGAGAGATGAGAGAGAGAGAGAGAGAGAGAGAGAGAGAGAGAGAGAGAGAGAGAGAGGGAGAGGAAAAATTACAACTTGAAAGGAGATTGGGAAATGAGAAGAAAGACCGAGGGGAAGGAGGAGGAGGATAAGGAGGAGAAGAAGAGGACTGGATAGAAAGCGAGGAGGTGAAGGAGGCGGTGGAGGAGGAGGAGGAGGAGGAGGAGGAGGAGGAGAGGAGGATGAAGGGAGGAGGGAAGGGAGGGAGAACTTATCAGCGTCCGTCCGGTGTACTTCTCTAACTCACAACAGGATGAACCACCACCACTACCACCACTACCACCACTACCACCACCACCACTACCAACTAACACCACCACCACCACTACAGCCACCATTGCTATCATCACCACCCCTCCTCTCACCAATCACGAAAAATAGCTCTCTAGCCCTCCACCCACCACCCCCACACACTGACGAAGGCTAACGCTGAGTCTGCAGTGACCACATCTCGCTGGCATTACTGTGTGTTTTGCGTTGCTTGAGCTGATGATGTAATGAAGAGGAGGACTAGAAGGAGGAGGAGGAGGAAGAGGACTAAAGGGAGGGGGGGAGGAGGAGGAGGAAGAGGAGGAAGAAGGGGAGGAGGAGGAGGAGGAGGAGGAGGAGGAGGAGGAGGAAAGCACCAATGCACATGAAGGAAGAGTAATAGTGTCAGATCTTGTTTGTGAGAGCTGTGTGGGTTATCTAGCGGTCAGTGGGAAAAATAAGATAGCAAAGAGGAGAAGAAGAAGAAGAAGAAGAAGAAGAAGAAGAAGAAGAAGAAGAAGAAGAAGAAGAAGAAGAAGAAAAAGAAGAAGAAGAAGAAGATTGAACTAATATAAGGTGATAAGGACATACAAAAACAGATAGTTAGATAGATAAATAGATAGATAGAGAGAGAAAGAGAGAAAAGCATAACCTGACAAAAATTAAGGTAAATAAACAAGAACAGTACCAGTAACACACACACACACACACACACACACACACACACACACACACACACACACACACACACACACACGCAGCGATTGTTTTGAAAATGAGACTTGCTTCCCAACAATCGCCTGGCCGGGAGCATGCGTCATCCCGCCCCTCCCAGCCCCTCACCTCTCTCCAATTAGTGTCCCCTCCCTAACCCTCCACTTAGCGTTCTCTCTCCCCTCTCCTTTACCCTAGCCTCTCCCAACGTCGCGCTCCCCTCCCCACCCCCCCCCTCCCCTCCCCCGTGTCTTAGCAGCGTCTCACATAATCAAAGATAATGACAGTGTCTGGCAGCTCCCCCTCCGTCCAGACTGCTGACTCCCTCCCCACAGCCGCCCACTCCACCCCCACGCCCGCCGCCCGTCACCCCGCTGCCCATACACTACTAATGCCACTATCACTGCTGCTGCTGCTACTGATACTGTTAATGTGGATATATTTCTTGTATTACTATTGCTACTGCTGCTACTGCTACTACTACAACTACTACTACTACTACAACTACTACTACTACTACTACTACTACTACTACTACTACTACTACTACTACTACTACTACTATTTGTAATAATGATGATAACAACCGTAATAATAATAATAATAGTAATGATATAACTACTACTACTACTACTACTACTACTACTACTACTACTACTGCTGCTGCTGCTGCTACTACTACTACCAGCATATCACCTTTCCCTGCCTCTCATTACTTCGTCATCTCCTCAGCACCTAACCTATCCTTTTCACCAATTTATTACCTTTTTTTTTCCAGGACAGACAGGAACAAGCAAGATGACACTCACCTCTCTCTACGTATATATATTTCGTTCCTCCTACATCTCATCTTTTCTTTCCCTCCCTCTCTCTCTCCCTCTCTCTCTCTCACACTCTCTCACCCTCTCTTTCTACCTCCGCTTTCGTTTTTCCCCTCCCTTCCTCTCATTTATTCCCGTCTTCCTCTCCTCTCCTCCTCCTCCTCTTCCTCAGCCTTCTCCCCTCTTCCGTCCCTCATAAGATAGGCAATATTCCTCTCCCCTGCCTCAGCCCTGCTCCCGGAACTACTACTACTGGAAGGGGAGCCGCCACCCTCTGCCACCCTCGTTCAGGCCCTCACTCAACGCCCACCCTCCTCCTCCTCCTCCTTTTATTCCCTCTCCTCTCCTTCTAACAACATCGTTTCCTCTTCTCTTCTCGTACGATTTTTTTCTCTTCTCGTAATACAAGTTTTCATCTCTTTCTCCTTTTTCTCCTACTTGTCTTTCTTCTTCTCCTCTTTCCTTCTCTATGGTATTGTATTTCTCTAATTTTTATTAGATATGGTTTGTTTTTTGTTTGTGTTCCTCCTCCCCTTCCTCTTCTTCCTTTTCCTCTCCGTTTTCTTTTCCTCATTTTTTTCTCATAACTCTTCTTTTCAACTAGTCGTTCTTGGCTTTGAATTCATAATACGTATTTATTTTCCTACTCCATTTTTCATCGCCTATTCTTTTTCCTCTTCCTCCTCCTTCTGCTGCTCTTTCTTTTCCTCCTTCTCCTCCTCTTTTCCTTCTTTTTCTTGTTGCTCTCTCTCTTCATCATATGCCTTGTCTTCCATTTATCCTGATTATTCTCTTCCTCTTCTATCTTGTGATCTAATTGCTTCCCCTTCTCGTCAACTCTTCTTCCACCTCTGTCAATCTTCCTTCACCTTCTCTTCTCTTCATGTTCTCCTTCGTTTCCTTGTATTCTTTTCCATCTCGTCAGTTCTCTTCTTCCTCCTCTTCTAGGCCTTTTCCGCCTCCTCGTCAGTTCTCTTCTTGCACCTCTTCTATCCTGCTTCCACCTCCTTCTCCTCAGTTCTCTTCTTCATCCTCTTCTATCCCTCTTCCACCTCTTCGTCAGTCTTCCTTCCACCTCTGTCGTCTTGTTCTCCTTCTCTCCCATCTCCTTTTCTAGCCCTCTTCCACCTCCTCCTCAGTTCTCTTCCTTCCACCTCTTCGTCAGTCTTCCTTCCACCTCTTCGTCAGTCCTCCCTCCACCTCTTCGTCAGTCTTCCTTCCACCTCTTCGTCAGTCTCCCTCCACCTCTTCGTCAGTCTTCCTTCCACCTCTTCGTCAGTCTTCCTTCCACCTCTTCATCAGTCTCCCTTCCACCTCTTCGTCAGTCTTCCTTCCACCTCTTCGTCAGTCTCCTCCACCTCTTCATCAGTCTTCCTCCACCTCTTCGTCAGTCTTCCCTCCACCTCTTCGTCAGTCTCCTTCCACCTCCTCATGAGTTTCGTCGTGGTACCTTTCGGCTCCACGTCCCCGCTTCCCGAGTCCACACTCACCCCAACGCCGCACTTCACTGCAGTCTCTCTTGTCTACTGCATCAACCTCCAGACTCCCTGCCGCCCTTAACCTCCTCCTCTTCTTCTTCTTCTTCCTCCTCCTCCTCCTCTTCTCTTCGTCAGGGAAAGGGAGATAGGGAGGAGGAGGAGGAGGAGGGGTCAATACTACTACCTACTGCTCTGCTCATCCCACCCTTCTTCTCATCCTCCTCACCCTCCTCTTATGTTCCTTCATCCTCCCCTCCTCGCCCCTACTTGCTCCTCCTCCACTCATCGTCCTTCTCTCCTCCTTATTCTTTCCCTCCTCCTCCTCTTCCTCCTCCTCCTACTCCTTCTCTGTGTTATCTTCCATTCCTTCTTTTATCCCTTTTTTCCGTTTTCTCTCTCTCGTCTTTGTGTTTTTTTCTTCTTTTTAATCGTTTTTTTTCCCTCTCTCTTCTTTAGATATTTTATTTCTATTTTTTTTTCCTTGTAATTTTTCTCTTTGTATTTTTCGTCTTCAGTAAGTCTTTTTTTTTCGTCCTTTTTTTCTTTTGTTTCCTCTTTCTCCTCTTCGTTCTCCTACTTATGCTCTTGGTCTCCTTCAGTTCTTCCTCTCTTTATCTCCCTCTTCCTCCCCTTCTCCTGCCGGATCACGAAGCTTATTATTATTATCATTATCATTATTCCTGTTCTTATTCTTATTTCTGTTCTTGTTCTTGTTCTTCCATCAACAATTTTCTATCTTGGTTTTCCTCGGCACTTTCTTACAATGTTTCTGCATAATCACCTTGCTCTTATTCTTCTTGTTCTTCTTTTCTTCCTTCTCCACCTCCTCCTCCTCCTCCTCCTCCTCCTCCTCCTCCTCCTCATTGTCCTCCTCTTCCTCCTCCTTCTTCTTCTCCCCACCGTAACTTTGTCCCGACCTCTTAAAATCAAATAAAAAACCTTGCATTTTTTAAGGTTAATTTGAGGAAAGTTCTTGTTCTTTACGTTCATATCTCTCTCTCTCTCTCTCTCTCTCTCTCTCTCTCTCTCTCTCTCTCTCTCTCTCTCTCTCTCTCTCTCTCTCTCTCTCTCTCTCTCTCTCTCTAAGAAAAGAAAAAAAAACGCATTTATACATTTATACTTACAATACATCAAAATAGATCATACACAAAGCAAAAATGAGAGAGAGAGAGAGAGAGAGAGAGAGAGAGAGAGAGAGAGAGAGAGAGAGAGAGAGAGAGAGAGAGAGAGAGAGAGAGAGAGAGAGAGAGAGAGAGAGAATGTACATGAAATCCTTAGTTACGTATTCGGAAACACTTTTGCTCTCTCCCTCTCTCTCTCTCTCTCATACAGACAATTTTTCAAGGTCACAGAAACGACAAGCTGAGTTTTCAAGACAGTTTTTCCTAATAATGAATCAGAAATCTTGCAAATCCATCATCATAAAAATACCACCATTAAAAGCATAACCATCTTCAATTAGAGTCTTTGGAAAATAGTGATGGTGAGAGAGCTACGTTTCAGAATACAGGTTTAGTGTTTTTTTTTTATTAAGACTATGTTTATTTGTTGTATTAGAAGTCGTGTTATATTTTGTTTGTTTTGTACACTGGATAGATATGTTCTGTTTAATTTTGATTTTGTTTCGTGTGTTACTTAAAGCTTGTGTGTGTGTGTGTGTGTGTGTGTGTGTGTGTGTGTGTGTGTGTGTGTGTGTGTGTGTGTGTGTGTGTATTCGTGTGTTCAGAACTTCGTATTTTTCCCTCACTTTTCACTCTCTACCCAAAAATCAACCCACGGTGCATTCAGGTACATATCAAACCGTACCGTGTCTACATAATGCTTACTTGAACTTTTCCGTATGTTAATCCAGGTGTGAGATCTTCTACTACATTTCCCCCATTATCTCTCCCCCCTGCAGTACCTCGCCAAGAACTACCAAACGGATGACTATGTGCGTTGGCTTCTGGATAACACGAGAATCCACATCATGCCATCAATGAACCCCGACGGTTTTGAGGTGGCGAGGGAAGGAACATGCCAGGGCGGCCAAGGCAGGTAAGCGGGGCACGGAGGAAAGGGGGAAAAAAAACTAGGACGGGGAGAAAGGGAAACCAGATACGTGTTGGGAATAAAAGATATAAGAAGGAAAGAGGGAGAGGAAAAAGGGAAACATAAGCGGATGTGGGTTAGGGAGAAAAATAGAAAGAAATGGTACGCGAAGATAGAGGATACGGAAAGGAAAGAGGGAAAACCAAAACAGATATGTGTTAGAAAGAAAAAGATTAGATGGAAATTAAGTGGAAATTAACATAATGAAAAACCAGATAAGTGTTAGAAATAGAAGATATAAGAAGGAAAGAGGGAGAGGAAAAGGGGAAAACAAAAGCAGATATGTTTTAGAAAGGACAAAATGAGGTGGAAATTAAGAGGAAATTATTATAATGAGAAACCAGATACGTGTTCAAGATAGAAGATACGAGAAAGAAAGGAGAGGAAAAGGGGGAAAAAGAAGCAGATGTGTGTTAGGGAGAAAAATAGAAAGAAATGGGAAGTGAAGGGAAATACATGATGAAGATAGAAGATACGAGAAGGAAAGAAGAAGAAATAGAGTAAACAGAAGCAAATGTGTGTTAGGAATATTGAAGAAAATGAGAAAACGCGGTAAGAGGAAATGAACAAAGAGGGAGAGGAAATAGAGAAAACAGAAGCATATATATGTTACTGTAAAAGATACAAAAAATTGGATGGGAAGGAAGAGGAAATGAACAGATAAACGTAATAGAGTTTTAAAAGTTATAAAAAGAAATGTGTTAGAAAAAGGAATGGAGAAAGGTGGAGAGAAAAAGAGAAGTATACTTGTGTTGGAGAGGAAAAGAAAGAGATGAGAAGGGAAGTGAGTGAAAATGGACAGAGATATGGATTAGAGGAACGAAAAAGGAAATGTGAGAGAGAAGAATAAATGGAGAAAGAGGGAGGAAAGCCAGTGAAGACTGCGATTTAAGAGGTGGAGAGAAAGCAGAGGGAGAGAGGGGGGAGGGGGGGACGGAGGTGGTGAAGACGAAGTAAAAGGGAAAAAAATAAATTGAATAAATAAAAGTTAGAAGAATGAGGGGAAAAAAGGATTAGGAGAAAAGATAGAATGAGAGGCAAAAGAAGAAGGGAGATGAAATAAAAGAAGAAGGCGATAAATGGACAGATAGATGAAAAATAGAAAAAGAAATGAGAAGGTTAAATAAAGAATAGATAAATTATACATCTAGACAATAAATGAGTAAATAGATTGGATATGAATAAGAAATGGATGAAAGACAAAGTAAAATAGGATACGCTGTGTAGTGAAGAGAAATAATGAAAGATAAACAAAACAAGGAGGCAAAGGAGGGAAGGAGAAAGCAGAAAGCAAATGAACGAAAATAAAACGTTGCAGTGAAAAGAACGAAAAAGGAAGGAAAGACCAAAGTTGAAGAGGTGAATTAGTAAGTGGAAGGAAAACATAAATGAAGAAGTATGAAATATGAAGAGGAGGAGGAGGAGGAGGAGAAGAAGAAGAAGAAGAAGAAGAAGAAGAAGAAGAAGAAGAAGAAGAAGGAGAAGAAGGAGAAGGAGAAGGAGGACGAGGACAAGGAGGAGGAGGAGGAGGAGTGAATAAAAAGAAAAAAAGAAAAGTGAATGAAAAAGGAGCAAAAAACAGATAAAGAAAGCAGAATATGGGTGAGAAAAAAAAACATGATGAAGCAAGAAAAGAATAAGGGAAATACAGAAGATGGGTTAAGAGAAGGGAAAGAGAGAAAATGGCGGATAAATGAGGGGAAAAAGAAAAGTTGCCTAAAGGAGGGAAGAGGAGGTGAGGAGGGAGAGAATGGAGGGAGAGGGGGAGGGAAGGAGGGAGGGAAGGAAGGTGTTGGTAGACGGATGAATGAAGGGAAGAGAAGGATTAAAGGAGAAGGGAAGAGAGAGAGAGAGAGAGAGAGAGAGAGAGAGAGAGAGAGAGAGAGAGAGAGAGAGAGAGAGAGAGAGAGAGAGAGAGAGAGAGAGGGAGATGCTGGAGTTGATGGGGGTGAGAGGAGGAGAGAGAGAGGAGAACGAGGGGAGAGAGGGAGATGATGAGAGGAGAGGAGAGAGAGAGAGAGAGAGAGAGCGCTTGAGAGAGAGAGAGAGAGAGAGAGAGAGAGAGAGAGAGAGAGAGAGGCAGGTGTGTGTGTGGAAAAGAAACGAGGTTATGAAAAAGGGACGTGCCTGTAAAAGAGAGAGAGAGAGAGAGAGAGAGAGAGAGAGAGAGAGAGAGAGAGAGAGAGAGAGAGAGAGAGAGAGAAGGGAAGGGCGGCAGGTGAATCAAGATTGAGCGCCCCTGGTCACATTAATAAGGTAAGAGGGAGCCGAGGCAGATCCATGAAAAGGAGGGAGGAGGGAAAGAAGGGAAGGAAAGGGGGAAATCAGGGAGGAAAGGGAGAGGAAAGAGGAAACCAAGAAGGGAGAAAAGAGCAAACTAGGGAGAGAAGGGAGAGGAAATAGGGAAGTAGGGAAAGGGAGATAAAGCAAATAATGTAAACTAAGATATATGTATGATTTTTTTTCACCAGTAAACAAACCTAACCTGAGACTTTTTTCTCGTTTTTTCTTTCCTCCTCCTCCTCCTCCTCCTCCTCCTCCTCCTCCTCCTCCTCCTCCTCCTCCGCCTCCTCCTCCTCCGCCTCCTTCTCTCACACCACACACTTTCCTCATCCTCACATCTCCATCTCCACACCTCTCTCACTCCTCCTCCTCCTCCTCCTCCTCCTCCTCCTCCAACTCCTCAAGGTACAATGCCCGAGGGTTCGACCTGAATCGCAACTTCCCCGACTACTTCAAGCAAAATAACAAGAAGAGCCAACCCGAGGCGGAGGCGGTGAAACAGTGGATCTCCAAAATACAGTTCGTCCTGTCTGCCAACCTGCACGGCGGAGCTCTCGTTGCGTCCTACCCCTTCGACAACTCGCCAAACACTAGTACGTGCTCCCCATCCCCATTTCTTTTTGACTGAAGGGTTCTTGTAGGTCTTTTTAGGGCTTTTTTCCAGGAGAGTTAGGGAGGCCTGGTCTTGTTGGGATAATTAGTGTTGTTAGTGTTAATGAGGTCTTTGTTGTGGACGGTGTGGTGTGGTGTAGTGAGAGAACTGTTTTGAAGTGAGGATTGGGGTTTCTCTCTCTCTCTCTCTCTCTCTCTCTCTCTCTCTCTCTCTCTCTCTCTCTCTCTCTCTCTCTCTCTCTCTCTCTCTCTCTCTCTCTCTCTGAAGTATATAGTTATGGGCATGTAGGTTAATTTATGTTCGAAGTTCTTTAGGTATATGAGTATTATTGTGTACTAAGACATGTTTCTTTAGTTAAGTGTATATATATCAATACATCCCATAGGAATTCTTAGTATTAAGTGTATGTGTGATATCAAGAATACTTATAAAAAAACTCAAATTAATTTTCTTTTGGTGGAAACACCCTAAAAGAAAGAGAGTCAAGTAAATGAAGTGAAAGTTAGATATATGTGCTTAGGATGTTGTTTTGACCGCCATGTGACTAACTCTGCTCTTCTTGTGTCCTGTAGTCAAGGAGTGCAACCTGAAGCCATTATGTGCAGGTACACCACCTTGATAGCGTGTCACTCACTCACTCACTCACTCACTCACTCGCTGTCTAGTGCCCGCGGCGGTTTGAAGCGAGTTACTCATTCACTCATTATTGCCAGTATTGTTTCCTCTAGCTCCAGTTTGTTGTAAATCTAAAGGAAATTTGTTTTTTACTCTTTTTTTATTATTGGTTAGTTCATGGTTCATTATTTCCTTCCCCCCACACAAACCTTGCATGATGAGATGTAGACCGTCGACTATATAGACATATCAACGCGACCGTCCACAAACACTCAGTCTTTCATGAAACAAAGAAATTATGGAACAAGAAGAGGAAAAAAATGCTTCTTCAATAAAGTTTTTTATCATAAATCCAAGCAACATCCAACCACGGAATGGACCAGTTCTTTGTTATATTCTCGAAATTATTGTGATGTGGAAAGCTGCCATTGGAACCAACCATTGAGTTTCTTTAACTGATGTTGTTAGGTCCTTACTCATATAAAGTCGACGATTCACAACACCCAGGCAAGGAACAGGCATAAGTCATTATTCGATACTCATTACTGTGATACGAAAATTTTGAATTGTTTAAGGTAATATTCTCCATTTTTCAACGGGAACGAAGTAATCTGAAAGCGTACACATCTTACAGCAAATAAAGGAGACCTAAGATCTAATGGTTTCAACATCAGATTATTTTATCAAGAGATCCAATAACTGGTTACTGTGGGATCCAACACCCTTACTGAGGATTTAACGCCATTTATCGTGAGATCCAAATCCTTAATCATGATATCTAACTTATGATATCGGCCTTTGGAAAAACTATCGCAGCACATGTATAGCTCTCGCAGCAGCAGCTTTTTAGCACGTAGTATTTGCATTACTTTTCTCTTGAAATTAAAAAAGCGATCATTTCGTTTCTTCCTTTTCTTTTTTCCTTTTTTTTCGCCACACGATCGCCTCGACTCAAGCAATGGACTGGTCACAACTTCTGCGCATTTTAAACGAAACGCAAGGCAAAGACGGTAGGGAGGAAGTCGATTTTAAAAGTGGTGAGTTGGGTTTTCTTGGTTGAAACTTATTTTGTTGCTTTCGTGATTTGCCAAACGTGTGGTGATGTTATTGCTTTTGTGTTGCTTCCTTGGGGGCCTGTGGAAGTCTACCTTTATTATTATTATTATTATTATTATTATTATTATTATTATTATTATTATTATTATTATTATTATTCCGTATTGATTTATGTTTTTTTTTAATTTCTAACTAAGAAAACTACCGAAAATATTATAACTAATATATTTTGATGATGTTAAATTACCTTTTTTTCATTTATTTATTCTTTGTAATTTTTTTTTCGTAATATTTACCAATTTATGCTCTTTTTTTATATATTTGCGCATCGAAACAGCACTTTAGTTCCTTTACGCTACGTTATCACCGGTCTTCTCGATATATTTCTAACAACGAATGTATAAAAATCAAATAAAAATCAACCATCGTCTAACTCGCCCACTCCATAAACCAATTAATAAAAAAAAAAGACATTACAAAACAAAATATTACCGATGAAACTCTTCTAATTTGTAACTCTAACTAAACCCAAACACTGAATACGAGTCGACATCGCATGGTAGTGTTGTTGTTGTTGTTGTTGTTGTTGTTGTTGTTGTTGTTGTTGTTGTTGTGTTGGCGACGCTCAGTTGTCTGTGTTTCGTCCCTTAGACTCGATGGTCCTTATTCTGAAACGCTTTGGCTCTCTCAACGAGGCAAGTTTCCACAGTTTACAGAGAGGATTGTTGTGGGTTTCGTGAGTGTTTTCTCTCTGATGATGCTTAACTATTTCACTGCGACACGAAAAAATTAGCACCTTAATAATATAGGAACGTAGGATAAGAGAGTGGATTAAAACAATATATAACTCCCTATTTTTACCCAGTTTTAAAGATTAGACGTGGTGAGAGAACAAGTAAAGGTGTCTCAGAATTGATTGAGAAAACATGTACCAATTAGGAGGCAGTGTTAAGCTATCGCTGGAATCATGGAAACACTTTATCTTTATAACTTTTCAGGAGTTGTCAAGATAAGATGTTGTGATATTTCAGTCAAAGCCACAGAGATAATACTGTTGAGTTCTTATGAGTGTTTTAATCTACTTCATTTGTTTGTTTTTATGTTAGAGGGGGGAGCTGGGTAAGGGCAACAAAAACAATAAAAAATGCCACTAATATGCCTGTCCCCTTATAAGTCCAAAGGAATTAGCCAAAAATCAGGGACAGATGTATTGAAATCTCCCTCTTAAATGAAGTGCAGAATACTTATTAAACTCACTTAGATCTTGAAAACACTCTTCAAAAACCCTGTAAAACCAACGTGATTCTTAAGATACAGCAAAGATGAGACTATTATTAGAATCGTAAAAAAAAAAAAAAAAAAAAAAAAAAAACACTCACAAAAACCCGCGTCATTGAAAGTAGAATCTGAATATAAGCCCAATAAAACGCCCAAACGTGTGAGAATTGGGGCCATCTTTGTTTTATCATTCAGTATAGTCA
Source organism: Callinectes sapidus (assembly GCA_020233015.1). Lineage (NCBI taxonomy): Eukaryota > Metazoa > Arthropoda > Malacostraca > Decapoda > Portunidae > Callinectes > Callinectes sapidus. Next base: position 2,225,996 of record CM035206.1, on the reverse strand, counting down.
ATTGTTCATTGACGTGTTTTCTGCTTTTAATTATTGTAGGTAGTGCATCTTTCACCTTTGCACCTTTTAGTTTATTTTCTGAGATTAGTGTATTTGCATGGTTTTTGATGATGATTTATTCCTTTTCAATGCACTTGGCTTCATTCTTCCCGTTTGCGTGTGTAGTAGTTCCTAATTTATAATACATAATGACTATACTTCAATAACTAAATACAAACATTAATACCTAAATACCATATTAAAGTCTCCCAACGTTCAAAAGACTCGAAAATAAACACACCTAAATAACAACAACTTGAACTCCAAAGTGTCAGTCTACTTCAGTCCACATTCTTTTCGTTCTCTAAGTGCAAGATTCTCCTTATTTCCTTTTTTCACGTAAACTTTCACCCACAGTCCACCAAAAAAAATGGCTTTCTTGGCAGTTCTGTTCGTATAGTCTTATAGTTTTATACACACACACCCACCCACCCACACACACACACACACACACACACACACACACACACACACACACACACACACACACACACACACACAGTAGTAGCAGTAACAGCAAACAAGTCACGTTCAGCGTAGAAACTATCTTTGCAATTCTGTACCAATCAGATTAACTCATTTCACTCCTGCATTCTCATTGGTCAGTCAGTTAAGCAAGTGTGGATTGTCTTCTCGCTGAACGATGGTTTTGTTTATGGCAGATTGAACTTAGTGACTGAAATAGTGAAATAAACAAGTAGCCACAATACACTGAAAAAGATTCCGTGACAATACGTGGTTTGCCGGGATGTGACCTTGTTTGAACGTGTGCTGGGACGGTGATCCAATGTTACGTGAAGACTGATAGATTCTATCTAGATCCATATTTTAATTGGCCAAAGAATATATAGATAGAAAAAAAAGTGATGGTAAGAGGAAGAAAAATTGTGCTAGATTCTCTCTCTCTCTCTCTCTCTCTCTCTCTCTCTCTCTCTCTCTCTCTCTCTCTCTCTCTCTCGCTCTCGCTCTCGCTCTTAAATTAAAGATAACTCCCTGATCGAAGTCTCAGTCACTTTCCCAGACAGATTCTTTCCCTCGGTATCAAATCTAGTTAAGTTAATTAGCGGAAAAGTTCATTACCTCTCCCCGGTCCGACTCTCCTTTTCTCGGTCTTGTCTTTGAGAATTATCGGCTCAGATACAATTATTTTACCACTACAAACTTGCTTCTGCTACCAAATGCGAGTCCTCGGTAAAACTACTAATTTGACCCCTTCCGCACAATGACGTGGTTTTATATTCATTATGTTTACTATTACATGGTTTTATTCAATTTCAGAAATTTGTGTAGGGTATAAAACGGTGAAGACTGGCCATTATTTTGTTTAACCTCCATATACCCTTCTAATGTCAATAAAATCTTCTAATCATGCCCCAAACTCGTAGTAAAAATGCGTCCCAGTACTGAAAGGGTTAATATGAGAGTTGTAACAGGACATTTTCAAATTTGATAGAAGTTTTATTGTTTTAAAAGACGCTACTGATCATAAAAGGATCGATCACTTTGTTTCATATGTTTTTGGACTTGTAGTTGTGCTTTCGGTCACTAAAATCCCCTTATGTTATTCATATTAATCTGTTCAGTGCTGAGACGCTTTTTTATCATGAGTGTTGGGTATGATCAGATTATCTTATTTACATAAAAAAAGAGTCTATGGAGGTCAGAAGATCACTATTCTAATCCCCACATAAGTTTCTGAAGCTGCATAAAACCACCAAATGATAGGCAGAATAAATATGAAAACACGTCATGTTGCTGAATGGGTGAAGCTACTTATTGTAAAAAGCGTAATGCACTCAGTAGTAGTCCAAAGTTTAGTCAGAAGTTTAAATTTCCTCAACAGATTTATTTTTTCTATAACTTTTCATTGCAAAACCACTTTGTAATTTTTTTTTTTTTTTTTTTTTTCATCTCGGGAAGCTATCTTTCAGTACCATTTCTGACTTTCTGGCTTAATTCCCAAGTCTAATCTTTTCTCTCCGTTGCGAGAATCTGACACAAGTTACATTTTCCATCTTAATCATATAGATCAAACATATGAAACCAAGTCAATTTCTCTGCGTCAACTGCTAAAATCTATCAGTTGAGACGTAATTATTTATCACCTGTGTGGGAATGTATCAGTCTTTACCGCTTCGCCCTTCCCAGCACGTCCGAACTGAGCATCGTCTCCGGCAACACACTGACTATCTCGTCCTTTAATTAGCCGTTCATCTCCCCGCAGTCTTCCAGCAGTATACATCAACACCTTCTCTGACGCCGGATGAGGACGTTTTCAAGCACCTGGCTGGCATTTACTCCTTCAACCACGGTACAATGCATTTGGGTTTACCTTGCAAGCCCGGTGCACCTGCCTTCACCAATGGTACCACGAACGGAGCTGCCTGGTACCCTCTTACAGGTACATTTGTTGTGATTTCATGTGAAGTATCTTTTGTTGTGGTTTACGTTAATGTGTTTTGGTGGTGCTTGTTATTTGTTAAGTGTTGTGCATGGTCTTGTGTATTCTGTGTTCCTGCTCTTCACTCGTGCCCATCTTTCTTTTCTTTTTTGTTCTTCTTGTAATGTTTTGCCTGGTACATTTATCCTCACCTTGACTGCTGACTGACTATCTCACTTCACTGGAAGATTGGTTTTTAATTTTCAAGTTCATTTCCTTTTTCTGTGTATTTATTCCTGACTGGTATCGCTAACTTTAAAAACCCGTGGTTCACTTTGATAAAAATATATTCATAACTCGCCAATGGAATGACTGACTGATTAATTAAGCGACTGATTTACTGACTGAATCGATTGCTTTTTTACTAACCAGAATGGCTGACTGACTGATTAACTGAGTGACGAATCGGTCTCCTCAATAACTTGCTGATGGACTCACTGACTGACTGCTTGACTGGCTGATCAACTAACTGACTAACTGACTGACTGACTGACTAACATATTAATTGTCTGATTTACTAAGTGACTGAATAGACTACTGGCTGGCTTACTAGCTGATTTACTGATTGACTGAGT
>CM035206.1:2153638-2194008 GCA_020233015.1 Callinectes sapidus | reverse complement strand
AGAGAGAGAGAGAGAGAGAGAGAGAGAGAGAGAGAGAGAGAGAGAGAGAGAGAGAGAGAGTATATTAACCGTACAAAATTTAAATAATTATCCTCGTTTTCCCTAATAGAATTGTATGTCTTTCACCTTTTGGCTCGCAAAATCGTGTCATTACGTAGACGGAAGCAGGACAGGGAGACGTGGGCCGCTGTCACGAGCAGCTTGTTTTTTACCCGACACCGCGACGTCTTGCAAGGGACGTGTCAGGCGAGGTGATGCTTTCCGCCGATAAACACTTTTTCACTTCATTGAAAACAGTTCCCCTCCTAAATTAAACGTCCTTCTCTTGCTACGTTGCATTTGAGGAGTCAATCGTATCTTTGTAAATATACGTGTGTACATTGCTGTGTGTGTGTGTGTGTGTGTGTGTGTGTGTGTGTGTGTTGCTGCCAGGCGTGGAGGACGAAAGTACTTCAATGTTATAACAGAAGTATAATATTATGAACTTTAATTAATAATGCTCTCGTTTTATCTGGAACTCAATAATACAGGAGAATAAAACATAGGAAACCTTACAAAAAGATAAGGGAGACAGGGAGAATGAGAAGGAGGCTAAGGAAAAAAACTAAAAAGGATTAGAAAAAGGTGAAAAGTACACTTTGCAATTATTCCTGGAGCGCCACCATCATTCGCTAGCGTGGGAATGGAGCTGACCTTTCCCTCCACCTTGCTTTCCCCGCCAGCCCGAGCCAGACGTCCTGCCCAGCGGTCCGAACCTTCACCACGGAGCGCCGCAGCCTCCGCCACCTTCCGCTGCGGTAGGGCTCTTTGGGGCTCCTGGGGTGTTGCTTGCTCACCCTGCCCACATCCCTAGTGCTAGCTACTCTCCTCTCACTAGTCACAATGGATACACACAGTTATTGTTGAAGATTTTGGATCAAACAAATGTCAGAAATATTAAGGAAAAATATAAGATTGATTAATATTGAACAAACTAAAATCTAAAATGTAAAATGATGAAGGAATCAGTGAAGCAGCATCCAACATATTCTGACACATATCTATTCTACTTTAAATTATGGAGAAAATTATTTTGAAGGAACCTTGGGGAGGAATAAACACTGAGGGAATTTACGACATACCTACATTGAGATAAAACCATTATAAACAGCACTGTATCCGATTATTATTGTTCAAAATAAGTGTGTGTTCCCAGTGTGTCCCTTTATTCCATCTTGTTATGTAAAGTTGCAAAAAAGAGAGTAAAACAACTCTTCACGTAAGGAAGGTCATGTGTTATGTAATTCTGAAGTAAAAGAAAAACTGAACGTAGTTTTGCAAAACCAACCACTATTTTTCTCAACCACTATTTTTCTCTTCGTTTTCTTCTGTTTTCTTCTCTCCTTCCAAATAATATACTGACTCTTCATATTTCTGCTGTGTATTCATTAGTCAGCATTTTCTTCAGGTCTGTCAATCTTTTATTCTTTATTTTCTCCACCATGTGTAAACAACTCGCCAGTTCTTCATTTTTGCAACTGTACATGCATTGATCAAAACCTTGTACGTGTCCTGTCAATCTTGATGTTTTCTGTATTGTTTCTCTTTCCTTCTTTTTTTTCTACTGTTTTCTGGATGACCGATCTTAAACCGTTTGGCAAGCGGCTTTTCCTGACGCAGCGGGCCGGGAGTTCTTGGCGAGGGTTTGCAGGCAGCGGCGCGTTGGGTTTTGTGGGTCGTCTGCATCTTTTAACGACGCTCAAGTGGAGGAGGGAACGCGGCCTCTTTATGGCGGTCATATAATGTTGCGTTACGGACCTGCAGACGCGGAATAGCCAGTCCTCGCCAGCAATTCTCCCCGCTGCGCCAGGAATTATTCTCCCGCATCCCGTATCTCTTAGCATTTCCTATTAAATTATCTCTTCTCGCTTCTCTACTCTTGTCTTATCTTCTCTTGTTTTATTCTTTTCTCCTCTCTTTCCTTCTCTTCTTTTTTTACTTTTTTCTTTTCTTTCTTTCTTCTCTTCCTCTTTCTGACAGTTATCTTTAATATATATCCTAATGACTTTTCATTTTTATTATCATTATATATATATATATATATATATATATATATATATATATATATATATATATATATATATATATATATATATATATATATATATATATCACATATGAAATTTCTGTCAAAGTTCAGTTATAGCTTTATCATCTTTCGTGTAATATTTTTCCTTATTCAAATTTCAATGCTTTTAGATTCATTAGCATTACTTGTGATGTTACATAAAATTTCCATATTATGATTAACCCCTTTGATAAGTCTAGCATAGTATCTAAGTCCTTTTAGTCAATATATTTTCTTCTTCTCTTAATGAATTACCAGTTAGAGTATTTTATGCCTGTTCTTTATAGAAAGTGATATAAGAAAAAACATTTTCATTGCATTTACATATTTTCTGTCTCCTCATTCTCTAATGTTATGTATGTATTTGACATTATCGTTCGGGTATCCAATAATGCTTAAAGTTTACAGCAACTAAGTGCAGTCGTATCTTGATTATCTGTGAAGATTAGCAGGAATGCAGACACTTTGTGCATGTAATGTAACACTTACTATGGATGGGGAGGAGCACACAAATAACCTGCCACCTCTAGAATGTAAAATCCTTTCACTTCTTTTCAGTTTTAGTGGCATGAGTAGGCATGTTTCCTTTATTACTCACAACTCCCTCACCCTTTCGTCCGTTTGTTAATGATTGGTGAGAGTGTTAACATGGACTGTCTCCTTTTGTTCTCCCTGGCAGGTCCCACTGAGCAATCCTAGCGCTTCCAGTGTCGCTGCCACACTCGCTTTGGGCATTGCCGTGCGTTCTCTTTGGTCATAATAGAAGCGAAGACTTGTCGATACCCTTGAGGTGTCGCATCTTGCAATTTTCCTTATATTCTGGTGGTTTTGAATATTGTTTTGCCATTTAATGTGTTAAAAGTAAGAAATGACTACAGATGTAATTGATAATTTCACTTATCGTTAAAGCTGAAAAGAGGCTTTTTTTTCTGTCAATGTAGTCAGTGTATTCCTTTGGGTACAAATTCCGTACGACTGACGTTTCATGTACGTAAAGTTAGATTTACTTGATGTCAAATGTGCACGTGTGACAAAAATCTTATCCATATTATATTGCACTACGTCTAGGTTAAGCTTCCTTCACATGACAAACTATGTGTGTATTTAAATAGATTATCTCTCATTGCTTTATTCAACGCGAATGCTTAGAAAAGTATTCAGTAAGTGTCTGTCGCTTCCACCACTGTGAATGCTTTCCAGTTACCTCTTGCAGTAATAACAAAGAATAACATTTTTTATTTATTTTTTTAATATCACAAGCCTAAATGTTTGAAATCTACTTGTGTAATTGCATCCTGAACTAAAAGAAGAAGATAAGTTAACAGTTTTAGTAGTACCGAAACTGCTACAATTAGTGTATACAATTATCGAGGTACTGTGAGATTACCGCTGAGTCCACACCTTCTGCAACAGCAAACGCAAATACTAAGAACATTGGTCTAGTCACCTGAACTCAGATTACTTCTATTACCTACGCGATTAATTCTAATAATGACCAAAGCATCATCGCATAAATGAAGTCGATCCTTATATATTTAACACCGCCACACACCTGAACGTTACCACCTGTAAATGCCTGTGCTTAGGATTGCTCACCTGCCCTGCCCCATCAAGACTCACCTGACGCAGAAAACGGGAAGTGGAGGGTTGCATGGTGTCTCCACCTACCACTAACCACGACACGGGTAAAATGGGATAGTAATGGTGGTGGTTGTGATGATGGTTGTGTATGAGGACATTGCCTGCCTGTGTATGTTACTGCTTGCCTTGTGTCTGTTGTGTATTATATTTTTTCCTACTTTCTTAATTTCCCTTGCTTTTTGTGACTAGTTGATGTGCGTTTCAACTTTAAAATTGTCTTCATCTTTTCTTTTCTCGTTGTCTTTTTTTCGTCCTCACGTCTTACGATTCCTAGAGCAGCTTCATAATGAGTTGCCAGTGTGTGTGTGTGTGTGTATATATATATATATATATATATATATATATATATATATATATATATATATATATATATATATATATATATATATATATATATCTATATATATATATATATATATATATATATATAATGTGTGTTTCGTTCTGTTATAATATATTTGTGTGCTCCTTATGTATCTGCCGCTGCCGCTAGAGAGAGAGAGAGAGAGAGAGAGAGAGAGAGAGAGAGAGAGAGAGATACTACCACACACACACATATATCATTGTCTCACACTCCCACTTCTGCATTCCCAGGACCGCGTGAGTCACCACCCTCGCCCAACCTTCGTAGGAGGGCCAGGACAGCAGCAAGGCGCGGCCCCCAACAACCAGGGCGTAATATCCGGCTTCTTCTCCTCCATCTCTGACCAGATATCCAGTGTCTTCAAGATCTTTGGCTGAATGGCTATTGTCTGTCCCCTTATAGATTAGACATGACTGATTGTTGTTAGAGTGAATGTTTGTTTTCTTTTATTTCTTCTTTTTTTAATCCAGCGCCTTGGAAGTCTTTGCAGGTTTCCGTTAGATGATCATTGTTACATCCGTTAGCAGTGTTAAGATGGATATGATGTGATGTAATTGTTATCCCCCCAAACTGTAGCATTGTTCTTAATGGCGGGAGAGATTTAAAGATGCGTACCTAAATCGTTGTTATCCCCCTGTTCTCCCCATCATCTGGTTCACTGTTGTCCCTCCCCCGGCTCCCTCCCCATCCTGCCCCAATCAACACTCGCCGTCAGTAGTTTTATCCTCAGCGGGAAAGGTTTCGTCGTGTGTTTTTAAGGGTGGACGTTATTGCTGGCGCTGTGTCGAAGAATGAACTGCCACGTCGCTTTTATCATGTAGAGACCGTGCGGCGACCATAGTAATGTTGTGTAGGTTTGCATTCCCAGCCACAGCGCCCGGAGGAACGCGACGCCTACAGCAATGGATTAGTTGTAAAAGTCCGAAGTTTGTTGTTGATTGCAGAGACTAAGTTAAGCGACGGTTGTATTAGTCATCGAGTATTGTTCAATTGTTATGCATTTCTCGCTCCATTGTTGTGAACGCGAGGGATTTAATAGAAGCACTGGATTATTGATAGCATTCTTCCGTTTGTTATTGATCGTAGAGAGACTAAGCAGTGACTGTAGTATGGTTCAGGTAATGTCCGATAGTTTTGCATATCTCGCCATATCGAAGGTGACGTGTGAAGTGCTGAATTAGTGGTAAAGTTCTGTAGTTTGCCTTGACGCTCGAGTGGAGCAAATCGTCTCGTTTATTCATCAAGATAAAACACGTCTCACTTAGTACAATCGTCTGGATGTACATTTGGTCGCTGAGAGAAAGGCACATTTAGTAGAGCAAGTACATAAGATAGGGGCGTAACGCATGCATATTTCACCCTCAGGTTACCCCTAAGTTATATCTGTACAAGGGTTAACAAAACTTCAAGACCCTGCAGAAACATACCAGCCGAATTTTGCCACATTGATGCACCACAGCGACCAGAAAGCACCGCCAGTTATTACAATATGTGAAGGTGAAAAATATAAATTGATGAAAAAGCAGTTAAATTTTAGAGTTCCTGTAGCACGAGGAACATCATTTGAGGCTGTGAGTGGCCCAGCATGGCACAAGACGACCGGTTGTTGTTTCTTCAAGGTCTTAATTCAGAACCCGTGCAGTGGTGCGTTTTTACTTCAACGGTGACACGTCGTTGCTTTCATATTGTGCATGAGAAGTGAATGAGCGGTGCTCTATTCAACTTAACTTGACGGATAGGTCAGTTCCTCCTTCTGGCTGCTTTAACAAGATGGCATTTTGAATATATACGGAGCTTGCTCTTTATTAGATTGCGAAGTGGATTAAATTTGTTCAGAAAATTGCATTTTGTTCGGTAAGGAAATAGAATGGATTCAGAAGACTGTTTTGGGCTAGTTTATGAAGATTCCACTTTCACCACTTTAAGAAGCTTGCATTTGCCAGAGAGTGATTACACTGGTTCAGTCAATACTTTTCACGACCGATCATGTAATCATCAATTGCTCTTCCCTCGTACTCTCAAATCCCCAAAGCACGAGCACACTCCCTGCTTTGCTTCATTAACCAACTCAACATTCCTCTGCACTTCTTCATTTCTTTATCTACACATATGTCAAGAAAGGCTGGATTCGGGTTCATATAGAATCGTTAGGATCGCCACAGCTTAAAGCAACAATGAAGCCAAGAACACTGGATGTGACTGGCACATCAAGACCGGCCGGTGCTCGCTCCGTTGTCGCTGCTTGGAGAGGGAAGGGACGCACTCGTTCAAGTTGAGGTGAAGAATCACGGGCACTTATTAGGTAGTGTAGTGGCATTACAGAGGTGAAGTGAGGTGACAGGTAGACATTCAAAAAGCGACTCGTTGTAGTCTGTATAGATATTTATTTTTAGCGTAGTTTCTTCATACCTACCACGGGCCTTTTCAAATGCACATCATCCTTTTCTCTGGTGATAAAGACGAAGGAGAGAGATATATAGACATGAATATATAAGGAGAAAAATCACGCTGCATGCCTTAATTGTCTGTTACTTTTGACTAATGTGATGTTAGTGTAGGGTTAAGTGTGAAATGTGTACTTTTATTTATTTATTTATTCAGTCTGGTCTGGAGAAAGTATCGCTGTGAGCGCCTGGGACCAGTTAAGATTAGTTTTGTAACCCTTATTGAAAAGTATTGCGGATGTGTTTTAATACATCATTTTAGACCAATAATGAATAAGTACCACATTCCCGTTACTTTTTAGAACTGTCAGTAAGTAGCACTAAGATAATACAGATGTTCTCTCCCTTTATTATTATTATTATTATTATTATTATTATTATTATTATTATTATTATTATTATTATTATTATCATTATTGTCAATGTGTAGATCCATTTCGCATACGTCTGCCTTCCATTAAGCTGCCTTTTCATTGTTTAGAGCAACGTGGAGGACGCACAAGTCTCTGCACATGGGCCTCTTTGTCAGACAGTCCTGCGTTCAGCGACGTAAAACCTATGACAGGTTGTGTAAATCCCTCGTTTTTTGGGTCGAGAATTGCCATTTTCTCACCACAGACAAAGGCCATTTATCAGCTGGAGTGACGGTGATTTCTGCCATCTGTCTGGAATTATGTCCCTGGATGCTCAGTTGTCAGGGAGGCTGGTGTGCTGCGTGTCTCGGCGCCTCGCCCTGCAGGTCCGAAGCGAGAAGGCAACCCTTATCGTTATTGCTGTTAGGAAACGAGACCTGGGTGTGTCCTTTTAGGTGTTCATGTGTCCCTGACATGATGTTCGCTGGAGGATCTGGTAAACTGTGATTTTTTTTATTATATTACTTAATGTAAGTGTATGTTCGTATCTTCCTTTCCTTAGTGCACGTAGCATAATGACCATTTATGCAGAGTGACGTGTCTTCAAGAGGGTTAGGCGAGTGACATGCGGTGTAGAACGAAATTATTGTCCACAAGAAAAATTATTTGTTAGAGTTATGCTTGTTGATGCTGTATTGACAGAAATGCTGACCAACTATATTTTTACTATAAAATGTCACTGTTTGGTATGTACATGTGTTATTTAAATAGATAATCAACAGTATCTGATCTGCTTCACTCGATTCCCCCAAATTACTGATATATATATATATATATATATATATATATATATAGATATATATATCTAGATCTATATAATATATATATATATATATATATATAATATATATATATATATATATATATATATATATATATATATATATATATAAAGCTTCACTCCCTTAATGCATTCCCAACCCATTATTTTGATTTTACCCATAGGTTAGAGACTCAATCAACACACAGCCAGTAGGATTTTCTGTAACTCCAGTGTTTGGTTACCATCTGGAGCTGATTGTATGAGGGAATCTTCCATACAAGACAAGTCTCCGTACCCTACAACACTGAGTTCTCAAAACGACAATTCATTACCACAGAAACGACAAATTAAGTTTTCATATGTGTATTTCCCACTGATAATGCAAAACCCTCATTCACCTGTCACTAAAATAACGATAAAATCTTTTTGAATATTAATGACTTCTAGTAAAATGCGTTTTAAATAAATAGTACTCGAAATAATAAACAAAAAGGTTTGAGAGACCCCCACCTTGACCTTCCAATCAGCAGCCTTGCTCCCGCGCGTCGTGATGGAAGATGAGGCGAAGAAGACTCTAGGAAACCTTTGCTCCCACCATCGAAGGTCACCAGGTAAGTGACGCGAGAAAACTGGTCTGGCGGGTTGGCGGAGCATCCTTTCATGTAACCCTTATGGCGCAACGCGTTAAGTTTGCCTTTACCTGATTTTTTTCCTAGTATCAGTTTCCGTATGTACACTTACTATCTATTTATCTATTTTTCATTTATTTTTCATTGGTCTTTTCTTCCATTGCTTAAAATCCTTGCATTTATTCACGTCGTCTCATATTTTGATATTATTTAAAGCTCCCACGTTTTCGTTTATCATACCCCAGCCAAATAAGTGGTCAGGATCTAACTTTCTATAAGAAGGCATATAATGAGTCATGCACGATACACTTGTAGAAATCTGTGGAAGTGTTTATGGTGACATGATAATGAAGATGCAAAGGTAAGAATTATACGTGATAAGTGTATCCTTTACTTTGGGAAATCAATATATATAAAGTGGGCTAAAATCCTTCATTTTCTACGTAGTTTACTTTGTGAACAACATATTCTAATTGGAAATAACAAACATAACACGAAGCATGACTCCACACATCACTGAAGTACAAACCCACAGACCCACACGAGAGAAGTCACACAATTCCAGGAAGTGTAGCAAATAACACAATCTCAGCTCTGCGGACACAAAGACCTCAATATAACAAAGCACTACGTCACACTAGGAAATGAAACGCAGTCCTCCCTATAAATACCGTTTTCTCTCCCTCGGTCTCAAGCAATGGCAGCTGTCGAGGGTCAGCTGTTGCATCTACTTGATCATGAACATCCTCCTTCTCCTGGCTTTCCACACTTATGTAGTCGGTAAGCTTACACCCGAGGATGTGATAGTGTCTGGGGAGGATTTCAGCCCAAAAAGGATCTAAGTTCACGGTGAAATAAGGAAGATATTGGCGAAAATGTGAAGTGGCAATTTTGCATTGTTTGGTGAGGTTGAGTCTGCACTGCCTTGTCTGCTACGAGTGACAGACAAGGTGAACGGCAAGACAGCCTGGGTGACGGCCCGCTGTGGGATTTATGTGCATCAGTGTGCCGTGTGTGTGAAGTGTTGAGTGCAGTGATGACTTGACTATTGTGCTGTTCAGTGTGACAAGTGTGATGGTGACTGAGCGAGTAGTGTCAGTGCGTATAGCGTAACACAGTGTACGAGTGAATGAATAATTGTATTGGTCGAGGGTGATGTATGACTGATTATTATTTGTCTTATTATTCCTTGGTCAAGTGAGGTTAACATAGCTTCCGTTTAATACTGGTTAATTGTGCATAGCTTTGTTATCGTCCATCTCCAGACTTTTCGTATAGATTCAGGGAAAATTTACCGGGTTTGGACCTTGTTTCTAATCATTAAAAGACAATCCGAGGTAATAGAGTACTTACTTCAGAACATGGCTTTGATATATATATATATATATATATATATATATATATATATATATATATATATATATATATAATATGGAGACGGTGTTTGTAAAGCCATTGTATTGAAGTTAATAATACAGTATTATTTCATATTAGGTTTGGTTATATGTGGTTTAGTTTGTCTTTTAATTTTTCTCAATTGTGATTTTTTTTCTTTTTTTTTTTCCAAAAAAGTGGTATTCTGTACTTGGAATTTTCCCCCACAATTGTCATACATTGTTTGCTTTGTCTTCACCCTCTCCCCCTTAAACCCTGATCCTTCACAATCCCCCAAGCTTGCTGGGGGTGATGGATGGGGTGGGAATGGAGGAAAATGGGGAGATCCAACACTAGTTTTATCAATATACACAGAATTACAAAGAACTTGATGAAGCAGGTGTTTCCTTTGGGGGATATAACCATTAAGGGTGTACTGTATAGAGAACTAGTGTCCAAGAAATACATGAACACATTATTGGGGTCAGGAATGTATCTTCAGTTGTGATTTTTAGACAGCCTACCTACTCCAACCTAACCTAATGATTGTCATACCATTGTAAGTATCTATTGGTACAGAGAAGGCAGTGTTTTTCAAGCCTCTACTCTACATAAGCTAATGAAATCTAATAGAATATACTTTGTTTATCCCGGTACATACACTTATAGTTCTTATTACATTCCTGGTCAGGTGTCAAGTGAAGGTGACTAACTGAGTGGCTTGGGAATCTTTCATATATTTACTTAAACTTTTACCATAGATTACCATTATTGTTTTGAGTAATGCAAGAAGTGCATTTGATTTGAAATAGTGTAAGGGTTTTTTTTTTTTTTTATTGCAGTGTTGGTACTAGCATTTGTGTCTATGAATGTGTTATTGTTAATACACCAAACCTTATTGCATCACAAATGCCTGACCCTCAATATCTCACAACACATTATGAGCCCAGCTGTGTGTTACATGTATTACATACTATCAAGATGATATATATAAATAAATGTAATGTAGTATGAAGTGAAGGTGGAGATAGAGTCAGTTAGTTATTCTTTTTTAAGTTTCCCTCTCAACAACACTTTTCCTGTATTGTTTAATGTTCAAGTTTCCTCTTCTGAAGTTTAAGGATGAGGGTAATATAGTATAAAGTGAAAGCAGAGATAGAGTTATTTATTTTCTAAGTTTCCCTCTCAACAAAACCTTTCCTGTATCACTGTCTGTATTGATTAGTGTTTAAGTTTCCTCTTCTGAAGTTTCCTTTGTCTGTTCCTTAATCTTCATGTGAAAAGTATTGACGATGCATTATTTTAAGCTTTCCTTTGCATGTCCTCAGTCAATAGTGTCAGCCTGGTGCCAGAGGTGAGCCAGGAGGGTCTGCTGCAGCCGTACTCCACCTATGCGGATGTCACACTGTTCCACTTTCACATTCCTGATGAGGTGACGAGGGTGACCTGGGAGTTCGCTGCCTTTATGGACGACCCAGGATGTCCTATACGCGAGGTTCACATGTAAGCAACTTTGTGCACCTTCTAATGCAAGAGTTAACCTGTATTCTCAATCACTCGTACCTTTCTCTGGTAAACTCTAGAACTCCTTACCTGCTTCTATATTATCAACTTCTTATGATGTGACTTAATTTTAGAGGGAGGTTTCAAGAGACTTATTTATCCCTTTCATTTGGCTCAGACCTACAAGGGGACTGGCAACTAAGTGGGTCTTTTTTATTACTTTTTGTTGGTGTTGGGTAGCTTTCTACTCTCAACATATAAAAAAGAGGTTATGTATGGGATCACATGAAAGAATGAACTATGAAATGTTGGTGGACTTCCTTCTGTTTTCTTGTGTTTATCGTATTTTTCTTATCTATAGCTATTGTTTCCCTGGTTATCTTGCACTGATTTATTGCTGCATTTGTGGAAGTATTTTTGTACATCCTTTTACCCTATCAAGTAGCCATCAAGATTTCTTACATCTGAGGGTGAGAATGTGTAGGGAAATATTAGTAGCATGCAGAGAACACTGGTGATGAGAGACTGATAGGCTTTGTAAAGGAAAGGGGTGGCATGTATTGATGTTATTGTATTAGTATGGTTAACCCCTTCAGTACTGGGACAAATTTTTATCACAAGTTAGTTTTTGGTGTGATTAGATTATCTTACTTACATTAAGATAGGTATGTGGAGGTAAGAGGATTAATAGCCAGAGTCTTCCCTATTTCAATCCCCTCAAGTGTCTGAAGTTGTGAAAAATTCCTAAATAGTTAGCAGAATAAACACAAAAATGCATTGTGGTACTTTATGGGTTGAGTTGAATGTTGAGTGAATGAGGAATATAAGGTGAAATAAAGAGATCTCTACATGGTCCTCTGGTGAAGTTATCAAATAAAGGTAGAGGAAAAGAAATATGAATCATTATAATATTCTATGATGTTTTATCAATTGCCCTGTACATTTGCAGACTTGTTCAGCATGGAAGCTACCCAGTCATCACTCCCACCAATTCAACACTGCGGGATTACATGTACATCCACAAATCTTCAGTGCACAAGGTATATAGTAGTTGTGTCATCCTCTCTCTCTCTCTCTCTCTCTCTCTCTCTCTCTCTCTCTCTCTCTCTCTCTCTCTCTCTCTCTCTCTCTCTCTCTCTCTCTCTCTCTCATACATTCCTTTCAATCTTAACTCCTATGAAAAAAACTTAGATTGATCAGCACTCATATTTTGTTGCAGGTGTTGACAAGATCAGCCTACCAGCCCCACGATGCAACAGTCCTGGCAGTGTACAGTCCCTTGCCCGGCAGCTGGTTCACTGCTGCTTACATCCCAGACTGGAATGAGCAGATGCAGCAGGAGGTTGTGCTTCCATTCTTTGTCCATTATATTTAATCATATTGTTAATACTCTCACAATGGGGAGTTTTAAAAGGTTAGACAAGTTTTTGGAGGGTGATGATAGGTGGAATTAGGCAGTGGTGCTCACACAGGGACTGCCAGGAATAGGTCTAATGGCCTCTTGCAGCTTCCCTCATTTTCTTATGTTCTTATGTAGTGTTGGTGAAAAAGTGTGTGGTTTTACTCTCTTTGATTCAGTACAGGTTGTAGTGGTGATGGTGATGACAGCATTTTTTTCTTTTTATTTCTCTGATTAACTAAGTATAGTAAGTGATTATGTTTTGTTTCCTTTGTCTATTACAGTCTTGGTATAAAAAAGTATCTGGTTTGCTTTTCTTGATTGGGTACAGGAAGTGGGTTGTGATGGTGCTGGTGATAACAGCTACTTTTTTCTCTCGCTCTTTTTTCATCCTCCTCCTTCAAAGTTATGTTGAAAAGTGTTTAATTTCTTATTATTTCTGTACAAAAAAAGGAAGTTGTATTAATGGTAAGGATTGTTTCTTGCCTTATCAATTTCTAAGTTGAAGTTTTCCAAAGCTATATTATTTTATCTTGTAGTTAGATGATCCTTTCTCTTTCTTTGGAATTCCAAGATCTTTTTTCCTCTTAATCATTCTCCTTTGAAGAGTATTAACAAGTCATCTCTGTAACTGTAGTGGTCTTTTCATTTATTACTCTGTTGACATGATTTCAAGAGAGTGATATGCGATTGAATTTTTAAAGTATTTTTGCCGTAGTCAGTTATCAAGTCACATAAGGGAAATAATTGAGGCTTGCAATGCATTTCAGGGGATCATCCACAAGTGCCGTTATAGTCTGGGTTCCATCGCTATGTGGAGTCAGAAGGATAAAGTCAAAACCCTCCACATCGGTGCCAAGCAATCTATACGCACACATGAGAATCTTTCATACTACAGGTGTGTCTGTTATTGCCTGCTGTCTCTTGCTCTTGCCCAAGTTTGACAAGAAATTTTAATCTAAGATGCACTCAAAAGTGCCAGTATACTTTTATGAGCAGCAAATTTGTGCCATAAGTAGAATAGGTCTAATGACCTCTTGCAGCTTCCCTCATTTTCCTATGTTCTTGTAGGATGATAAGTGAAATTAGGCAGTGGTGCTCACACAGGGACTGACATGAATAGGTATAATGGCCTCTTACAGCTTTCCTCATTTTATGTTCTTATATTCTTATATGCATTTTAAATTAGATTATGCCTGGAGAATGTTCTTAAAACTCCCTTTCCTCTCCCAGATTTTACATTCCCTCACACACCTGGTTCTTGCAAGTCAACATCTCCAACTGCCGCATGTTGGAGCGAATCTACGACCACAACTCAGGGGAGCGAATGTTCCGGTGGTGTGTGCGGTCCCTGTTCCTCGAGGCTCGGTCCCTCCCCATTTACAACACAGAGTCAGGTGTGGCTAACTTAACAGAAGGTGGTGGATATGTATTTACCGAGACCAGGCCATATGCTGATGCTTATTACTACCTCCTGGTGGATACAGAGGGAGAGACCAGCCTGGACATCACTATACAAACTAGAGGTAAGATCCTACTGGGTTTCTTTTTTATATTTTTTGTGTTCTATGGGGTTTAATACTTTTCTTGTGATTTGGGTTGTCTTCCATATTAACAAAGCACCCCAGAGATCTTTTGTCTTAACTCATTCATCTCAAAGAATTCTTTCATCTAAAGACTGTTAAATGAACTGTTTTTTAATTGTCTTTTCTATCTTTCTTGTTTCTTAAGATTTTATCGTTTTAGGACTGTATTGTGGTGTATGTTGCAGTGAAAGAACTAAAGAGCTGAGATATCACAAAACACATGTCTGAAAAGTCTTATGTGCATCTTTGCCTATTTATTTTGTTGTCCAGAGTGTGGCAATGCATTCAGAAAAACAAAGCCTCACATTCGAGAAGTCAAGTCATCCCAATTTACTGAGACTTCATCCCAACAAGAAGTAGAGTTAATCCGGACCTCTACACCTATCAACATCACAGTCTCGGTCAGCAGTAACTCCCCACACATACCACCTCATGTTCCTGATGATGCTGACCATCACGGGGAGGCTCAGGAGAAAGGACACCAGTGCTTCCCTGTCTTGCCTCTCACTCGCATTAAGCATGCCAGCGACTTCACAGACACTTTCTTAATACAAGTGAGGAGTGTATAGTGTTGTGTAGTGTGTTCTGAAATTATTTGGTTGAAGGTCAAAGTATGCTTGACTAAGTGGCATTTTCATTGACCTGCTCCTGTTTTCGCAGGGTCCTGAATGGTACAGTACCTGGTTGTCAGTACAGAAGAACCTGCCAGTATTCACACATCTCACCCTCCTTCCCTTCACTGATATTGGTGGAACACTTAACATTAATATCCTTATGGATGAACTACTTACAGTGAGTAAATGCATATCTTTGCCTGTCAAAAGTTTTTTTTTTTTTTTTAAGACTTCATTGAGTTCCTGCAGTGTATCTTGTTATTGTTAGTACTGAGAAGAAGAATTACTTCATACCTTTGCTTTGTGTGTGGTCATTTATAATGTAATGGAGATAAACTGAAGGAAAAAAATCTGTAGTGATTATATAGTTTCTTTGGTTGAAAGGAATCCAATGCATTTTTCTCTTTATTTTTCTTAATTGCATTATCAAATTAAGACAAAGGGCAAAATTATGTGTCATACCTTAAAGGATTTGTAATTTTAGCATTCATAACTGTAGTAAATTTGTGATGACATTAGTTGATTATGTAATTTTCCCCACCAGAAAGAATGTGTTAGGAAACATGTATGGCTGTGATAGCAGTGTCTCATAGTAATACAATAATACCATCAACATTGTTCACTGTTTCAGAATGCCACTCACCAACTGATAACAGTGATGGGGTGTGTGAGGAAAGGTCGGCCACCAGAGCTGAGGAACCACTCCCTGGTGTGTGACGGCGACTCCCTCACCCTCAACATAACTTCTGCCTCCAGGTCCACCATCGAGGATCTTATTCTCATCCCCTTCCCTGAGCCGGACATCTGGTTCCTTGCACTCCAGCTTGTCTGTTACTATGATGGGTTAGTGGCCCCTGAGTGACTTGGTTCAGTGTGTTCATGGAATAATAGAATTGTATAATCATTAACTTATAAGGCACACTGTATTCTTGATAGTCAAACTTTATACTACACCATCTTTATGGGTTTTAAAGAATATATGAAAGAGGGGATTATTGATGAGACAAATGGGATTACAAGTTTATGTATATCTGTTTTAGATATTGTGAAAGTGGATTGGATGACCTGCTTTTTAGAGTATCAAGAGTGATTATGGTAACAAAAGACAGTGTTCATGAGGAGAGTGAGAGATGGAAATGAATATGGATTAGCTTCATCTGTGTGCCACCATAGCATGTCCACAGGTAACAGTTTTTTTCCTTCTACAGCTATGAGTCACCATGCATCGTTGAGCAAGCAATGGTGAGTCTGGACGTGCGTACTCAACCTTGTGTGTTTGCTGGTGAGAGTCCTTGTGGCCCCCATGGTCTGTGTCAGGAAACTCACCGTGGCATGTTCTTCTTCACCAGCTGTGTGAGTTTTATGCTCTAAAATGATGTGATGGCCTGTGTTCATAAATACTACTTTCCCTTAGTTTGTTTACTTTTGTTTGGCTCTCATAGAATTTTGAAGAGTATTACAATAAATTTGCTGACAGCTTAGCAAATATTCTGCTACATTATTGGGAAAATTATACTTCAGAACTCTGCTAATCCTCTCGGTGGTTCCTGAAAATATCCATGGAAAGAACAAATAATTTCAGAATGCAAGCTTCTGCGCAACAATGTATTAATTTTTATGTGTTTACATTTTACTACATAAATTGTCAGTGGTGTAACCTCTGATTGAACTCTGGTGTGATATTGATTCCTTTTCTTTTTATGCCGAACTGTAATGGTATTGAGTGTGGTGAGTGTCTCTCATTTCAGATGTGCACTGAGGGATGGCAAGGATGGGGGTGTGAAGATGGGGATGGAGCACGTGGCTGGAGCACTGTCCTGACTGGAGTGTGTCTGCTAACGCTCAGCAATGTGTTCTTCCTGCCACCCACCATCATGGCTCTGCGTCGCTGCCTATACTCACAGGCACTTCTCTTTAGTGCCACTATGGTTGCCTCAGTGGTCTACCATGCATGTGACAATGAGGTGAGTGTTAGAGAGAGAGAGAGAGAGAGAATCACCCCATGTCCACAAGGAGGCAGAGATAGAGACAAAAGACATTCATCCCTAAGAGTAAAGCTGAAATTTATACATGCACACACACCATTTATTGTCAAGAGGCATTATGAAGTACAGTTACTCCTTCCTCCACAGGTCATGTCATACTGCCTCACCAAGTATGAGGTGCTCCAGTTCACCGACTTCTTCTTCTCGCTGTTGTGCTTTTGGGTGACGGTGGTTGGTCTTGGGGGCATTGACCAAGTCTTGTGTCCACTGCTACACACTCTAGGGGTGGTGATCATCGCTCCGGCCGTCCAGTATAGTCGTACTGCCCTTGCCTCCTTCACTGTGCCCATGGCTATTGCTGCAGCTATACCTGTGAGTCCATGTACCATTTGAAATACTACGTATTGTGGTTGTAAGAGAATTTATGAAGTTTGTAATTGTTGAGAGCTCCTCTTGCTTGCTTTTATGGACTTGTTTATTTTTATTGAACATGACTCTGAATCTAAGTTACTCTCACCTTTGTCTCACGTAACTTCCTCTGAAGTGAAGAGGATGTTTGTGTATAAGCAGACACAAAAGTTTAGAATTACCTCCATTATCCTTATATAGCCTCCTCATCTTCTGCCATAACCAATCCAATATTAACATAGCTTGTGCTTCTTATTTCTCATATGTTTCTCCACTCACAAACTTATTCCTTCCCAGATCTTTCATGTTGTGTATCAGCGTTGGAGAAAAGGCTGCTGGCCGTCTCTCCAGGCAGACCAGCTGCTGTATCGAGGTATTGGTGTGGTTCTGGCACTCACTGGCCTTATGCTCTTTGGCCTCCTGCAGACAAAGGAGAACTATAAGGTCAGTCTGTGGAGATCTAGCAGTGTTATTCTGTATCACTTCACAAGTCTTAGTCACTCATTATGATAAAGGGGAAAATATTGAGATGCTGCAAATGAAAGAGTTTTGAAATTACTCTCAAATTACTTGTTCATAGTTGTATACTGTTCTCAGCTCTGATTTATTTGATATTTGCAACTACTGTCACAAAATTCCCTTCTTTATTATCTGAAAAGAAACCTTTACCTTTCATCTTCCAGTATGTGCACAGCGCTTGGCATGTGTTCATCGCACTCTCTCTTGTCTTCCTGCTTCCGTCCCACACCCCGCCCAAGCAGGGCCCCATGACCCTGAGCCCCATCACTCGACAACCCATTTCTCTGCCCGGTGATGACGCAGAGCTGATCGACGTTGGAGAAGCGATGCTAGACTACACCGCATCATCGCCCGTCTTCCATGTTACCTCGGATGTTGATTTCTTGTTGACGGATAGCGAGGAGGATTATCAAGGACCAAGTAGTAATAGCGAGTAGTGTTTGTACGTACGTGCAGCTATCCAGTCATCTCTCATCCCTCATGTAAGGCATTGAGCACCAGGCAGCTGGTGTGTGTTCGGGATGCTGGCCATTCCTTCTGGTTTGCTGTGACTTGCAGGCAAACTTTTATTTATAAACACTAATTTTTAGTTAAAAACTCAGTCTTTTGGTGCCAATTTCTGAATAAATACCATTTTTTAATGGTGATATTAAAGTTAAAAACTGTAGATCTAAATGTTTATTAAATCTTGAATATTTGAAGATCTAGCTTGAATGAATTCTCATTAGTGGATTTAATGTATGAAAAAAATCAAATGCAAATTTTCAACTAGAATGCTTGTGTATCACAATTGAGATGGTTTCATTTATGAGATGCTACCATGACTTACAGCATCTCCTTTCCTCTTCCATTGCATCCCTACTCCTCCAAACCATCATTTGGCAGTACAGGTTTATATTGAAAATTTACAAGACAAAATGATGAAAGAATGTATGGCATCCAGAACACACTTGAGGATAAATGGCTTTACAGTGAATCTGTGAAAAGTTCAGTCTCAGTTTGCAGAATTTTGAACAACCTAAACGTTTACTTGAGATAAATCAACTTTTCAAAGATCCTCTATACTCATTCCAAGTACATTACATTGTTCAAAACTTTGACTAACTTCACTGTGTTTTTCTGCCTCGTTACGATGTAGGTGGTGGTAGTCTTTGGTAGTGGCTGGCCCATATCATGTTTGTGTATATGGTACAAAGTTGTGAATGGTCAGACAATTAAGGTGTGATTTATACTTGGCATTCCAAGTGAAAATAATTCCTTGTCCGATTTCATGTGCTCTGAGAGGCCTTCAACAGTGTTTTCAGAATTTTTAGAGAAAATAGTTATGTACTTGAAGAAAATTGTGAAGAGAAGAGTGTACTTTTGTAGTCCCTTGTGGTTTTGATGTGAGACTTAGACCACTAGTTTGTGAGTATAAGTTGTGATGGACCCTAGAATTTAGACATTTTGATGGTGATAAATTTTAAGGTTTGAGATGGAATGAATGTCAGTTGTGATGAAGAAAGACTAGCTAGCTTGATTTGTTTGAAAGAAATTAATGGTGTGAAAAGTAAGGAGATGGAATTTAGACAAGAAATGTAATGATGAGAGATAGTTGGATACGACAAGGCTGTATCACAATGTAGTACATTAGCTGTACTAAGGGAGCAAAAAAAAAAGCATTGTGTTATATGTTTGGGTAAAACAGCATTATGGATCATATTAACAGGAAAAGCATAATTCAGGAATTGTATTCCAGATTTTGTTTTCAGGGACACATAATCTCAGACAAGAATTGGTAGTTTTTTTAAGAAAGTGTGATTGTTTCATGTCACACTGCCTGTGGTGTCATGCTCTCAAAAGCATTTTTGTGGCAGACAATTTATTTAACAGATGCTATCAGATTCTATATGATTGACCTTTTTACCATCATATTTATGCCTGTGGAATTCCACTCAATCAGTGGAACACAGTCCAGGTGCACAGGTTTTCCTTCAAAGGTAAAAAGGTACATCATGGTACAAGTTAGAGAAAAACCTGTCTTTTATTGCAGGGATTTCCTCTTGAGTGAGAATCTACAAGAATACTTTATAGTTAAGGATACCAGATTATTTGTTGAGATTAACATATGTATATGGTTAGCATTTTGGTGGATATTAAGATATTCAGACTTTTGATGGTGTATGATCTCATTTTATAGTCAGGGCTGAGTGCTTAGCTGTAGACTTTTCTCAACTTGTGTTGAGAACTGGTGTGGGGTGAAGAGATACATCAGTAACCCATTAGTGCTGCTCTAGTATTGTGAAAAAAACATGGAAAACTGAGTTTGTAAAGAACACTGAAGATGAAAACCATTATCATGATATTGATTGAGAATAACTTTGTTCTTGAGGTTTACACATTTGATACCAATCATCATGCCCCAGACGTATGATGGAAAAAATTATTCTAAGACATCACAGTAATTAGTAATTGTAATGCCTTACTCCCTCCAAAGGGGGATGAGCTTGGCAGACAAAGCCACAGTCCTGCCTTCCAATGCACAAATGCATTCAGTTCATTGTCGCATAATGAAAATCTTGACCATCTCATCTTTATCCTTTTCATATACCCAAACCATTTGCAAACATTCCATTTCAAGCAGTCATTTTGTAAACTTTAGAGACTAAGGTACCTTCCATCAATATCAAGGTTACTTTGTCTTCTGTACATTGTGTACTAGCTTTTGCCTTTCATAGTAGTCATCTTCAGCTGCATATGTGTAGACTTCATATAGGTAGAATGATAGATTTTGATGTACTTACATATAAGAGTATATTTCAATGGATTAACAAGTCTCAGCTATATATTGAGGTGCCTTCTCACACCTGGTGCACTAAAGTCTATTCACTTTACCATGTCATGTCAGGTGATCAGCATGAGTCACTCCTGTGTAAAGCTTTAAGGAGAAAGTCATGTCTGACAGTATAATTAGGTTCATAGGAGATTTATATGTGAATGAAGCAGAAAGTGGTGGAGTGTATGCTGGTTTTTTAACATTAAGATGTACCAGTCATGCACATACACTGCTTATTACTGAGAACTGCAGCAAGATCTCCTCTGTCACAGCACTGTACATTTGTATGACAATGTGTTCAATAGATTTCACAAATGAAGGGCACTGTGTGTGCAGCAGCTGATACTAGCTGTTGCATTTTCTGTATGGTGCATGTGTGTGTGTGTGTGTGTGTGTGTGTGTGTGAAAGAGAGAGAGAGAATCCTCAACAGAACAATCTGTGATCGAGAGAAATCTCACAGTATTATGTATAGACCACATGTAAGCCTGATAAGGTAACCCTATGTCTTGGGAGAGGAGTCTTGATACTCTTCACATAAACCACCTTGTTAGGTCTCGATTGTCATCACAGTATTATGCAAACAACTTTGCTGCCACTAACTCATAACTCCTTGTCAGTCAAGAAAATATCCCTTGTTATTTTTTCTTTTTACTGACATTTACTGGCATCTTATTCTGAAGTGAATAGAAGAGAGTTCTTTGTACTTTATTCAGCAATCTATTTGGAAATGAAAAAAATCATTATTTTTGTTTTGTCAAAACCATAATTTCAAGAACATCACTTCGATAATGTCAGATGTTACTAATGTTGGCACAGATGAGGATTGCTATGCTTTTGTCTGCCTTACAAAATGAATGACCTTTCTACTCACAACACTGAATAACATTGCAGTTATGATCAGTGGCAGCAACTAACTTCATCTTCTGAAAGCTTATAATAGAACGGTCTCCACCCTGAATGTTGGCAGCTGTGAGGTGCAGCTAATCTTTCCCCTAATAAGCAACTATTAGAGAAAGTTGCTAAGCTGGACAATTGCTTTTCCCACATAAAGCTTTTGTTTGGGAAATAATTACTTGCTAGAAGTTGTTGCAACTGATTTCCTAAATTCATTACCTAATGAGAAAAATTCTTTATGTTGTCATTACACAGAGAATGGCCAAGGAAAAATATTCACATTAGCCTGTACTGTTACAGTAAAGTTGACTCTTAAGAGTAACATAAGTTTTTACTGTGTTTAGCAAGCTTTTTTTTTTTTTTCTAAATATGTGAGAAAGCTGGTAGTTCTTCATGAGTTTACAACATAAAGAACAGATGTAATGTGCAATGTCTTGTGCAAGACAGTATAAACAGTGCTAAATAAAAGATAGATATAGAATTAGGTTATAGTAATAATTGCAAGTGAGAAAGATGGATTGTTTTTTGTTTGCCTACTGCCTCGCAGACATACATAAAGAAAAAACTCAAACTCTATTTTCAAAATGTACATGTTAATGTGTATGACATTGTTGCCTGGACTGCCTCAAATAACCTTGGCATTTACGTACATACCTTTATCAGGGCGACTTGTGGTCCATCACTTTGTATGACGCCTTTCCTATTTGTGTGTGTGTGTATGTGTGTGTGTGTGTGCTGCACTACACTTCTACTGTTGTCCCTCGTATTACTGTTGTATGCACCTCACTTGTTACTGTTAAGGAAACAAGTGCATTGAAAATGTTATTATAGGTGCCCTTTTTTTTCTCTTTTTTTTTTCTTTTTTTTTACAAAGGTTCATGGGAACTTGTGCCATTTTAGTATGGCAGGAGCATGGAACTCTTTCAGTATGAACATAGAATACTGAAGGTTCTGCTTTGCATATTATTTAAGAAATAACATTATTGATCTAGTCAACATTATGTCTAGTAGTAAGTCAGTTCATGATAGTGAATAACATCTATATTATAGCAGAGTACTTTTCTAGAAGTTCAAATCACTGCCATAGAAATATTCTTGTTGCACATAGTATGAGTTTGGTAAAATTCTCTCTCTCTCTCTCTCTCTCTCTCTCTCTCTCTCTCTCTCTCTCTCTCTCTCTCTCTCTCTCTCTCTCTCTCTCTCTCTCTCTCTCTCTCTCTCTCTCTCTCTCTCTCACACACACACACACACACACACACACACACACATGTGCTTCAGGGCTCTTGTTATAGGCTATGTTGAATATTCCCAACCGTGGATATGCTTGTGGAAACTTGTGCACAGCTAATTAAGCACTGCAGCAACATTGTCTAATGGAACAGAACCCTTCCATAATTCATAGATTGACTTGGTTATGAACAAAAAATTTACAAGAAGACAATTTTTGTAGATGTATAGAATTTACCAAAAAAAGAAAAAAAAAAAAAGAAAACTAAAAAGTCGTGTTATGCTCTCATGGCATAGCACTATTGTATGTACCTTTGGTGGCTATTAGCATACATTGTTTCACACTGTAAGAAGATATTTTTCTCTGTGTCCATACTCATAGTAAATTTATATCTGTATAAAAAAAAAAAAAAAAGAACACTGACTCACGCAGAATATACATATATTAAAAATATATTGAAGTTTTTTTATCTGCCTTCTGCAGTTTTTTTTTTTTTTTCCTTTTTTTTTTTTTTTATCATGACCTCCTGTGAAAAGTACTTGTACTTGGTTGAATCCAGTTATAAAACTGTGGACTCATACTTAGATTCGTGATGCGTATCGCGAAATCGTACTCGTACCCGAATACAAAAAATGTACTCGAATCCAACTCTGCATTTTAAACCCAAGTATGGGTACAAGAACATTGCGTACTCGAATACGAGTACATGTAGGCTATTCGAACCCAAATCTGGTGTGTGTGTGGGTGGTTGGGAGGGTGTGCGTGTGCGCTTGTGCGCACTCTGCATTGATGGGCGGGGGTGAGGCAGTGTTGCCAAGTGTAGGGACATGTCCCTAAACGTAGGGACTTTTAGTTAATTTTGATGGGCGTAGGGACGTAGGGACGCCCAGGAAAAATTTCTCTTGAACGTGGGGACTTTTGAGGAATCATCGATATTTTGTATATTTTCATGTAACACACACACATGTACTATGCAGTAGGAATACCAACAAATTTTAGTGTGTGACACTATAATTTGTTGGTATTCGTACTGCAGACTTAGATATATTACGTTCCTCATTATTTTATTTTTTAAAATTTATTTATTTTTATTTTATTTTATTTTTTTTCTCTCTCTATTTTCTTCGATAATCTAACTAAAAAATGCGAGCTCGGAATCCGAAGCCCTCGGATCAGCTGTTTCGGGCAGACTGTGTTTACTTGTTAGGAAGGAGGAGTGAGGTTAGGTAGGCATAAGCATTGTGTTAGGTGCCTCCTGGACCCTCAACCTCACTCAGCATAATGGAGGCGGGCCCAAGCACACCCAAGAAAGTAAGAAGTAGGAGTAGGAGAGGAGACTTAACAAGAGAAGACAAATCTCCACCCAGAAAACAGCGTTTCGCACTGAGTGGCTACAGGTAGTGACAGTGACACTCCTACGGGTAATTATTTAGATTATCTTGGCGTACTTTTTTCGATATAAAGACATTAGATTCTTGGGTAAAATTTGGTGCTTTTTTTTTTTTACATAAACACTAAATCAATTTTATTTCCTGCATCAGTAGCAGAATTTAATACAATTTTAACAATGAATGAAATAGGAAAACCTAACCTGACCTAACTTAACCTAACCTATTGTCATTATCACTAGTTATTATTTCTTTTAATAGTTATTATTATTATTATTATTATTATTATTATTATTATTATTATTATTATTATTATTATTATCATTATTGTCATCCAAGCTAAAAACAATGTATTGATTTAATGAACATGAAGAAATTTTGAGAATATATGCTCAATTTTTTTATGAAAAAGTATTTATCATGTGTGCCCCGCCCATTAATAATTATAAATGTAGATAAATACCAT
Source organism: Callinectes sapidus (assembly GCA_020233015.1). Taxonomy (NCBI): domain Eukaryota; kingdom Metazoa; phylum Arthropoda; class Malacostraca; order Decapoda; family Portunidae; genus Callinectes; species Callinectes sapidus. Next base: position 2,169,467 of record CM035206.1, on the reverse strand, counting down.
AAAACTTATGGATATTCTTTAATTAAATTAAAACATATATTACATCAGTCACCGAAAAACTGCATTTTTTTTTACAAAAAGCATGTTAACAACGTAGGGACAAGCATAGGGACTTTAATTTTGAAAGTAGGGATACGTAGGGACTTTTCAATACATTTGTAAGGATTTTTAGATCCAAAAGACCATTTTGGGTTGGCAACACTGGGGTGAGGGCAGACAATCGGAAGGTGTGGATAGTTTTACCGGATTGCCTTTCTTTAAGTCAGCTGCACCAATCACTTGGCAAGGCAAAGGGTACTTAGGGCTTGAAGGAAAGATTACTTTATTGGGAGGCTGTGGGCGTGTTTGCTGAATTCGTTTGTCTTTGAAGGTAACATCACTGAAAACACATTCATAGTTCTAGTTTTTCTAGTTTAAGTAAGATGGGCATTTTAAGAAACGAGAATGCGAATTGAATCTTTGAGTAGAGTTTGCTTGTGTGACTGACTGTAATCAATTAACTATTTAATTCCTATTGTTGCTTCCTTGACAATGACGATGCGCTTGTGTCGTGACTGTCGGTGACTTGTGTACGGTGATGTGATACATACATGTAGACATAAGGAAAAGCTCTTTAAAAAGATGAGATGTGAAGTTTCCAGTTTAGATTCTAACTAAAGGACAGACAAGAATGTTCAGTGTAGCACTGCAGAGGAGGGGGCCCGGACACTTCGGATTGTCATTGAAGACTGGTATAGTTGGCAAGTTGTGTCAAGTCGATAGATGGAGGAATAATAAATAAATAAGGTGCTTCTACATTTTATACCTTTCTGACATAACTTAATTGTTATTTATAGTAATAAATATTGGGCTTCTTTAGGCTGTCTTCAGATGGGTATGGACGGGAAAACATTTCGTGACTGGCAACTCGAGTCCGTGCTGCTGGCGGCACTCGGCAGTGCTCCTCACAAGTGGCGACCGTCAACATTGTGTGGCTACTGTGGGAGTGGCGAGTCATTGGCAGGAGCTTGAACGGTAAGCAATGCAATAGTGATATTCTGGCATGACGTGATGTTGATTGTTGACATTCTTACATGTCATTTTTTCCCCCAATTGGGAGTAATGTTTTCACTTCTTACTTGTTTATGTGGTACCACTTCTGCCGAAGCGCTCTGCAGGACCACAAATTTTTCACTATTTAATCATGTCTTATATGCCATGTTAATTGTCAATGTTTCCATGTCATAGCAGTCGGAAAACGAAAAAGTTTTAAGTTCTTTCTTGAATTTGGAGAGCTCATTAGCTTTCCTAATGTCTGGAGGGAGTTTATTGTAGTACAGCCTTGAGGCGGCAGAGCTGAAGGCACTTAATCCAATATTGGAAGAAAATCGTGGTTCATGGAGTGTGATTCCAGAAGTGGCTTGGCGGAGTCAATGCCTTCACCTGGTTGCATTATATGTAATAGCTCTCTCAAATATGGTGGGTGGCCGGTGATCAAAGCTTGGTGTGTCAAAACACTTAATATGAATACCATTCTGGCTTTTATTGGCAACCAGTGAAGCTCAATTAGAACAGGAGTTACTCCGTCTCGTGGTGGAATTCCTTTAATCAGTCTTGCTGCTCTATTTAAGATCATTATTTTGTAGTTTCCTTAGTTGTCGCTTGGGCAGGTTATAGTATATGGATTTACAATAATCCAATCTTGATTTAATATTGTTAATCACCAATCTCTTAACAGAATCCTCATCCAGGTATTTCTGGATAAAAGCAATATTTTTAAGATGATATCCAGCAATTTCTAATATTTTTATAACCTTCCCAGGCCACAATGGACTTTTCATTTTGCCATTTACGTTCTTTTCGTCTTTTCTCTCTTTTCATTGTTAAGATTTCACCATTAAACCAAGGAGATCTATCCTTAATGGTAATAACCTTTTCTTAAATAGGGCAAATGTTATTATATTTAGTCTTAATCACCTGATTATAAATATCGGTTAGACAAGTCACACAGTTGGGTTTAATTTCCATTTCATTATGAGTACACTCCACTTATATCATCATAGATTTTTTTTACTTATATCACTGATAAATGTAGCTGCAGAAAAACCTACTTTATTCCTAAAATAAATTTTCTTAGTACCCTTACTTAATGGCAATCATAGCTTAAATGTTATAAGTTTGTGAACTGGGGAAATAGTGAACTCCTCTTCAGCACTTACCCTGTCTATGAGATTACTTATATCATCACAAATGACTAAATCTAACACATGGTGCGTTGATGAAGTTACAGAACTTACTTTGTTTGATAATTGATAAGATTCTAGTAATTCACGGAAGGAAACAGTGATACGGATGGATCATCCATCCATGTATTAAAATCACCCACAATGAAAATTTTAAAAGAGACCATATCAATTAAGTCTAGTAAAGCACAAAATTCCCGAAAGAAAAGATTAGTATTTGACCATGGTGGCATGTAAATTACAAGATATACTATCCACTGGCTTTGATGCTTAAAATTAACTTGAATATATTCAAAGCTTGATACCCTGAGTGGTGTCAATACCCTTAAATGAGAGAAAGTATTAGACAAGAATATTCCCACTCCACCTCCCCTTCTGCCTTCCCTGGGACTGTGGAGAAAATTATGAGTAGCAGGTGTCATCTTGATAATTCTACTTGAACTGTACTCACTCAGCCATGTCTCAGAAATATAACCAAAACATCTAGTGATTGCTCATTTAACATTTCCCTAATTTGAATAGTCTTGTTACCAACAGATTGGCTATTAACAAAAGCACAATTTAAATATTCAAGAGTAGATCTAAAATCCATGATCTGTTATTGAAGCCAATTTAGTTAACTCAGCAGTAAAAGCCCTACAGCATCTGGCATTGACTATGATTTACCTCACCAACTGGCATTCTAAGTACATGGTATTTTGTTACTCATTCAGTATCTGGTTTGAGAAGTCCAGCAGTCAAGTTCAATAAATCAAATGAATTGTCGTTTTACGGTGTGACAGGTAGAACAATGAATGAATGATAACTATTGCAGCGATTGTAAGGAAGGAAACCTTTACAAGACATCTGCCTGGTAGTCCATCAAGAGGGTGGTCCAGACCAGTCTCCACTACAAAGCCTTCCAGTCAGCAGTCATGACAGAGCTGTCGTCGTGTGTTGAGAGTCTGTTAGAAAATGATCCCGAGCTTGCAGAGGGAGCTGTGGACGTCTTGATGAAGGTAACTTACAATATTGAGTCTTACCAGTATGTTCAGTAGACGTGACATTAGCCTGGTCCACAGAACATGTTAATTTGTTTTGATCACTGTTTTTACCAGTACATCGTAGGTAACTAAAGCCTTTGTAGGACTCAAAGACTGAAGCATTTTTATTCCCATTTTGTCATGTCAGAAATTGCTAAGTATTTTTATGGGAAAGCCAAGGGGCCATCTCCCCCAACCTATAGTAGGGGGTTACAAAATGTTAGGTTAAGTTATTTTACCTTATTAGAGTGTCCAGATTTGTGATATATATGTGTAGATGTTAGATTGTGAAAGTATGTATTCTCACTTTGTGGGTTTCCCCAGCTAAGGTAGAAGCCACTTTCTGTTGATTGGGCCAGTCCCAGGCAGTAAATAAACAACCACATGACAGTGCTACAAATCTAGGTGGGAAAGTGCAATGTATGCAGCAGAAAATACACAAACGGGCAAAGAAAAATTTTGGTTGAGCTACATTACAATTAACACTACAGTCAGCAGTGTTGGAAAAGAGTATCACCAAGATGATTGAATAGAGATGCCTTAAAGACAGTGACATTCTGAGAAGAGATTACACTCTGTGGTAAGGAATTCCAAGTATTAATGCGTCCTATGCTAAATGATCTTATATGTCTAACTGAGAATGGAAACAAAATTGTATACTGAGGCCAACTCATGTGGGTAATAGCTGGGCATTGAAACATGTCTTCTGGTTTTATTGAATAATCTCTAGCAGGGAAGATCTAATCATGTCATGATGAAGAATTCTGCCTTGTATGAAGTACAATTGAAGAGATTTTAAGCAATCTTGGTAACCAAGATATTTTGTACCACACTTTGATTTATTCCACCTTCTCTTCACTCCTCACATTCTCAAGTTGCCAAGATATCCTGAGCTTTAGAATGATGAGGAATATATACCCTAATAATGGTCATATGTGAATGGTGAAGAGAGATATGAATGAAGCCTCATGATTTACTGTGGACTTTAAAATATTTTGTGCCACTCTGCTTGCTTTGTGCATTATATGAGCTATATGAGTCATCGTCTCTCTCTCTCTCTCTCTCTCTCTCTCTCTCTCTCTCTCTCTCTCTCTCTCTCTCTCTCTCTCTCTCTCTCTCTCTCTCTCTCATATGTATCATATGTATTCAGATTTCCGACAACATACTGAAGGATCCCAAGAATGAAAAATTCCGAGCAGTCAACCTGAACAGCAATGCTGTTGAGCGAAAGCTTCTGCCAGCTGTTGGTGCCTTGGAGGTGCTATTCCTTATGGGATTTGAAGAGGTAAGAACAGCACTGTTTAATTGATCAATTCATAAAACCAAAATTGCCAAAATGGGAATTAGCAGAGATAAAATGCTTAAACACACATGCATGCACACACACACACACACACACACACACACACACACACACACACACTTTAAAACAAAGGGAAAATGCAAAACACAGTGAAAATGATCATGGCATTTTACTTCTTAACACAACTGTATCCTGTATTTTCTTTTGTTGTCAAGTCCATCCTTTCTGTTCTGAGTGCCCATGTGTTTATCATTGAATGCTTACATATAATCAGATAGCGATTCCTTTCACTAACATCAGTCTTTTTTACAGGCAGGTGACAAACTTGTCCTCCCCCAAAGTGACCCTCTGGACAATCTACGCCTCTACCGAGAACAGTTGATGCACTTAAAGACAGACCACCTGAAGAAAGCAGCATGCGGAGCCCAGCAACAGTCAACAGTCAATACTCTATCTGTCATTATGGTGTGTGTGTGTGTGTGTGTGTACTGTCTTAATTCTTAGTTTTATATTCTCTCTTCTGTTTTGTAAGCTTCTTTTTTTATGTAAGAGAGTCACTAGCATATGGCAACAAAAATTAGGAATGCCAATTCTCAAAGTGATGTCAAAGGGAGATGATCAAGTATTAGAGGATAAGTGTCTTCAAACTTTCATCTTGAAAGAGTTTAAGTCATAGGAAAGGGGAAATCTAGAAGTAGGCATAGAGTTCCAAGGTTTATTAGAGAAAGGCTTGAATGACTGGTTAATGCGTTAAAGAGGTGGATGAAATAGAAGTGAGGTAAAGTGGAAAATCCTCCTCCTCTGGTTTTTATTCTTTTATGCTATGGATTGTGAAAAAAAAATCATTCCACTTTATTCAACCTCTCTCTCTCTCTCTCTCTCTCTCTCTCTCTCTCTCTCTCTCTCTCTCTCTCTCTCTCTCTCTCTCTCTCTCTCTCTCTCTCTCTCTCTCTCTCTCTCTCTCTCCCTCCCTCCCTCCCTCCCTCCCTCTCTCTCTCTCTGGCTATTGATTTGATGTTATTGAAATGATCCAAATAGAATTGTGATGAATTTTTCTGTTGCAGGCATCAGAGACTGAATTGAAGTCTAAGCTGGTTTCCAATTTTGAGAGAGTCCTTGTATATGAAAGCCCTGCTCTCCAAGAGAAGGCACGGCAGCTGCTGCCTGAACAAAAGCTACATGAACTAGCAAGAAAGACTTTATCCACAATAAATAAGGATATTGGTGATAAAGAAAAGCCACTTGATTTTCAGGTGAGGAAACACTTAGACTGGCTTTTTATTTAGCATGTAGCTATGTAAAAAGCATTGGGCAAATCTATACAGAAAGAGATGATTATTGAGAGGTGGGTTGTGATTTTCTTCATGGAATGTATTTATTTTATATATTTTCTTCCTCATATTTTTTTTCTTTTATTTCTTATAGTTTCATTTAAGTTTTTGAAATGTTTTCTTCATAGGACTGCTTGCTGATACAGTTGCTGGAGTGGTTCAAGAACAGCTTTTTCACCTGGTTTGATTGCCCCTCCTGCCCAATGTGTCACAAGAACATGACTATGGTTGGCAGTCTGCCACCAACTGAAGACGATCTGGTGTGGGGTGGAAGTAGAGTAGAAGGATATGCATGCACAGTAAGTAATGTCATTTGGAATGCAATGATGTTTTTGAACTGATAAGACAAAAAACTTTTCATTCCACCCTGTTTATTAAAAATATGTGAATGAAACAATGCTTCCTTTTTTTTTGTAGGGATGCAATACATCAGAGCGCTTTGTACGGTACAATCATCCAGGCAAACTTCTTGAGACCAGGCGTGGCCGGTGTGGTGAGTGGGCCAACTGCTTCACCCTCCTGTGTCGCACTGTGGGAATGGATGCTAGGTAGGTTGCCACTGGAAACCAAACTAACGTCATCATTCTAACTCATAAATAATAAGACTATCCAGTTTTTGTACCCTTTCCTTCATTAAAACTTGAAATTGTGACTAATATACATGGTAAATAATATATCTCCCTGACTATTAGAAAGAGATATTCATATCTACATTATAACAAACACCATCTTCTACGCATAACATATATTATCATTTGCTTGGAATGAAGATAAACACAAGTGACTTTAAACTTATACTATTGGAAATTATAATTAACTGATGTGTGATGAAATCTTGTCATTGTATTTATGGTCATTATTGCTGCTGGATGGCTGCAGCCTAAGCAATTTGTCTGCATTTCATAGTCTTGTTTTGTTCCACATAAATGTATTGTATCATATATAGAATTTTGTTTATATGTATTTTTAACATTATATTGACTAAGACTATATTTTGCAGATACATTTTAGATTTCACTGACCATGTGTGGACTGAAGTGTATTCCCAGTCCCAAGGCAGGTGGCTGCATGCTGACTGCTGTGAGAACAAGCTAGACAGTCCCTTGATGTATGAATGTGGCTGGGGCAAGAAACTCACCTACATTTTTGCCTTCTCCAAAGATGAGGTTGTTGATGTTACATGGAGATACACCAGCAAGCAGAAGGAGGTGATGAAGAGACGGAACAAGTAAGTGTCTGTTGATTCGTGTCATTACCTCCTGAACTCCAATAACTCAGAACTCTTGTAATCACATCTCCTGAAGACACTTTGATCATCCACTACACATATGTGTCAATCGTAGAGAAGAGAAAGATATTCTTTAAAATAAGTACCTTAACCATTGAATCATGAAAATTAATGTTAATTCCTTGGTCATTGACTATCCATAGATGTAGAGAGAAGTGGCTTGTGTCAACACTGTCAAGTATGAATAAGAAGCGACAAGAAACGTATGCTCTCCCAAGGAAAAACTTCTTGGAACTGCGACTTGTTGCAGAGATAGCACAGTTCCTAGGACAAAACCACACTGTCAAGGAATGTAAGTGAGTCTCAACATAGTTTTATTAAAAAAGATAAATCACATCATCTTTTAAAGAATGGTACCCTGCTAAATATAATGTTGTACACAAACCAAATGATAGCTGTGCAGGAGAGTGCCTGTGAAGTAACAGTCATATCAGTACATGTCATGGAAACAGGAGATTAATGATAATGATGCATGTGCATGTCATCAGCGGAAAAGCAAGGGAGGTCTTCTGGATCCCTTGCATGGCGTTTGTCGAGAGGGGAAACTCAGGCAGCTCCTGTCTCTGGCTACACCTTTCACATCAACTCCAGCGAGGAGGAGAAGAAGGAGTTTGTTGTGAAGTACTCGCCAGCACAAGATCAGTACATCAGACTAAATGCTGAGGAAGCAATACCAAGAGGATGGCAGAGTGGTGTTAAGGCTGCCAAGAACATTTTCAGAAAAAGGGAGACTGACTGGAAGATGGTGTATCTGTGTAGAACTGGTAAGAGTTTTGTAAAGGATATCCTGTAGTGCTCTAATGTACAGTGCTATCTCCAAGTTTATGATAAATACGTCAATGTCGCAGATCACAAACATAGGAATCACAAACTTTGAACCATTATTCTTATGGGGAAAATTGAAAACCATTGACATCTCATTAGAAATGCCCAATTTTTCAACATTGTCATAATTTCCTCCATTGTTCACACCTTCCATCTGTTTTTCAGTATATCATGAATTATGCATCCTGAAATGCTCTGAAAGCTTCTGCAAGATTACATAGTGCTCCTGAATGCACTATAGCAGGGTTATGACATCATCATTCATGGCTTACAAAAGCTCAGTCAGGAGAGGTGATATGCATACCCATCTTGAAGTTAGAAGACAATGTTGATACACAAACCTCACACAGGACTGGCCTCTCTTCTTTCTCCTTTTGCCTGCTTGAAACTTAATTTCTTCTATGAATAGTACAGGATCATCAGTAAGCTCTTCTGCTATGTAGAGAACTGCCAATCTCCTGTGGGTGGCTATTTCTTTATGCTCCAGAGTGCAACAGCTGATTAATGCAAAGGGGGGGAATGGAGCCAAGATGTGTGGGAGGTAATGTCCTGTGGAATGTATGTAGTGGTGATGCTATGGTACACCCTGACTTGGTAACTCCATCATGTCAGTTACAGCAGAAACCACCACTTTCTCATGGCATGCACCATCCGCTCAGTTTGGGTCATATTGCAACTGAAGTTTTCAGTAAGAATAAAATTTTGTAAGTTCCTTTTGTAAACTTGGTGAATTGCAAACTTGAAACTAGCAATCTTGATGACAGTACTGTATGAGTTTAGGAGAAGAGTTGTGGGGTGACAGTGAAAAGACAGAATTGTTTTGGAGTAGATTGAATAGAGAACATTGTGAAACCACTTGGTCTGTTTGTTTGAAATACTTCATAGAATTAGTATTGGATAGTTTTGCTTAGTATTGTAATGTTCATTTAGTATTTGTTGTGTTTTTGATGTTTTTTTAGCTTGTCTTCAGTTTAATTTTCAGCATTGTGTAATTGGTATTCTGCTTTTGACATTTGTATCACTTACTTTTGGATGAGAATAGCATTATGTTGTGTGCCCACAGAAGGCTCCACAGAGGGAGAAGTGAGCTGGGTGTTTGACTGGTCACACACAAATCTGAAGGTCACATCAGCACTTGTGGTGTTCCAACATGCCACTTATGAGGACGGCCGTGTGGACTGGCAGCTTTGCACAGGAGATGCATGTGTCAGTGGACCTAAAGGTAGCTAAATAATGCAGGAAAAAAATGTTCTCATTGGTTATATTGTGCATTTTAATAATTAAAATTATTGCATGTAACAAAAATTGAGAAAGAGAGAAACTAAGCTCATCTCATGTTATATTATAGAATAGTCTTTGAAATTATATTTATTAAATTATTGTCTGCACTTGCACTTTGTTTACACTGGTAATCAGGAGCTGTGTTCATTCAGCAGTAGAGGTCAAGGATATAATGATATACTCTTCCATTTGATAAACTCTTTCACTTCACTTACAGAAGGAGTATTGGAGCTCACAAAGGATGTACTTGAGCGTGGAGCCAAGAAGCTGGAATTGTCTGCTGTTCTTACCAAAGGACAAGGAAGCGTAGCTTGGCAACACGCTCAGCTCTTTCGCCAACCAGACTCCTCAACAGAGTTCCCATTTTATGTCCGCCTGAGGTTTGGCTAGGTGGTGCCTTTGGAAGTGGTTGCTTACACTGATATACACTGAAGGTACATCTAATTGCTTTGGATTTCTTATTTTGAGTGATTGGTGTATGTTGAGACTCAGTTTGGCTACTTTAGGTTCGACTCATTATTATTATTTATATAAGTATTTTATTTATTTGGTTTCTAGCATGGACAGTACGTTTTATCAATCATGTAATGGGAGCTAATAATGTGTTTTCATAATTCCTTTCTTTAGTATAAGAAGCCTTGGAAAATAGTGGCAAAGGCCAGAAGCTCTTCAGCTTGGTATGCATTAGTTTGTGTTTGTTATGATTCACTTGACGTCTTTATAGTAGTTTTGTGCCTTACATGCTGTTGTTTTCTTTATTAGTTCCTTATAACTTAAGTAATTCAGTATAACAAAGTTTCTGCTGATATTGATAAAGATTTGAGACTACAAGGATAGCATAAATAAAAAGACTATCTGAGTTCATTTGATAGTGCTGGAACTATCAAGTGCAATATGGTAGGCTACATTTGAATACATCAAAGAATGTCTTAGAAGAGTAGGAGAGTTATGACCATGGTAAGCAAATTTTATTCAAAGGATTTATTTTTAAGGAGATTGACAATAAATGGTGCTAATTGTTGATTAGATGTTATTTATGTTTCATTTTGGTTGGTGATGAATGTTCAAAGAATTTTAGGAGGGATATATTTTGACAAAAGGATGTGTAATATAATGTAAATTTCTGTATATTCATAATAAACATCAAAACACAGACATGAGATGGTTATACTAAAAAAAAAAATTATATATATATATATCTTTCTGCTTAACCTATTTCCAGCTGAGCCTTGTCCTTGAGTGTGTGTGCTTCTACTTGGTGGTGTGGGGAGGGAGGCAGTGTAGGTTCAACAAGACCTCTCACAGCAGGATCAGTCACAGGATGCGGGTAGGATCTTTCAGTACAGTGTAGAGTAGGAACAGGTGTTTGATGGGATCTAATGTACATACTATTTGGATTTATTCTGGAGAGAGAGAGAGAGAGACAAAAAACTCATTGATTGCATTTACTGTATTCAGTCAATAGGTATTTAACATTCTATTTCCTTCAACATTATAGCAATGCTACCAAGTCCAATAAGTTGAACCTTCCATGGTTTAGAAAAAAATGAGCCCCCCCTCTCTCTCTCTCACACACACACACACACACACACACACACACAAGCATGCCAGTGGGGGAACAAACACTGACTGACAGATGTGTATGCATACATGTACTTATGTCTTCTTTTATTGATGCAATTTTCATACTTATTTTGTTACTAACAAAAGTGACATTTGACTTCCTTCTTCATGAAAGCTGTCATTATATATATATATATATATATATATATATATATATATATATATATATATATATATATATATATATATATATATATATATATTTATATTCCATTTCTCCCTCTTTTAAACAAATGAGGTTAAGACAAGGGAAATCTTAGCTTTGTTGAGCTTTGTGTTGTCTTTTTCTATTTGTCTAATCATTTCTCTTTCAAGAAATGACTGTGCTCCAAGGAACTGTCCAAAAGTGGTTTGTTTTGCAATGTTTCATTTCTCTTAAGGTTAACACTCCCCCAGGCATATGCCCCTCATAATTGATTGATTTTACATCTTCATATAGAATAATTATATATATCCTGTCATATTTGTATTTGCATTTTTTTCTACGTGTTGAAACTTAAGATTATGTATGTGTGAGCACGAAGGGATCTCGTATAGAACTAGTAGACATTTTTCAATCCCTAGTTTCTCCATTATTAGAAATAATTCAAGGAAGTTAGATAAATTTTGAAACTTTATATCTCATCTCTTGCTAAAGCAGCTTCTATGAAGTTACGCGTTCTAAGGCATCTCCACCAGTCTTTCTCATCCCCCCAACCACTAAATCTGTATAAGGGCCTTGTCCATCCATGTACGGAGTATTCTGCATGTATGGTGGGTTTCACTCACACAGCCTTATTAGATAGGGTGGAATCAAAAGCTTTTTGTCTCATCAACTCTTCTCCTCTGACTGACTGTCTTCAGCCTCTGCTGGAATGTTGCATATCTTGCTATCTTCCATCGCATTTTCTTGGTGACTGCCCTATTAATCTTGTTAACTGCATGCCTCCCCTCCCTCCTGCAGCCCTGATGCAGAAGACTTTCTCCTTTCTCTCACCCCTATTTTGTCCAACTTTATAATGCAAGAGTTAAGTACTCCCCTTCATTCATTTATTCCTTTCTCTGGTAAAGGCTGAAATTCCCTGCTTGCCTCTATTTCCAACTTCCTATGACTTGACTATTTAGGAGGGAGGTTTCAAGATATTTGTCCCTGACTTTCGGCTAACTCTTTTACCCTTTCAGTGGACTGGCAATTAGTGGGCTTCTTATTTTCACTATTTTAGTTGCTCTTGGCCAGCTTCCCCCTGTTACATAAAGGAGATGACTGAACAATACTTACAAAGCAACAATTAAAGCCGTTTGCATTTTAATCTTTATTAAGAGAAGCATTACATTTTCTTGAAGCACCAATCAAATGAATTTTTTTTTTTTTTCCTTTTTTTTTCACTTTTAAGCACTCACCCATCTTCAGCTTTTCGGGGGTGGTGGGAGCTGCCGCAATACAGTAATGCTTACAATGCATGTTGATTCCTAGAGGAGGGTCTGCTGGAGACAATGGGAGCTGAGAAGCAGGAAGTCCCAGGCCAGATCTGTAATCAAACGTAATTTGTAGTTTTCGTCTGACAAGTTCTGCTTTGAAGCAGTTCAGCGGATGCTGCGAACTTATTAAAGCGAGTTGTGTCTCTCAACTCAAGGAGGCAACCACAACCTGTCCTCTAAAGACAACTCTCCTCCTTTACATTAAATATCTTTCATTCTTGTTGTAAGTTCCTAAAAAGGGTGACCGTTCTAATCCCCAAACTACCACCCTATAGCTTCAATCTCTTGTTTGTCAAAAGTTTTTTTTTTTTTTTTTTCTTGTAATCTACCACAATAGGGAGTTTACCAGAAACAGAGTTCACTCTGAAGTTAGGCGTTCTGAGGCGTTTCCTTCAGTTTTCCCACTCAACTGTTAACTCGTATATACAAGGGCCTTATCTGTCCATGTATTGAGTACTCTTCGTATCATTGGCGTCACCAGAAAAAAAAAAAAAAAATGCAGGGCGGGTAATTGATATGGAGATCATGGTGGAGGAGGAGCTCAAGGCTGCGTGGCTGCGTGGGGTGGCGTATGGGTTCTAAAAACTTGATTTTTTTCTCTCTCAAAAATGATGAATACATCAGTCAATAGAATTAAGTAAAGAAAAGAAGAAAAGAAAAAAGAACACACACACACACACACAGAGAATAGACAATAATATAACACCCACTTGCTGGCACTTATTCAATCCAAGTGCACGGGAGGGAAGACGTCACACACAGCTCGTTGCCCGGGGAGCAGACCGCCAGTAATAGGAGGTGACACTTCCCAAGGACGCGAGGCTATCACTGCGTCGTCTCCTGCAATATGTCAAGGCTCCTGACAAAAGATAGTGTGCACTGCAGTCTAAAATTTGATACTGCACAAATATCGTGTTTACAACCGCTGATAGTTTGTTCCTGTGATCAATAGCTCTGACATTGAAGGGTGCATTATCTACATCAATCTGTGTTGCTTTCTTTTCCTTTTAATTAAAGTAGACATGAATGGATGAACAAAACATTCTATATAAGGAACTTCCTGATACTAACCGAGCCAGCGAGTGGAGAGAACACGGCGGTGGGTACAGAAGGAAGAGTTCCCTTTGGCTCCGTGCAGTGTCCTCATGTGGAAGATCACAACATCGCCCGGCTGCGGCCCGGTACAAGAATGTCACCACCGCACACCGGTAAAGAGAGAGATTACACCACACTCCGTGACTTCACCACAAACGTGGACACATGCACAACCATCGTTTCGTATTATATACATCATGGAAACAAAACACAAGGAACACTCGCTACTCGTTACCTTGCATTCCCACTGTAGGATCGGCCACTTGCCAGCTTCGATCTGCTGCACTGGGACCTCGTGATACTGGCGTTCCTCAGACAGCTTCTCATCGTGCGTGTCCTTCAGCGGGTAGTTCATCTCCGTAGCAAACTTACGAGGAAGGAACCACTGAGGCCACAGGTGGGAGCCCGTAACGAACTGCACGCAGGTGTCACGAGGCACAGGGTCCACCGGCATCCACAGCGAGCAAACCTGTCCCACAAAACAAAGTAACGGCCGGAACTTGCGATGAGTGGGACCCACATAAGAAGAGTATTTTATAGTTGGGTAAATAAGACCGTTGTACAGAGTTACAGTTAGGGGGATGGGGAAGAGAAAATCTGATGGAGACGCCCCAGAGCGCTTAACTTCACAGAAGCTATCTTAACAAGAGATGAGATGTACATAAGAACATAAGAAAATGGAGACTGCAGTAGGTCAGTGTGACCTATACGAGGCAGCCCCTTTAATCAATATTTATCCAAGTTTCCAGTTTAGATTATAAGTAAAGGACAGACCGAAGATGTTCGGTACTACTTTAGCGTGAGGTCAACCCGAATATAGAGTGAGGTCTACCACAGCTCGAACTGTGATATAATATTGTGCTTTGAGTACCTTAATTCACTCACCTTGTCTCCGTCTATAGGATAGTAGGATTGGTCATGATGCCAGGGCGTGTGTTTGGTAGTCCCTGGCTCTTTATTGAGGACGTGCTCGTGGTAGAAGGATACCTGAGAGGACTTCATGAAGCGTGCGGCGAGAGCTGCAGCAGGAGAATTGAATACAAAGTCCTTGAACTCCTCAATCCACATCCAGTTGCAGTAGTCGTTGAAGTAAGCGCCCTCGCCCTCGCTGCCCTGGATGTGGGAGTCATTAAGTGGATGGTGGTGATGAAAACTGGGTGGCAAGGCTGAGCTGTACACAGCAAGCGCCCCTTCCTCATTTCACACATTCTCCCCGAGACCTACCTTGAGGTGCTCGCTGTACTTGGAGGGACGCCCCAGGTTCCGGGCGATACCACGACGGACTTTCTCCACCCACGCATTGTCAAACACACCTTCCACCAGCACCGCGCCGTCCCTCTGGTAACACTCTACCAGAGATTCCAAATCCGCCACCATTATTCCGCTGTGGTCACCCTGTGTGGAAAACTGGCTTACCTACTTGTGAAATGATTAGTTGTCGAGCGCATGCAAGGCTAGTGAACGAGACTGTAGTGTAATGTTGCTTATTCGTAGATAAGACAGTTTTTTTTTTTTTTTTCCAGACTGCCGTGGCTCTCATTGGCAACTATAGTCGGTGCATTCTAAACTGGCAGTTTTTGTGTGACCTTAAAAGCTTGCCCGGGATTTCCGCACCATTGCCACATCACTGTTTTTTCCTCTTTCTCCACCTCCTTACCTGTCTGTCTTTTTTTTCCTTTCCCTCTGTTTCTACGACATCCGTGTATTTTCTAGATAATTCCAAATTTTGTTCCACATCACTGTTAAGGTGAAAAAAAAAAAAAAAAAAAAAAAAAAAAAAAAAAAAAAAAAAAAAAAATATATCTATATATATATTATAGATATCTATATATATATATATATATATATATATATATATATATATAT
Source organism: Callinectes sapidus (assembly GCA_020233015.1). NCBI lineage: Eukaryota > Metazoa > Arthropoda > Malacostraca > Decapoda > Portunidae > Callinectes > Callinectes sapidus. Next base: position 2,154,153 of record CM035206.1, on the reverse strand, counting down.
ATCTATATATATATATATATATATATATATATATATATATATATATATATGTATATTTATATAAAGCTTTCCCCCATCCTAACGTGGCAAATGATCCCGGCAGTGCAGTCCTGCCGTTACCTTCACATTACAATTCATTCACCATTAGTCCTGCTGACGCCTTCACACACAATCTCGCCATAAACCGTTATGCTGCAAGCTCGCCATATGGTCTGCTTCACAGCCAATGCAAGGCCATAACATTATGGTGTGCTTCACAGCCAATGCAAGGCCATAACATTATGGTGTGCTTCACAGCCAATGCAAGGCAGTAATCTGTAAGTCCTGACGCCTTCACACACAGTCTCGCCCTATAACGTTATGCTGTAAGCTCGCCATATGGTCAGCTTCACAGTCAATGTAAGGCAGTAGTATGTAACGTGAGGAACATGGGCGTTTGCAGGAAAAAAATGCAGTGAGTATTATATATATATATATATATATATATATATATATATATATATATATATATATAT
>CM035206.1:2110160-2139213 GCA_020233015.1 Callinectes sapidus | reverse complement strand
TGTATATATATATATATATATATATATATATATATGTGTGTGTGTGTGTGTGTGTGTGTTCATGTAAAAAAAAGATCAAATTACCATACATATTTTTTTAAAGTTATCACTTTTCTTTTCTTTCCAGTTTAAAGAAATGGAGGTTCTGTTGCTGACAACACCACCGTCATCCTACTCGACTTCCACATATTTGCTGGTCCCTGATCAACTTATTATAATAGAGCAATGTGCTCCATCAGTTCACTCTTACTTCCAACATGTTAATGACGGTGTAAATTGGTTTCATGCTAAATCAGCAACAGTACATCAGAAAGCATTAGGATGTGTATTTAGTAATTATTGTACATGCAACTATTGGTAAGTGAAATACCTTATATCTTTAATTTTGATATTGCATTGTCACACTTAATTTCCTGTATTCATCAGATAGATCCAAAATTCTTTCATTCAGATATGAAAGATGAAAAAAGACGATATTCTGAGTCATGAAATATAGAAGCAGGATTTGAGATAATGTTTTATAGGTGAGGTATCTGCAAAATGTGTAGCACAACATGTATGGATCCAGTGATAAATGAGAAAGTATTAGCAATTGGAGAAGAGTAGGAAGTGTAAGTGAATGATGAAGTGATTAGCAAAAAGGATAACTGGACCTTGCAGTTGTATGATTTAGGTCATCATTATTCTCGTGGATAGACTGTGTAAAAAGAACATTAGATATCAAAAGGTCTGTAAAGCAAGGAGTGGTTGTACAATGTTGTGATGAATAGGTACAATAGTTAGATCTTTACAACTGATTATGAAAGACAAGAGCCTCTAAGTAAAAAGTGCTTTCAGTAATTTGATACTTACTAGTCAGATATGATTGCATTTCAGTGAATTTAGTGAGTTCTTTGCCAATGTGTAGTATGCTTAGGTGTTTGTTAATATGAAACCTTAATGCACTGGTGAAGATAAAAGTATAAGTTGTAATAGTGGTGTTTTCTTTCACAGATTTGCTCCGTCCAGGGGAAGATCACTGAGAGAAGTCCGGGAGTCCTTGCCAGAGTGCTTCCGCTGCATTTCACCTTCAGGGAATTACCTTTCTTTCTTTCCGCTTTCTTCCACCTTTTGTGTGTTGGATGATGGAGTAGAAGTTCATATGTGAGTGATACTTGGTAGTGGTGAGAAAGCAAAGAGATGAAGTAGAGGCATTCAATTTCTCTATTGCTTTGATAATTATTTTAGACAATGGTCAGTTCAGCAACTTGTGTTCACTTTTTGGCAGCTCAATTTATGGTTGCTTAATGTGTATAAGCTGGTATACTTGCTAGTATAAGCATTATTGCTAGAGAAGATAAGAGGTAGTTGAAGTAGTAGAAAAATTATAGTGCCTCTACTCTATCCTGTGTTTCCTCACTCATAACTTTCTTGGTAGGTACTATACAAGGGCTGAGTGAGGTAGGGTACAGAAGGGGGATGATGGGGGGAGTGGAAGGGGGGTAGTAGTCCTGTAGAAGGTAGTGTAGAGGGTAGTGTAGTGGGTTGTGTAGTGGGTACTAGGGCTCTTCCCTCACTCATTCCTTACCAGTCTTCCTTTCTGCAGCACCACCTTACTCAGCTCTGTGTGTGTGGGTGTGTGTGTGTGTGTGGGTGTGTGTGTGTGGGTGTTTGTGTGTGTGTGTGTGTGAGATTCACCCACAGTCTTGAGGATCATGTGTTGAACTTGTGGTCTTAAGATCAGATGTTTGACCCATGATTGCTTTAGGCTGTGGGTGCACACACACACACACACACACACACAAATGTGTGTGTATGTTTGGGTTTACTCACTCCTTTCTCTTTTTCTTCCCTCCTCACTACACCTCTGCACTTAATGTTTTAGACTCTCCACAGATTGAGCGTGAGGATTCCAGAGGTGCAGCTTGGAGACTTTAAAGGAAATAATTTTGCAGGTAAGTGTAGGACATGAGGGACATCTTACATGCTTTCTGATGTATGCTGTACTGAATAAACAGGAATTTAAATGTTATTTTTGTATTTATTTTCCATCTGTGTAGTTATGTATATACAGCATATATGATATGATATGTACATGATTTTTATATATATATATGAAATATATAATTTATCACTAAGGTATGCTACACACATACAAGTGTCACAAACAAAAACACTACTAAACTTAAGTATTACAGCCCCAATGTTTGTTGCAAAAGAACATGGTCGTCTTGAGAGTTCACTGTTTTAGCAGAAACAATTTGCCTTGCCATGACATCATCACATTCCTCTGCTTTATGCTCCAGCATAAAGCTGGGGCTGCAAACTCTTATCCTCTCATCAGCATTCCTTAGGGTGCACTGGAGAGCAGTATCCTGCAGTGACTTTTTCCACATCTTGACACATTACTCGATGATTTATTCTGCTTGGTAATATGACAAAAATGTAAGAGTATTCATTTGAGACTACTGTGCAGATCATGAGGGTCAAGAAAAGATTAATTCAGTCAAAGAAATAACCAAACAGTGTTCAAGCCAACTCAAACTTTGATCATGGCAGTTCAGAGAGGAAGAGAATTGTAATATGCCTGAACCGGCACCCCTAGAAGATAAATAAGAAGCCCGTCACTGTCTTGAAGTGGGCAATGGAGTTTGATGTCAAAACCAGACACCTTGACTGCTCTTTTAGGTTCAGGCATGTCAGAATTCCTTTCCTCCTTGCACCAAGGTAACCAACTTGTCCTGGTTACTGCCAACTGTTCAATTATTTCTCTAACTGTATGACTTGCTTCCTTGAACCTCCTTATCTGCACAATGGTCTCAAATGAATACTCTCACTTCAGCCATATTACCAAATAACAAATCATCATTAACAGTAATTGTGCTATAACATGTCAAGATGCAGAAAAATCACAACAGATTACTCCTCTCCAATAAGCCCCAAGGCACACTGAGGGGTAGGATAAGAGTCAGCAGAGTAAAGGTGTGGGATGCACTGATGTTATGGCAAGGCTAATACTTTCAGCTAAAATGGTTCACTAAACACTCCCAAAAATCATGCTTTTTTTTTTGCCACAAGTATCAGATGGCCTGACTGGGGATGCAATACTTAAGATGAGTATTGTTCATGCATAGAGACAGCCACACACACATGCACACGTTCACATGTATACACTGCACATTTGCACAGTCATCCTGGCCTTCAGGTGTGAGAAATTATCAGTCCATTATGACATTTGGTTGCCTGCTTTTACATTTGTTCTCCATAGATTAGTAGGGAATAGGTACAGGATATAAGCCACAAAGTTGGACTCTTACTACCAACAGACAACAGCACCAAAACATCCTAATCCTGGGCCAGGATAGTGAGGTGTATGGTTAAATTTCATGTGATTACAGGAGAGAAAATAAGAAGTATGTAAATATCAGCACCTAGTGAGATAATGGAGTTATGGAAGGCAGGTATGTCATAAGATCCTGAAAGGGGAAAATGGGCCCATGGATGAAAAAAAAAAGTTTAAGGAATAATATTCTGTGAACATTCAGGTATAGTATATGGACAAGGATTGGGAAACAACAACCATGAGTGCAAGCTGTGGAAATCAAGTCTTTTAGAGGTGCAAGTGAAGCAGGATGAGAAGATGAGAGTAATATCATATTTGGGAGATATGGTCAGGACAATTGTCCAAGTGGTGTAAATGGTGCAATGGGTGAAAAGAAATACAACAGAGATTGTATAGCCATGCTGAAAGGATGATGAGCAATGACGTTGTAAATGAGGTTTGAGTGAAGCTGAAGGTGGTAAAAGGAGAGGAAGGCTGCTTGGGAAGTGTGAGTAGTGTTAACAGCCGCCATGTGCTTGTAAAAGTAAAAAAAAGAAATGTCTAGAAGGGGAGAACTGGAGGCTCTTCTGTCATGACAAGAAAAAGTAAGGTATCACAGAGCAAGATAGACAGATGGAGACATAGTAATTATCAGACTATATGATTCCACTGCAGAACAAAAGTCACCCTACAACTGTGAAATGGGTTAGGCCACCAACACACTATGCTGGCTTGAAGTGTCTTGGTTAGTTCGTCAGACAGTAAGACCACACTTCTGCTTACATGCTAAACCTGTTCTCTACCAAATGAAGTGAGGCTTTAGTATTAACAGGACATAAGGCTGAATGTTTCCACTTGCCAGGAGATTTGAACCCAGGCCAAGCACCCTGACCTCTACACCACCACCTGCCTCACTGATTTCTAGAAGAACTTTGCAGAGCCATTTAGAGCAAAGTGGTGCTGCTGTGGTCTTTCTTCTTCTTCATCCTCCTCGACCACTTCTTCTTCACTTGCATTACCTTCCTCTTCACTTCCTCCTTCCTCTTGCATTCCATTTTCTGCCTCAGCAAAGTTCATGCCTGTTGTCCTGGAGATTGCCTGCAGAGTCTGAGCATCAACATAGTAGCTGGGATTTGCCTGCAACAGTTTTCTCTATTAATAAAATGATTCTACTACCAGTCTCATCAATTCACAAGTATTAACACAATAAAAAAAATAAAAAAATTTCACAAACAATGGATAACTTGTACAAGTTACTTTTGGTAATTTAGTCTTCATTTCCTGCAAGGTATTCAATGCTGACTTGAAGTTGTTGTTGGCAGCAAAATATTCCACGATGACAGCATAAATATCACCCTGTCTCACTGCAACCTCAATGTTTGGATCAGCCAACAGCTGCTGCAACTCTTGAACGGCTGCATCTCCATCAGTAACAAACATTCTAAAAAATTGTAATTTTCATCACTTTCAGAAAATTTACAGAATGGCAGGAGGATATATTTGTGCAACTCAACAATATACTCTGAAATATTTCATGCTTATAACTCACTCCTGAGTTATAAGCACTGAATAACAACATGACGTAGCCTGTTAGTTGTTGTGCACCCTTGAAATCAGCCTCTCAACACATCAATTTTAACTTTCCTCAGTTGATGCGAGAATAATAATGAACTACATCTGTATCAAATACAGCTTAAATTGACTGTAAAATGACTAAATAGTTGAAGGTGTATATGCTTGTACTGCTTTTAATTCAAAGTTGATTATATTGCAGAATGAAGCTGAGGATCAACATATGAGAAGATTGGGATTCAACTACAAACTTAATATATAGAGTTTAATACTTCACAGCCTCACAATTGCTATCCCAGCACGATTCTTACCTTTTAATATTATTGAACTGGTTAACCTTCTCAAGTTTATACTTAAGTGAGGGTAGTCTCTCTTGGGTTTGAGGGTCACTGGAGGAGGTGATGACTTTATAGGCTTCATTCAGAGCTCCTGCAGCCTTCTCATAGTTTTGAAACTCATCAATTTCAACCTGAAATATCATAATAATTGTTATTTCTATGAATAAATCTGCTTTTAACACAAAAAAACATGGTGAAAATATACAAACAAATCACAACTCAAGAAACTATAACTGTAACTACCATAGTGGCAATAAAAGCTGCTGTAGCAAGTTTATGAAAAAAAGAGCAGTCTGTCAGCTAAAAAAAATAATGGGATAGTATAGTACAAGGTACTATCCAAGAGAATACAATAAATCAACACAAACCTGTGCACAAGAGTCATAGAAGCCAGCCAACAGGCCTGATGCCTTGGCCCTGGAGTAAAACTGTATTATGTTTCTCATGATGTCAGGTTCTTTGCGCCAATCCAAACTCTGTAAATAGTTTGCTGCCATGATGTATATTTCTCGTTGCCGGCAGACATTTGCAAAGTAGACAATACGTTCCGTGTCTCCTGATTTGAGAAGGCACTTCATTGCCTTAACCTGTAAAAGAAGCAATGAAGAAGTTTTAAATTTTGACACCATATCATATACCTTTGTATCGATGTATGAAATAAAATTTGAGCAATTGTAAGTACTAACCTCATAATGCTAACTGGCCAATGTTTATATATCTATTGAAGTAGTCAGTTTCTTAATGTAATAATGCTGCTCAGTAACTTTAAGAAATCACCTCAATTCAAATATTTAGTTTTTAAATTAAAATGTTTTAATCTATTACAGTCACAATGGTAAGTTTAAAAGATTCAATCTAATGCAAACCATGTACAGTACACAAGCTCGGACTGTATCACATCTCATCACAGTACACAAGCTCAGACTACAGCATCTCATCATTGTACTAACCTTATTTCCAGCCTGAGTGAACTTCTTAGTTGCCAACTTGTAATTTTCTTGAGCATAAGCACATTCTGCAACTTTCTCTAAAATCTGATTTCTTGCCTTTTCATCTTTAGGCAAAGTGAATCTCTCTGCTAATTCCTCTGTCACCCACACATTGTGCTCCACACACAAGTCAAGCGCCTCAAAATACTGAAGAAATAACGACAAACAATTAAACATCACAATTAATTTGTAATTATAAAACTGCACCATGACAAATACACTTTTTCTTTAGGTGTGCATATTCATGTTTAAATATGAATTTGAAACATAAAATACACTAATACTGTTTTCTTTTCTTTATGTAAGATGGCCACTGGCCAAGTCAAAACTACAATAAAAGGCCCATTTATTGCAAACTCCCATATAAATATCATATAGAATGGTACAAGATAGGTGTCTTGAAACCTTCCTCTTGAAAGACTTAATCTTTTCCTTTCATGATAATAATTATTACTTTACCCATGAGTAGTTTACAAGTGACACAATAATTCTTACCTGTCTACCTGTGATGAGCAAAGAAACAGCTCTATCATACTGTCCATTTGAGATGAAGTACTGAGCACATCTTTGTATCAATGCTGGGTCTGCACTATCATCTAATTCTCCTGCAATTTGACCCACAGCACTAATCTGTCCAGACTTAAATGCCAGATCAACAGCCTTGGAAAGAAGACCTGCTTTGTGGTACAGCATGACAGCCTTGGGTAGCTGCCGTCGCTCGGAAGAGGAGAAATAGCGGGCAGCATCAATCTGTTCCTGTGGTCCAGCCACCAGTGCCAGATTGAGTAGCTGATCTAGAAACAGATCACTTGTGTAAGTTAACTTCATCACTAGTTTGCATCTAAGATTCATCCTTTCCTTTATACAGGAAGAATGCATTAACACATTCATTCATCATGTTTCAGGTTCTGAACCTGTAAATGTATGCTATTAATAGTTATATTTAATGGAAGCCATCTGACTAAAGTCAAAAGAGTTATCGTTACTATCCCTACACAGCTCCATTCTTAGTACATATGAGTGGCTCATACACTTATAACTTACAGGACACAATAGTCAAAGGGTGCATCATATAATTATTTACAAACCAACAGACAAAAAAATATTGCTTAAATAGAAGTGTTAAGAGACTTGCCATCAAATCCATTGTCTTTACAGATCCTGATGGCATTTCCGTAAGCCTGAGCCCGTGTGAAGAAGTGGATGGCCTCTTTCACCTGTGCTACATTCTCATACTGTCGGGCCAGGTGGTAGCAGGCGGCCCTGTAGAAAAAATAGGATACATCAAAGCAGGTGCAGATCCAGGAAAAACACATGAGGAGGGCCCCGATTTTTAGAAAAATTACAAATATAGTTACTAGACATATATTTTCCTGCCTCAATATTAGAGTTTCATCACACTTTTTTCTCTGTCTTGATGGATAGATAGATAAAGATGTGGGGATGTCCATGGGGGAATCTGGGTCCCCTGGGCCCCTCCCTTGAATCTGCCAGTGAACACTGGAAATTAGCTATAAGGAGCATTCCTCTTATATTCTAAGAATAGAGATTTTGTTTGATTATCTCTTTTCTCTACATTTCCATTTACGAGGAAGCAGGACAGAGTTTATGAGACTATGAGACTGATTCACTGTGTGGGTGTATACTGTCAGTTTTTTTTTCTTTTTTTTTTTTGTGTGAGAGAGAGAGAGAGAGAGAGAGAGAGAGAGAGAGAGAGAGAGAGAGAGAGAGAGAGAGAGAGAGAGAGAGAGAGAGAGAGAATCCTTACAGTTTCAGTAATGTGAATCAGTACCCTCTCTCCCCTAAAGGGCAAAAAGCTTATAATTAAGATGTAAGTTAATGGTTGAGTCATGAATGTGGATGTCAACAGATGCCTTTTCTTTGCTACTTACCGGTCGCCAGTCTCGTTGGCAATGTCTGCAGCCTTCTGGAGGTTATTGCAGTAACAGTATACTCTCACAAGGGACAAGTGGTCATGAGCAGCCTCATAGAACTGTAATGCTGTCTCCATCTCACTTGTGGACTCCAGGTACTGTGCCCACCATCGCCTCAAAGCTCTGAAACCATTTCAAGCAAATAATAACAAAAACAATAATAGTAATAATGATAATAAAAATATATGTAGTAATAAAAAAATAATTTCCACAGATAAAGCTAAGGGTAACTTAATACAGTAAAATATGACCAAAAGATAGAAAATATAGTTATAATAATGAAATAAGAGGAAATAGGGAATATAAAAAAAATGCCAATAAGATAAGCTGGGATGGAATTGCCATAGGGTGGATTTACCACAGACAGTAGATACTTGTAAGTACATAAATATTTGTAATACATCCAAATAAGTATGGAATTGCTTTTGAGTGTGTTTATAGTACAGTACATATACATGATGAAAGAAGATAAGCATGCAAAGCTTTCATTTATTTGATGAAGAAAACCATTTTTTATTTTCAATCTGAAAAGTATCTGAGCATTTTTCATGGTAACTTGTTTTTTTTTTTTTTTTTTGCAACCCCATTACAAAACTTTCCATTTATTTTTTCACATAAAAATAATATCAACATGTGCAGTTTAATGGTGTTATCTATGAACCACATTTTGCAGCAATTCCATCCCACCTTACCCTAGTAAGAAAAATAAGATAGAATTATAAAAAATATGAATATTTGAACTCCTTGATGAGGGAACAAGAAACTTTTGTTTCAGTTTTGGATGATTATTTTTTATCATTCCTCATGGATTGGCACCTCAGTGAACTTTTTTTTAAGGGGATGGAGGGGTGGGGGGTAGAGGAGTTCCTTTTGTTGTCATTGGCCAGTGCCCCTCTTACAGAAAAGCACCACAAACAATACTTGAGCAATAAGGCATGCCGAAATAGATGTGTTATGCTTCTGTTCAGCTGTGCTCTTCTGTGTTACATAAGTGATGCTTAAATATGCGCCTCCAGATTTCCTGCATACAAATACTCACCTATCCTTTGTGTGCATGATGTAATCCTCCAGTGTGGGAAGATCATCAAACAACATTCGGGGAACCTCAAATCTGTGAGTGTCTGATTTCTCGTAATGACTTATGGCTCCACTGTAATCTCCTGAAATGTTCATATTGCAATTTTACTTGTATCCACTTGTTTGGGTGTCCTGTTGCATATCAAAGACACTATTCTCTATTCCACACTCAGGGAGTAGGTGAAGGATCTCATTTTACTGAAAACTCCAAATGTCCAACAAGATGAACTATTTTGATATTCATATTACATTAATTTTGTGTTACTTTGCATCTCAAAAATGCAAATAAAAAAACCCTAATATTGTATAAATTAACACACCTACTTTCTAATTCTATTTACCTTTGCTTTCCAAGTGCTTTGCATAGTTGTAATGAGAAGAACGCAGGTGAATCCTGTCATGAGTCTCAGCAACTTCCAGCGCTTTGGACCACACGCCGGCATCCTGGTGGAGTCGATTCACCAGGTCATAGCGGCCACAGCCTCTATACAAGCGTTCTGCCTCATCCTGTAAGTAAACCAAGAAAGTGAGTTATTCTAACAATGTTAAAAATGGAGATATTTCAGATTATATAAAAAAAATTCTACGGTACAAGAGGTCTTCATACACATACATATAGAAAGAAAAAAAAGAAAATTAATACAATAAAATAAATCATGAGCTTGCTGAGTGAAAAAGCCTAGATAATAATGAAGCATATACAATATATACTAATTTTCTTATTACCCTAACCCCAGATTTCATCTTCATGGGACCGGTATGCCTTGGCAGAGAGAAGAGGTGAAACAGTGCAGAGCTATCAGTATCAATGTGCTTCTTATGTTTAGTATCTTCAAGTGCCACAGTGTTACCAGCATGCCCAGTTGTAGAGCCAGCATGGCCACCCTTGCATCCAGCTGAGGTTCCTTCATGGCGAAACGCAGTGCTCGAGCTCCTCTGGCGTGTCCCATGTTACCCAGACACAGGGCTGCCACATCAAGCCTCTTGGTCTTGACACACATCTTGGCCATGTTTTCCCACACAGTCCCACTGATTGGGTGTATGTAAGGATGCTTAGGTGATGAATGAGGCTTGTCGTGAAAAATGTACAGACTTTATATCATCTCTGATAATAATGCATCTAAAGGACTGTTGGAAATTGATGTATTCAAATAATTTCTTACTAATCACCATATCTATTCAATAAAAAACTCAATGTCTGAGATATAATAAGAGCAATTTTACCTTAACCATATAGTCTTTGATAGAATGTAAATGAAAAGAAATATATCATGGAATAAAGAATCTTTAGTTTGCTCTGCATCAAAGTTCATAAGTTGTCATAAGAAACAGTGATTTCACATACCTTTTAATAGTTTTGATTGCCTTAAAAGCATCGTCCATATTACCAATAGAAAGATAAAATGAAAAGTTGAGCATGGCATCCTTGGTGGACCTGTCACAGTTTTCCAGTCCAGTAAATTCCCTCATAACCTTCTGAGTCACAGCCTTGTTGTCTACCTGTTGGAGAGAAGGATGACACGTGGTCCTCATCTCTTGATGAAAATGATGACTGTATTCAATCCAAAATAACTAAAAGGCATATGTATATTATGTAAGAGCAAAATAAGAACAAATAAAATAATAAAAAAAATTTTCCTATTCAATATGGATTAGATACTTTTCAAGCAAATGAAAAACAAGAACATCACATATTCTTAAGTGAAATCAGGGGTACATATGATGTGTGTGTGTGTGTGTGTGTGTGTGTGTGTAATTCACTGTCGCGGTCACCTGATGGTCACTTAGCCAGCCTTTTCCCCTTATGGAATGAGCTCATAGACCAATCTTCGGGTAAAACTGAAACCACATGACACACTACACACTGAGACAGCGAGGCCACAACCCCTCGAGTTACATCCCGTACCTACTTGCTGCTGTGTGGGTGAACAGGAGCTAGATACACATTAAGAGGCTTGCCCATTTGCCTCGCCAAGCCTGGGACTTGAACCCGGGCCCTCTCGGTTGTGAGCCGAGCGTGCTAACCACTACACTACACAGTGTGTGTGTGTGTGTGTGTGTGTGTGTGTGTGTGTGTGTGTGTGTGCGTGTGCGAGTGCGTGTGCAAGTGCGTGTGTGTGTGTGTGTCTGTGGTGCTTTGCCTAACCACCATATATGGGATTGCTGGTGTGGAATATAGATGGATAGACGTATTCTAAGGGAAATGAATACTATATATCACAGAGCAAAGTTTCTTGCCTTTTTCTCAGCGTCATGAGCATTAAGAAGGTAGAAGAAAGGAACCTGGACACCCAGGAGGCGGGAGAAGGAGGGGCTCAGGGCAAAGGCATCTTGCACAATGTTGCCGTGGTCAGGGCTCACAAACAGAGACACTAACATAACAGCCGGCTGGAAAGAGAAACATGTTCAGATGGCTTCCTACTTGGTGAAACAATCTTTCTAACTGTATTTCTGGCTACAGCAGTATGTCAACTCATGGGATTTTAACAGATAAACATCATAAGCCACAAGTTGTGATGTATCAAGCTTTCTGGTAATTGAGATTTCTTGCAAATAGACTAAAAATCCTGATATCTATAATTACATTGTTAAAATTGTAAAGTCACATTATTTTTCTTAGAAAAATAGGTAGGAAAACTGCTTCCTCAAGTAGGGAGCTGACAGTACCTACAAAATATCTATAAATAAATTAAAACTGAAAGAAAAAATAATATCACAAATAATACAAGTTAGGAAGCAATCACATATCTTGACATCACTGTTACTGTACATGATGAGCAATGACTGTATTGAGGAACTGGCGAGTACCTTCTCTTCCTTCGAGGCTGATGACATGTAATGGTCCTTCTGCTTCTTGGTGTTGTGAAGAGACTTGGCCTCACACACCAAGAGTCGAGGGTCCTCAGCATCCCACATGTGTGACATTACAAACCGACCACCAACTTCTTGAGCTGTTTCACGTTTTGCCCTGTGCAAATGAATTCATTTTACCTATTTATTATTCATTCAATAATACATCAGATGCAACAAATACACTTCAAAACCAATTTTAACTTTACTATAAGCTAAAGAAAAATGATAATCATAACATACGTATCTAGTTCCCATAGAGCTGTTAAGACCAAAAGATGCAGAGGTTGGTAACAAAGACACAACAGTATTAGCCTCTCACCTGCTGCTGATTCCCTCCTCTTTGGAACTGGTACTTTCAGCAGAATTGGGTGGTGCAGTGCCATCGACATCATCATCCTCAGATCGTCCGGAAGCAAAGTTGAAGTAAGTGAAGCTTTCACTCTCTATGTCCCAAATGTACAGCTTAGGGTCCGGCAGGAGGGATGTCTGAGCCACGGCAATGGAGACTCGTGTTCCATTACAGTTGCAGCGAGCTGATATGATCTCACCAAAGTCTTTGATATAATCACCCATTTGCTTTCCCTGTGTGTGCGGCTTAGCTTCCCTGTAACACACAAAAGAGTTTCCATGACATTCTGATTCTTGTAAGACCATTAATCATCAAAGTTGTTGTCTTACTTGATTACATTGTGCTGTTAATTTGAGCTGAGAGCTTTTAAAATAAACAGAATAATCATTCTGTTGGTAAAAATAAAAAAGAGTACAAATTTCTTCATTGGTCAGTGATACCAGAATTCTCTAGTATGTACACACCTTCTAGACAAGTCCCATAACTTGACAATTCCATGTATTGTTGCTGTAACAAGAAAATTGCCACAAACATCAAGGCCAATTGGTTGACCTTCATTATCTGAGAAGTTGAGAGTTTGCTTCACAGTGCCTTGTACAGACCGGACTTGTATGTTATTTCCCTCAATGGCATAGATGCTGCCTTCGTGAAGAACAGCACTTTCAGCCTCACATGGAAAGGAAGCTGTCAATGAAAAATGTGTCATTTGCAGCACACATTTGTATGAAAATATACACAATAACCAACTCAGTCATTTTCCTCTGAGCACAATTTTCATAACAGAAAGAATAAATCTGGTAAAAGATTTTGAAGAGCTGGCTTTTGATACTGGATTAACATTGATTAGTAGTAATTAAACTGATATAGTAATACATTTGTCCCACATTCAAGCCTTTATCAATATAGCAGAAAACAGCAATGGCTTTCCATTCAACAGTACAAAGAGAGACTATGGGTTATCATTAGCTACAGAATCCACTGCACACACCAACAACTCTGAGATGAGTGGCATCTGACGTTATTTCATACACCACCATTTTCTTCATGTTCCACAGCAGCAGATGGTCGAGAGAGTTGTGAACGCCGCGCACCTGGATCTCTGCCCTCAGCTCCAGGTGGCTGCCTCCTGAGAACACATCCACTGAGAGCTGTGTAGGTGACACCTGCACCACTGACACCTGTTGGGGATACATACAAAGAGTAATGAAAAGTCCCCATCAATCAAATCATGAATTTAATCTGTATCAAGTATATCATTGCCACCTTTGAAGCATCATAGATATGATGAAAAATTTGTTTTTAAGCAATATTGCCCTATGGCAGGTCATTGCTTAGAACGCAACCCTAGTAGAGGAATCAGAGGCAAATACTGGTCTGATCACCAATAATAAAATAGATTTAGGTGTTGTGTCACTACACATGGAAGGCAAACAGATATTGTCTTCAAGGTCCAAATAGAAAGACAAGAAACAGAAGTAAAGATCTCACCTGATCTTTGTAGCTGGCGACCATGCGCTGCTCATTCAGTATGTAAACATCACGGACAGTATTCACACCCAGTAAATTCTGTGCTGATCCCCAAGCCACCTGTAATCATCAATGTGAACTCCTATAGCCATTGTACTCAACACAAAAGTTATCAAACATGAAGTACTATTGTACAAAGAACAATCAAATCACCTGCTTCACAGTCCCAGAGATGACCGTTGGATTTTGTAGCTTCCAATCCTTTTCTGGATCCCGGACGTACTCCTCTTCTGCAAGTTTACTTTCTTCATACTTCCACATGGCAACACTTCCCAGGTTTGTTCCCGCACAAAGAATATCTAGAAAATAGGGAAAAATGTTGTCACCATCTGCTCCCCAGTTTTAACACTCAACATCAATACAGTTTCTATGATTATATGTTAATCTAGTACTCTGGATCATCACATTTATAAAAATGTTAAACAATCAGATGAATCTTGATAACTTCACTGCATTTCCACCTAAAGTTCATACAGAATATTTTTATATCCAAACAACTAGACCTTTTTATGTTATATACATCATCAAGGCAGGCACCCACACTGATTCACTCTTTAGAAATTAGTAAAAATATCCCAGTGATAAATTTCAAACACTATATATATGCAATGTATATACAGCATAATACAATCAAAATACTGTACTACAGTTAGATGAAAGAAGACTCATTTCACAAAAAAATATGGCATAAAAATGGGAATTCTTACTTTTATTGGAAGAGTAGCTAAGACACATGACAAACTCTTGGTCTCTGTAGCTTGGTCCACGGAGACTCAGCACATTATTATCACCAGAATCCAAATTCCACAAACGTACAGAACTGTCTCCTGTCGACACTGCCAGGAGGCCAGCCCCAGCCCAGGTTACCTGGATGTCACTGGTCCTTCCACTCAGCTTCACCTGTTCAGAACAAATGCTTGTTTAGGTTTACTGCTCTTAATAATATATTGCAGTAATTACAGTGTTTGCATGCACACACCAAAAATGTTTGGTACCCCATCTTAGTTTTTCCTCAGGTTGAGTCAAACTAAAGAACAATACAATAACAACTGATGAAAAGATCATTACAACTGTTGTTACAGCTGAGAAGCAAAGTTACCCTGTTTATCTCTGTCACCGAGCCATCCGCAGCCACAGAGAACTGGCCCAGCACCAGACTCTCCGTGATCACCACCAGCAGGTTGCGGGACTCGTGGTGCAGCAGCCGCTTGATGCCGCCATCGGCCTGCAGCACCTCCACACAGTTGCCACTCTCATTCACGTGGTACAGCACACCTGGACCAGATAACACCATCACCACTCTGACCTAGTACATAGTAGGTGCACCCAACTACCCTTCACTATCCACAACAGTACAATTTTAATTTACTTGTATTAATGCATAGAAAGCATATTCTAAGTTAAGAAATCTTCTTTGGCACTGTAGCACATAATGTCATTATAATGACTCCGCCAAGATATCTGCAAATATTATTTATGATAAATAATCATGTATGTAGATTGGAGTCATCAAGTTATTTATTTACCTAAATGTTCATTCATTATTTGAAATTTAATAATTTACATGAGCTAGACTGAAAACTATGATTTATTTGAATACTAATCTAAAATAACTAATAATGACAAGGTTCACATACCAGTAGATGACCCGAGGAAAAAGTTCAGATTATCCTTTGCAGTTCCTATCATGCCGAGGTGTTTGTGACCGGTCCTTGGTCGCCAAGAACTGAATATGTCCAGAGCTCTCTCATCGCCACTCACTGCTGCACGAGCAAGGCCACTGGAACAGTGCCCCATTAATTAATGAAACACATTACATTACTACATCAAGTCCAAATACTGACATCCAACAACCAGAGGTGTGTGTGTGTGTGTGTGTGTGTGTGTGTGTGTGTGTGTGTGTGTGTGTGTGTGTGTGTGTGTGTGTGTGTATGTGTGTGTGTGTGTGTGTGTGTATATGTCTTACTTTATGTCCAGAGAAGGAAGAGTCTTATCTGCTGCAGTACTAACTCTGTAGACAACTTGAACCAATGGATCTTTCAGTTCATGTGTGAATACAGTCTGAAGGTCTCCTGAATTATCTACTCGCCAGCCTACTGTTGCTCCTGACTGAAAAAGACAAAATATGTACATGTGAGTTATTACTGTAATACATATCACCAAGAACAAAACTGATTGCTGAATTTGTTATGTGAGAAAATTACATAGGCTTTTTATGATTTTCTGTCAGCCAGTCAAAGAAAATAAAAAGTTCTGGATAATAAGATAATTTTTTTCCTTTCAGTCATAATATAAGTTTCAATTTGAACAGAAGAAAACATAAACGTACAGCATCTGCCGACACCAGTCTTGTTCCAGCAGCACTGAACAGCAGCACAGATATTGGTGCTCTGTGCAGGCTCTGGATCTCACGCAGTTCATGCTCGTGGTCGTTCCACAGGAACAGTTCCCCGGACTCCCAGCCCACAGCCATGACTCGCTTGCTGGGGTGCCACACCATGGAGGTGACTTGTGCCGTGGGATGTGGCGGAATGTCAACCTCCTCACACAGCTTGCCCTGATGATCAGTCCCACTCATTACAAACTATACTATACATACAATCACATACATCTCTTGTATAACTTTTTCGTACATGAAACTGCATTCATCACAAGCACAATACAAACAAGATCATCAGAGAAAAACAGGAAAATAAAATTCAATATTCATCAAAATATGATAAAGTGACACCAATTGCAAGGAACATTTTCACTAACATGAAAACTGATAATAATCAATGTTGTACAGGATACAGATCTACTTGTGAAGAGATATGATGACTAAAGTGCACAAAACTGTACCTCTCCAGTATAAACATTGACTGTTCCTCCTTTCTCCTCGCTGTAAGCGGCTACAGCAAGACATGCTGACTGGGCATGCCATGCTATGTGGGTATTGATGGCACTGGTGTGTGGGCTGTCCACAATGCAGTCAAAGTACAGTGACATCTTGAATCTGGAAAGACAATTACAAGTAACCATTAACTATAGCTATAGATACATAGATTCTCCTTATATGGTTTGCTTTGAAATTTTGTGTAAAGGCTGGCATATCAATAGATTGCAGCCTTCAAAGCCCCTCACTGCAGCTTTGAGCCCATGAACCCCACTAGGTAAGAAATGCACATCGTTGTAGTGATCAGTTTTTTTATTGTTTTTACTGGATAGTGTTTATGGATACAACACACTTTCCAATCCTTAAGCCAGCATGCAAACCACTTAATAACTTGGTTAGGAAAGTTCACACAAAATACCACCACAACAAATCACAGCCACAGACATCTGGGGTTCCTGACATATATTACTGCCACCACCACACAATGGCTGCAAGAGAATACTGAAATAACATTAATGGACACTTAGGTGTTAGCTTAGGATAGGCTTGGTTAGAAGGCATCAGTGGTTGTATAAACATTGAATATTAAAATCTCTGCACTTTGAAAAAAATCAGTACATCTTTATAATACAGCAACTTCAGATACAAGCATGTAAATTATAACATGTAGAATGGTTAGTGTGAAAGAAATCTGAGATTTTTACAATCAGCATTGTAGTTTGTGAGGTATTTCATTATGTTAGGTTAGGTTGATGTCCTAGTGAGGGATTCCAGGAGATGCCCCCCCCCCCCCCCCCCCCGTTAGGATAAGTTACTCTAAAAGTATGAGAAATATTAGATGGTGGGTGGTGAAAGAGTTCAGGAATGCAGATGTCTTATAAATAATCATCAAATATTCTCCAAATCTGAATATTTTTTCTGAGTCATAAGTGCTCATTTTGTGTTCTATGCATAAAAATACAATAATTTTTCTCCATATGTACCAAAATTTGACGGGAATAGAAGAAAATATACCCATTTAAAGTAAAGTTGAAAGTGCACAACTGATTAATTTGAGTGTTGGTCCCTTCAGTGTGTAGCTCAAGACTTAACGAAAGTCATATCCCCCCAAGACACACGGTCAGCGTCAGGAAATGAATCAACTAAGGTTATTTCCACAATTGTTGACTGATGACACACAAAGCACCGTCCATACAACCACCACCACCACCACAGACCATAATCACAACCAAAGATGTCTCCAGCATTCATGACCTCAGGCAGTTCGTGACAAAACACCACACAAATATAACACACACGTCAATACAATAACGTCATACTCACAGTTGTATCAGGAAGGTTTAGAGGAAGTCACAGCATCACCACAGCACCGCCACAGCACCACAATCACCGCATATTAGCTGCAATCACCACATGTCACCCTACCACAGCTGACCGACGAGACAGGAATGCGGGATAAACAAACAGTCAGAATATATAAATTAAGTCTTCTCCACCATGCATAACTAGTCGTATATATTTATCCTATCCAATTTTTTTGTAGCTTGATAGTTAAAATGGTGGCGTGTGCGTGATTTATTGCAATTTAGATAAGAAGTTAGAAAGGGCCACGCTGCGGTTCCTATGGTAACGGTGTAAACAAACACGTGTGTCGGAGTGTTGTGGCTGAGTCTTTGATTAATTTTTTATTACAAAGAATTTCCAGGGAATTCAACCAGTTATGTAACGTTAATTCCTTGCTAGGCTCTCTGATTTCACTATGCCGGTATAAACCTGTTCTACCATTGAGGAAAGCTTAAAGATGCAAGGAGAAAAGAGAAGTGTTATCTAATATTTTCATCTGAGCACAGACAGTGTGTGTGGTCTGCTAATATTTTAGTACTGGAATGATATGAGACTTAGAAAACTGGTTTGAAAGCGATTGAAAGGAGATTAGAAATGGGACCTTTGTAAATATCATATGAGGTATCCAGGAAGTCACCACAATGACAGCCAGGATAGCCTACTGCACGGATATGGAAAAGTCTGTCCTATCCAATAACTTCGAGAAAAGAGGCTGGATACAAGTGGGGCCAGATGATGAGTGGAACTTTTATTGGTAATTAGTATAATCATACTTGACCCATGAATAGCTTGACAACATGAAAAAAAAGTACTACAGGTAGATAGTGTCGCTTGTTATGTGATCTTTATGTTTGTCTGACAGGGCCGGGGCACAGACATGCCGCTCTCTCTTCAGTGTCGATAGTGGTTACCGCATGAACGACAACCAGTAAGTGTCCAACTGTAATCAACAATTCGACCTACAAGTGGCAGTGCATGTATTAACATTTATTTACATGTGATGCTTTTTATAAACCTTGTCAATGTATTAATTTTGTCCAAGGCATTCAAGCTTCCTATATTCTAAATTCCCTTTAAAACGAAACCCAGTAAAGACAAAATCAGTCACTTTAATTACCAACGATAAGGATCTTATCAAGAGTATGTCACTGATACATCTCTCATACCGCTTATCAAAAACACCTTATCAGATCACCTCTCAAATCAGAATAATTATCTGATTATAATTATTTATAACACATCTTAATTTCACCACTTTTCATCTCCCACACATAATGCATTCAGTACATCTCATCTTCTTTTTCCTCTAGGATGATCAACCACTTCCCAACACATTATGAGCTCACCAGAAAGGATCTCTTAGTGAAGAACATTAAGCGTTACCGCCGGGAGCTGGAGCGAGAGGGGTCCCCGCTGGCTGCCAGAGATGCTACGGGTGGGTTGCCTCCTCTTTCTCCATACGTACGATGAAGTGTGTGTGTGTGTGTGTGTGTGTGTGTGTGACTCATGACGTGTTTAGAATGTTTGGAAATATTTGAGTGTTTAAGAGTTTTCATGAGTTTTTTTCATCTTTTATTAAATTTATAGCAATAACATCACCCTTTTAGTTCTGGAAATATTACAAAAACTCCATTTTTTTTTTTTTTAGCTATCAGCAAAAGAAGAGGCCGAATCCTCTGAATAAGATGGCTGTCTTCTATTTAGGCAGAGGTAACATGCTCTTACCAAGTTCCATGGATGCCGTCTTCAAATTAATGAGTTGCACGCTTTGTCTAATAAAATTTTCGCCCTGAAACTAATTATTTCTTTACATTTTATAGTTGGAAACGACTGACCTCATATGTATCAATAACCCGCCTGGATTTCCTGGGTTTAAAAGGACATAAATTCTTAGAAATCATTATGAGAATACTGTCCCTTTGGATTACAAGTAGGATTATTTGTTTAAACCCAATGAGTTCTCAAGAGTGTTTTTTTTTTTCTTCCTTCCGTGATACCGAATCCGTATATAATTATCAATAGAATAGTAGAAATATCATTGAAAATAAAAGTAATTTCTATTAAAAGTTACTCAATTGAGGCAAGACATCTATAAAATGTGGATTTATAGTCAAATAATTCTTCAAAATTATTATGAGAATATTTTAACAATAAATCCATATCCTGCAGGTGTCTGTAAGAGTCTTTAATGGAAATTACTGATATTTTCAATTATATTTTAATCATTCTATCGGTAATCATATACGGGTTACGCATCACGTAAGAAAAAAATCTTGAGAAATCCGTGGGTTTGAAAAAAAAAAAAAAAAATCCTATAATCCAATGTGTTTCATCATATACGGCCATCTTAAATCTATATAAATGTTCCTCTTCCGTGCCTCACTCTTCATCTCTCGGTGTCTCGCAGGAAGATACATTCATCTAGACTTCCTTCCCACCACCTTCATGCTGCCGGCAGACTACAACCTTTTCGTGGAGGAGTTTCGACGGAATCCCAACACTACCTGGATCCTTAAACCCGCAGGCCGCTCGCAGGGTGTGGGTAAGTGTGCTGAAGACTTCTGAACCTCCACTTCTTTCGAAAGGCTCTCGTCTAGTTGAAGAAACACATATTCTTAAGAGTGTTTGTACTGTTCTAGGGACACTAACGGTATTTCTGCATTATCAACCCGTTCAGTACTGGGACGCATTTTAATATTCATTCTGCTTATTATCTGGCGATTTTATACAGCTTTAGAAACTCGTGTGGGGATCTAAATAATAAAGACTCTGGCCATTGATCTTCTGACCTCCATAGGTCTGGGTTTATGGAGGTCAGATGTAAATAAAATTTTCTAATCATACGCCAAACTCAAGCTAAAAGGGTGTCCTAGTGCTGAAGGGGTTTATAGGTGAAGCGCTCTTAAGAACCAATCATCTCTAATTGTGGCCTTTAAGAATAGTCGTGAGAAAGGAAAGAGTTTCCAAACACGAACTCATTACACCATACAAATTTATCCCTTTCCTTGAATAAACAGATATCTCTTCCCCTCTCACTCCGCCTCTTGACAGGGATCTTTCTGGTGAACAAGCTGGCACAGATCAAGAAATGGTCCCGGGACACCAAGAGCTCCTTCAATCCAGCCCTCGTCAAGGACACCTATGTCATTTCGCGCTACATCGAGAATCCTCTCCTCATCGGCGGCAAGAAGTTTGATTTAAGAATGTAAGGGATTCTTTTCAAGATCACAGTTTTTTATCATTTGTCTTTTCTTATTATTTTCTTTTTTTTTTCTCTCTCACTCCCTTTCTTGTTTTCTGCTCCAGTGTCAGTGAAGAATGTTCAAGAACGTTCTGTAACTCGTGACTTCTTTTTTTCTTCTTCTTCATCTTTGTGGGGTTCATAAAATAATGTACCATTGCAACTCCTTTTTTTTTCATGAGTAAAAATAAGTAACAAATATTTATGAATTTTGAAACAAAGTTACACGACTAGAGCGCTTTTTATTCTGCCGTTTATCATGAACGAAGAAGTAAAGAAAAAAGCAGCACATATTATTTTCTATATATATTGTAATTGCAGGTTAATCAATTTTATCTATTCTATGATGAAAAGTGCAGTATCTTTTACTATTGGTAGTTATCCTCTTTTTAACATATAATAAAATGTTCTGTAAATTTGCTTCCTTTATCATTGGCGAGAAGTAATTTCAAACTTACAACATGACTTCCTGCCTGCGACTCAACTCTTCCGGCGTCACGTGCGAGCGATGCAGTGTTAAGTGCGGCAATGCATCACAGTCAGTACTCGCGTGTGCATGACGGAACTAAAGAGAGAAGATCGGTATTTGTGAAGTCGGGTGTCTCTAGCTTGATAAGAGGAAATAAATAAGTGGAAAAAGATAAAAGGGAATAAAGCGCTTTCTTCTCTTTTCTTTATTTTCTCGCTGACGAGGTATAATCTGCAAGATAAGATAAGATTATTGATGACGTTCCTCCCACCCGTCCCCCCGCCGACCAGCCTTCTGTGCTTTATAAATTCAGAAAATTTTGACTACGTCTTATTGTTGTGGTGGTAGTGGCAGTGGTGGTGATGGTGGTCTCGTGGCAGTATAGTGTTGTTCCATATTATGAAACATCTCTGTGGCGCATTCAATAGGTTCTAGTTGAAAATACACGTGTTTATAAGGATATTTCTATGGATCTAGCGAGAGGTTAACAAGGTCTCTATGTCATAAGCGAAATAATCACCCTTGAAAACTCCGCTAATCTCTCTTGCCTGTAGTCTCAAAAAATGGTCTTGGCGAGAGAGCAGAGCGTTTCAGAATAGGAATAAAATTAGTGAGAGACGTTTTTGGTGTTCCAGGTACGTGCTGGTGACGTCCTATAGACCCCTCAAGGCGTACATGTACAAGCAAGGCTTCTGCCGGTTCTGCACGGTTCGCTACGACACATCGGGGCAGGAACTGGACAACATGTTCGTGCACCTCACAAACGTCTCCATCCAGAAGCATGGCGTGAGTTCTGCTGGGTTTTCAAGTCTTCCTTCAATTGAAAATATAGAAATCCCGTTAATCTATCACTTTATATGTATAAACATCCTTACAAACCCTTTTGAAAGTGGAGTTGCGGCGAATGAGTGTTTCGAATCCTCATGCGCGACATTCAAAGGACATTATCTGCTACAGGAGGAATACAACAGCGTGCACGGCGGGAAGTGGCCCGTACGTACCCTTCGGCTTTACCTGGAGGGCACGAGAGGCAAGGCACGCACTGACAAACTCTTCGCAGACGTGACGTGGCTGGTGGTGCATTCCCTGAGAGCCGTGGCGCCCATCATGGCCTCCGACAGACACTGCTTCGAGTGCTACGGCTACGACATTATCATTGACGACCAGCTCAAGCCGTGGATGATTGAGGTACGTAGTGTGTCGTGTTTTCAAGACCCGCACTCTGAAACTCCATAGCATCGTATTCTCAAACACCTCTCTATTTCACTTCCAATATTTCACAAGGTTTCATTTAAATGTACACGAGTTTAATTTTTTTAAGGTGTTTTTACGGTTCTAGAGGCAGAGTGACAAGATTTTTACATGTTCGACTGGAGAAACACTCTTGAAAAACCCACTAATTCATTTTTGTGGTCTTGGAGAAGAGTCGTATGAGAGAGCAAAGCGTTTCTTGAGTACGACCCATACTCTCTCGCCATGGTTGTCGTCAAGGGTCACATACGTAGGTAATTCAACGCGTTCTCTTGCAAATAGGAATATCTTGTTAATTTGTCACTAAAACCACGACCACCACCACCACCACCATTAATGGAGCAAATAGTTTCCCAATACTTTTCCCTTGACAGTTATCGTACATCGTGAAGCTCCAGCGTTAAGATTTCCCACTCGAGCTCCTCCCTTAGTGTCATTAGCCTGATCATGTTAAATGGAGGGATTTATCTTAGACTTATATAGGAGGAAACTCTACAAGGGAAAATTTTCGTGGTTACTGATTAAATTATAAAAAGCATTGTTATTATCTCGTGTGATATGATAAAGGTGGTGTTGTTACGGCTGATATGACAAAACTGTGTTGTTACCGGTGAAATGATACAGAGGTGGTGTTGTTACGGGTAAAATGATACAGAGTTGGTGTTGTTACTGGTGAAATGATACAGAGGTGGTGTTGTTACTGGTGAAATGATACAGAGTTGGTGTTGTTACTGGTGAAATGATACAGAGGTGGTGTTGTTACTGGTGAAATGATAGAGGTGGTGTTGTTACGGGTGAAATGATACAGAGGTGGTGTTGTTACTGGTGAAATGATACAGAGGTGGTGTTGTTACGGGTGAAATGATACAGAGGTGGTGTTGTTACGGGTAAAATGATACAGAGTTGGTGTTGTTACTGGTGAAATGATACAGAGGTGGTGTTGTTACTGGTGAAATGATACAGAGGTGGTGTTGTTACTGGTGAAATGATACAGAGGTGGTGTTGTTACTGGTGAAATGATACAGAGGTGGTGTTGTTACTGGTGAAATGATACAGAGGTGTTACAGGTAAACGCCTCGCCCTCCATGACCTCCACCACCGCCAACGACCGCATCATGAAGTACAAGTTGGTGGACGACATCATTAGCATTGTCCTGCCTCCTGACGGTGTCCCAAAGTCAGTACAGGTCTTGCCTCATCATGTCTCTTTTTTTTCAAATCTACTTGTTATATTCTCCCTAAATATGTTTGTAATACTATTCTTAAGTAAGCTTGTAACGCTCTTTTTAAATCTGCTTATAATGTTTTCCTTAAATCTGCTTGTTTGTTTATTTTGCTTTCAGTTTTGATACGTGACTCGCATTGCTTAAATCTGCTTGTAACGCTGTCCTCATATCCGCCTGTAATACTCTGTTTAAATCTGCTTGTAATCCTGTTCTTGAATGTGGTTGTGATGTTCTCCTTAAATCTGCTTGTAATGTTCTCTTTAAATCAACATGTAATACTCTCCTTAAATCTGCTTGTAATCTTCTCTTTAAATCTGCTAGTAGTACTACTTTTGAGTCTGCCTGTAATCTCTTTAAATCTGCTTGCAATACTCTCTTTGAATCTGATTGTGATATTCTCTTGTAATACTGTCCTTAAATTTGCTGGTAATAATTTCCTTGAATCTGTTTGTAATACTCTCCTTAAATCTGCTTGTTTGTTAATTCTGCTTTCGATTTTGTTACTCTACTCGCAATGTTTAAGTTTATTTGAACTTTATGCTATTAATAATAAAGGAAAGAACAAACTAAGCTGCATGATTGTTTCAAAAGGAATCATAATCAGGATGAGAAATTTCTTCATATGTCAGGATGAGAAATTTCTTTCGATATTAGCAGTTGTTTCCTTAATAACATGATTTTCATATAGTTTAGTTCCTGTCATCTCCATCCATGACTGTCAAATATAATCTTTCCTTAGAGTTCCTTATGCACTTGATTTATGAATTTGCTCCATTTATGTACCATCACTTCTTGCCTTAGATGTATCAGCCTCTCCTGCTACATACCTGTTTCTCACTACGTATGTTAAGAGACAAATCAATCACTTCACAAAGACTCATTACTGATATTCCTGGCTCTGCTTCCTTGCAGCGTGCACTGGAACAAGATTCCTGCCAACGACAAGAGTGGAGACTTTGAACTTCTGCTGGACGAGGAACTGTACCAAAACAGCGACCACTCCGCTACCCACCGCGGCAAGAACTCCGACAGGCACTCCGCCCCGCGATGGAAATAACCCGCGACCAAGAAGTGTGTGAGGCCAACCTCCACACTTCACCCTCGGCACCAGACAGACAGCTCAGCACCACCACAGGGAGCAGGAGCTGAGAGGACGCCACCCACGCCCCGCCCAACCAGCAAAGCCGTGCAGTCCCAGATGGAGATGGCGTATGGAGAGACGAGATGAACTATACGGCTTATGGATCTGCCGCCGCCATCGCCTCCACCACCTCCTCCAAACAACTTCCTCCTGAATGCCTTACCTTTGTCTTGACATTGGCTACAGTACTCTGTCTTTCCCAAGTCAAAAGAATGTGTTGATAATCTGACAAGTTGTAGGAGAAGTCATTCCCATTATACATAGATATGCGTGCAGCATTTTGCATTGTTGTCTAATCTTTTGAACCATCTCGGGTCTTTAGCCTATAAGATTATGTGATCGACTCGATAGTCAAGTGATTCTGTGAATTCATAAAACTCTGCAATGTTATCTGAATAACCTTTTTAATGAATAATTGTATAGTGGTGAGCGCAATGTGGCGGAGAAGGAGCCGCCGCACCCCAACACTCAGCTTGGCCTGGCTGGGGACACCCAAGTCCAGCCGAATGAGCTGAAGGCCAGACCCAGGCTGCCCCGCCCTCCAGCACCACCCACCGTTAGGTTTACGGTGGCGCCTTCACCATACCAGGCCAGACCGAAGTCAGGATGTAGCCTCGTATCGCCGCACACACGCACGCACCACACACACAGGCTCACAGCAGGAGCATGGCGTCTCGTATCGCCAATACAGCTACACAGGTGTGACCCAGTAAAGCGTGGCCACACGTGGACACGTGGGCTGTGGCCTCTAAGCTGATTGCTGCAGGAGGAACGTGATGTCCTTCCTGATGTTCTCCGGCTCGGTGCCCGGGTCGTACCGCATGAAGGGCTTGCCACTCTTAGTGACGAGGAACTTCTCCCAGTTCCAGCGGATGTCGTGGGTCTTGAGGGGCGTGTAGGACAGGGAGGAAGGGTCGGCGAAGGTCAGGCGCGTGGAGGGACAGTACGCCTGCGGAGCAAACAAGCCCGTCACATCAGCTCGTCCTGCTACTCACCACTCACCAATACCTTAATTAACACGCTCACACAACCAAGGCAAAGTGGTCCTTTTTATACTCATGGATAACCTTTTTATACTCCCTTGGATAAGTCACATCATCTGCTACTTCAGTAATTTCTAACTATAATTTTTAACTAATATAGCCATGATTTCTTAGATTTTGTCTTTTGAAGTCTTCCTTTAACACGACAGCCTGCTTGTTTGATCAGTCAGGTAATACATACACCACAGCACACGGAACATGCATCATGCTGACCACTGTCCATTGCTCCTTATCATTATATTTGCAATATCAAATTCCTGATTCTGAAGACAGACCACCTCCACCTTTGATACAAGCTGGCCAGGGCCGTCCGGCAGGGTGGTGGGCGCCAAAATGCATTACCTTCAGGTAGGTGTACAGAGGGTGTTCCTCCTCCCCGTTTACGTCGATCTTCTTGAAGAATGGGAAGGTGGGCTCGAAGCCGTTCCCGGGACGCACGTGCTTGAGACCGTTCATCAATTCGTCCCCGTTGCTCGCTGGTTCTTGCTGAGACGGGAAATAATCATAGGTACAGTACTTGTACCAGTATTTACAAGCATGCTGAGATTCTAACACTGGGTTACACTGGGATTGAATTAGATAGTTATCAATCTAAGTAAGCGATGTATAAAAACTGGCCTGTATGTAGTGTTTCTGTAACATGCTAAAATATTTATAGATTGGCGATAAAGTGCAATTACATTAGCGGAATGGAGCTGCACTGAGCAGACTCCTTGCCTGTTTACGTTCTAGTGTACAGTACATAGATAGGCTTTAAGCTAAGAAAAAAGCCTTGATTTTCCATCGACAGCATCTTCGACTTTATAAGCACCTAATTCATCTTGCAACTTAAATCAACAATGCAGCAAAATGTCAAAAGCTGAACAATAAAGAGTTTTTTACAACTTTAACACAAGGAATCGTTTGTTACACCCTTTCCTTGTCGATCCCTGTATGTTAAGACTATATAGAACAAAACATCACGGCCCAACTAATCCATTGCGGCGAACATCATGAGAATCGATCCACCAACCAGCGGAGGCCTAAGGTAATGTGAACTGAACAGAGGAGTCACATACCTTCCCGAACTGGTTGCACGGGAAAGCGAGCACGGTGAGGTTGGCGAGGGAATTGTGTAGCTCATTCAGTTGGTGGTACTGAGACGTGAGGCCTCAGTAGGTGGCCACGTTCACGATTAGCACCACCTGTGGGTACCAAGCATATCATTACCTCGTGTAACACTCACTCACTAGTACTGCCCATGGATTCATACTCAACATCTAGAAAGATTAATCAAAAAGACATGACAGAACACTATATACAAGTTCCTTTTTCCTGTCTCTTAAGGATATACAAATAAGAATAACTTAAATATTGTCTGAAATATATACACATTGCTAGTCTGTCTACCTGCGAGTCAGTCTGTCTCCCTCATACATATACAAACATATGCATTTCTTCATCATGCATACAAATAGTCCTTCTCTATTATGATATTCTGGTCATGCCTAGATCCTGCATGGCTGACATCTGCTGGGGAACAAGAGATGAAGCCCTGATCATCATCCACTACACCTGTGCACCACGAGGGACGTACGGCCGTATGATTAATAGACTACCCACCTGTCCACGATAGTCGGACAAGGAGACGTTTTTGGTTTCGAAAAGATCCAACTCCTCAAAGTCATAAATGGTTCCACCTTCAGACTGATGGTGGTAGCAGGGCCTGGAAGCCACCCTGTCCTGAGCCGCCACTCCCACCGCCGCCAGGGACACCAGCCCCGCCCACAACATCCTGAGGGAGAGAGAAAACAGGTAGGCTTCAGTAAGTGTGTTCTTAAAATGATTCGTGGAGTTTTGAGCGATTATTTGCGGTGTCTGTCAGT
This sequence comes from Callinectes sapidus, assembly GCA_020233015.1. NCBI lineage: Eukaryota > Metazoa > Arthropoda > Malacostraca > Decapoda > Portunidae > Callinectes > Callinectes sapidus. The sequence continues at coordinate 2,110,818 of CM035206.1, read as the reverse complement.
GCCTCTCGGTGTGTGTGTGTGTGTGTGTGTGTGTGTGTGTGTGTGTGTGTGTGTGTGTACTGCTACTTGGAATACAAAGTTCAAATTTAGACCCCTCGTTGCCTGAGATGACATAAATAATCTGTCATCTCTTTACTGTATCCATGAACTGTGTGATCCAACGGTATCCTACAATCAAATAATCAAAGTTGTACACGGAAATGCGTGCCAGTGTCCACTAAGGCGTGAGAAGAAAAGAGTTATGCGAGATGGAAGTTCGGGGATCAACACCCTCCTTACCTGCAGGCTGGGAACACACTACGCACTGCTCGTCCTGCCAGCACAGGAACTCGCTGGGTAGCGGCAGGTCACCAGCTGCTCAAACCCTCGGACAGCCCAAGGCCAACCTTTAATGGGTGCAATCAGAGCTTATCAAGACCTGCCGCACTGGACACAGCGGTCTACCACACAAAGGCGCCACAGTTGTGTGCACCTGGCAACTCACGAACCGCGACCTGCTGGGCTGCTACACCTACGTACACCCATCCCAACCCTCGGCTGATGACCACAGCCTCACTCAAACTCACTGGTCCGAGGTCCTATTGGACTCACTCACATCAGGGGTATTTTCAAAGAATATAAACATGATTGTTTGAGTTTTCAGGGATTACTTCTCCTG
>CM035206.1:2069436-2085757 GCA_020233015.1 Callinectes sapidus | reverse complement strand
GACTTGTTTTCAAGTGAGTAATCCGTAATTGGTAGTAAATGAGTCAACAGGTGTCTTTTTGGCAGGGGCTCTGCTAAACCCGACCGCCTCTGTGTGCCACTATCCTGAGAGGTCCAGCGGCTACAAACGGAGACAACTCGTCCCCGCCGTATCAAGTCCGCTAAGCAGCTATGTGCTGGATCAAGGGTTGCGTTCCCCTTACGATGCTCAAACCAATATTAATTTATGAGCGAGTTTGCCTTTTCCTAATGGACAGGGAAAACGAGGTTTTACAATTCTCCTCTCTCTCTCTCTCTCTCTCTCTCTCTCTCTCTCTCTCTCTCTCTCTCTCTCTCTCTCTGGTTTATTCGGAAACTTTTACATAGTAGATTACAGCGGACAAACACGCCAATGTTCTTACATAAATATTTACAATATATATACGTATGATGCGTGTATGTTTTCTGTTTGTGTCACAGGAAGTTTATAGAAGAAAGCACAATCACTGTATGTGTCTGTTCGTGGATAGAAGAAGGTGTGTATTAAGAATAGTTAATGTGTCTTGAACAAAAGAAAAAGCGGTATTTGGAGATTTGTGATTTGTGTAGAGAAAGAGAAATAAGGAGGTAAAAGAGAAAGTATAATTTTAGGGACACACTGGACAAGATTACGTTTACACGACATCTGCGTAACTGGTTTAAATTAAGGAAAACTACTTTGCTCTCCCCCCCCCCCCCCCCCCCCCCCCCCCCCCCCCCCGACACACACAAAAAAATGAATAAATAAATAAATAAGTAAAATAAAATACATAAATAAAAAGATTAAATGGATGAAAATAAATAAATTAATACCATACTACTATACGAATACAACAAGAACAACAACAACAACAACAACAACAACAACAACAACAACAACAACAACAACAACAACTACTACTACTACTACTACTACTACTACTACTACTACCACCACTACTACTTATACTGATAACAGTAATAATGATAGTAGTAGTTGTAGTTGTAGTAGTAGTAGTAGTAGTAGTAGTAGTAGTAGTAGTAGTAGTAGTAGTAGTAGTATCATTATTATTATTATTATTATTATTATTATTATTATTATTATTATTATTATTATTATTAATAGTAGTAGTAGTAGTAGTAGTAGTAGTAGTAGTAGTAGTAGTAGTAGTAGTAGTTGTTGTTGTTGTTGTTGTTGTTGTTGTAGTGGTTGTTGTTGTTGTTGTTGTTGTTGTTGTTGTTGTTGTTGTTGTTGTTGTTGTTGTTGTTGTTGTTGTTGTTGTTGTTGCTGTTGTAGCAGAAGCAGCAGCAACATTAGTAGTAGTCATAATAACAACAAAAATAAGAAAAGTAAAAACAAATGTATAAACAAATGGAAACAATTGATTTTTTCCTTCCCTTCACTGATCACTAACCTGCTTCTCATATCAGCAAGCTAATGAGCGACGCACGTATGAGGAAGCCACATGATTACTGCCACAGTTCTCAGCTTCCCTACACACAGAGATTGTCGGTGTTCTTGTGTATTCTCTCCTTTTCTCATGGCATCACTACCTTAGTAATTCACACCATCGCTCTACATAGACGACTATTCTACAATGCATCTGTTTTACCGTATTTGCATTTTTAACGCTAGTATCGTTAAGGTTTCTCTTTTGTCTCATTCTAAGCAGTGTAAATTTATCATTTTACATAGAAAGATACAATAAAAAGAAAATAAGAGATTAATTTCTTTTTTGCTCCAATCTGCATTCCTTGTTCTACACTTGGACCACTGTCACTTTACAATTCTCTCTCTCTCTCTCTCTCTCTCTCTCTCTCTCTCTCTCTCTCTCTCTCTCTCTCTCTCTCTCTCTCTCTCTCTCTCTCTCTCTGTCTGTCTGTCTCTCTCAATTCAAACCACCAGATTATTTATGACATCCACCATCTCGTCATATTCTGTGAGTTTAACCTTGAAAACCTCAAAGATCTTCATATTCAATGTATCTTTATATCTATATCTCTCTTTCTATCTCTCTCATAAGGACATACTGGGGAAAAATATACTGATACTATTAGATGCAGTCAATCTCGAGTGTGGTACCAAGCAAAAAAAAAAAACACTAGCAACTTACTTTCCTTCTTCTACCTCTGCGCCATCAGAAGTTAAGTTTCAGTGGCATGATGTGGCGGCAAGTGCCAAAAGTCTCACAACTCCCATTCCCTCTCCTTTCCCTGCACGGCACAGGGCCGGGGCCGGTAAGGATGAATGCCTCTACATCTGCGTCCCTCGTGCCTCTGGTCACCAAGGAGGAACACCTGCTGTGGGCTGAGAGGGTCAAACCACATCAGCCGCACTGTGTTATGGTAAGAAAGATGTACGCACTCACTCACTCACCTAACTGGCTAACTTACCACTTTCTCACTCACCTGCCTGGTTGTATATCATTAAGACCCAAATTTATCACCAACTTTTATATCTTGACCATAGTGCTTTAAATTGTTGCGCATCAGGACAAAAAGTATAAATCTTTCCTGGTTTTCTGTTTATAAATTTCATTTCCTATAATTTCCTTATAATGTTTATATAGATTTAAAAACGCAAAAAGATTGTTCCTTGTTTTTAGTGAGTTAATTGTTATATACTGCAGAGACAAGGCTAAACCTTCCTTCTGTCCTCCTGCCAACAGGTGTACAACAACCTGCTGCAGCATGGAAGGGGTCTGGCCTCTCACGAAACCTTCTACGTGCTGCGGGATCAGCCACACTCCGTCACGGTAGTGTCCGAGAATGAGGTGAGGCAGACCAGGCTGGTGAGGCTGAACTATAGGCTAAACCCTTCCGGATCTCCATTCAATTTCCTTTTCCGATAAGTTTTGTTGATTTCATCCTCCTCCCTTTTTTTTCCAAAATACAAAGAATTCTAGTAGCATTCGTTTTAGTGATTTGTTTTTCATAATTTTTTTTCCGGAATGTATAAAAGAGAAAAAAAAACTATGATCATTATGAATTCGTGATTTTGAATACTTTGTAGCTTCATAATGTAATTTTTTTTTTCTTGTTTTTTTTGGTGGGGGGCCTTCCCCCGTGACAAACTAGATAAAATTAAACTCTTTGTTATTTCTGCCATAAAATCATTGTCTTTTGGGGAAATCCCAGGTTGTGTGGACTCGTGTGAAGCTGCCTGCCCTCATTGCCCACTCCTAAATCCGGCCACACTCCTTCCTTCTTTCTATATATATATATATATATATATATATATATATATATCTATATATATATATATCTATATATATATATATATATATATATATATATATATATATATATATATATATATATCTTTCTATCTGCTATCTATCTATCTGTTATCAATCTTGTTTATGTAGAGGGGCTATGCTGTCCAAGGACAACAAAAGTAATGAGAATAAAAAGCCTACTAATTGCCAGTCCTCTGATACCTCAAGAAGGTTATCCGAATGTCACGGACAAATATATTGACATTTCCTTCTCAAATAGAGTAAAGTCATAGGAAGTTGGAATTCCAGAGGTAGATATAAAGTTCCAGAGTTTACTAGAGAAAACGAACTCTCCATTTGGGTGGTCTCCTTTAGGCCATAAATTAACTTAAAAAGTCAACATTGTTTATTATAAAAAATAAAATAAACAATGAATGACTGGAAGTATTAGTTAACTCTTTCATTAAAGAGTTTGACAGAATAAGAATGAAAGAAAGAAGAAAGTCTTATGCAGCGAGGAGCATTGAACATGAAAATAGCAAAAGAAGGTAGGAAGAGATGTAACATTGCGATGAAAAGATAGAGGCAGAAGATATTCAGTTAGAGGAGAGGAGTTGATGAGAGGAAAAACCTGTGATTCCACCCTCTATAATAAGGGTGTATGAGTGAACCCCCCCCCCTCTCCTCATACATGCTAACAGTACTCCACACATGGACAGACAAAGCAACTGTAAAGAATAAGCAGTTGGGGGGGAGACAAAAACTGGCGGAGACGCCTCAGAATGCCTAACATTATAGAAGTTGTTTTAGCGACAGATGAGATGTGAAGTTTCTAGTTTAGATTATAAGTAAAAGAAAGACCGAGGATAATCATTGTAGAAGAGTGGGAAAGCTGGGTGTCATTAATGAAGAAGACATTGTTGTCTGAAAGGTTGTGTCGAAATGATAGATGAAGAAACTGTGTTTTTGAGGCATTGAACATTACTAATATTTCTTTACCCCAATTATAAATTTTAGAGAGATCAAACGTCAGGCGTTCTGTGGCGTTCCTGCGTGAACTGTTCATTTCCTGAAAGGTTGGTCGTCTCTGGAAAGACGTGGAAAAGTGTAGGTGGCATTATCAGCGTAGAAATTAATAAGACAAGAAGTTTGGTTTAGATCATTGATGAAAAGTAGGGAGAGAGAGAGAGTGGTTGGTAGGACAGAACCCTGAGGAACACCACTGCTAATAGATTTATGAGAACATTGGCCGTCTATCACGTCAGCAATAAAATGTTCGGAGAGGAGAAAGAAGGGCAGAGACCGTATGAATAAATAAATAAAAATGCAGCAGCAAAGGTTCATCAAGTTCTCTAAAAGAGGATGACCAAGACTTAGTGAGGAAATCTAGAAGATCACCAGTAGAGTGACTATAATGGAAGCCATATTGGTAATCAAATACAAGATTGTAAAGTGACAGATGTTTAAGAATGTTTGTATTGAAGATATATTGAAAAACTCAAGACAAGCAGGAGATTAATGCTATCGAGCCGTAGTTTGAGGGATTAGAACGGTCAACCTTTTAAGGCACAGGCTGAATGTAGGCAAACTTCTAGCAGAAAGAAAGGTAGAAATTGATAGACTCAATTGAAAAACTTTGCCCTGGCACGGTGAAAGCACAGAGGCACAGTTTTTGAGAACAATGGGAGGTTCCCCATGAGGTTCATAAGCCTTTCGAGAAATTAGGCCAGTTAGTGCATGGAAAAAATTACTGCAGAATTTTAACCAAAGGCATGAGATAGTCAGAGGGAGTAGGAGAGAGAGGAACAAGTCCAAAATCATCCAATGTACGTACAGTTCTTAGCAAATCTCTGAAAGAAGATTTCAGCTTTAGAGACAGATGTGATGGCAGTAGTACAATGACGATGAAATAAAAGAGGCAAGGAAGAAAACTAAAGTTATTTGAGTTGTTTTTGGCCAGATGCCAGAAATTTCTAGGGGAGTTGGAGTTTCAAAGTTTTTGGCATTTTCTATTCAGGAAGGAATATTTGGTAAGATGTAGAACTGACATGGAATGCATGATTCCTGGCAGAAATGTAAAGCGCATGAGATTCAGGTGATGGAAAGCTTAAGTAACTTTTGTGGCCAACCTCGCTATCATGTATAACACGAGAACAGGCTGAGTTAAAACAAGGTTAGGAAGATTTAGGTTGAGGAAAAGAATGAGTAATGTACGCCTCCTTGCCAAACACTATCACTTCTGTTATGCGCTAACAAGGAAACAGTAATTATTCCAGGAAAAATCAACATAATATGTACCTTCTCAGGTCCCTCCTATTAGCAGAAGCAAAACGCTAGAGGCGTGTCCACCTATCTATCTTTATATCTATCTCAGATAACTCCACACACACAATGCATCGGAATATTCTGCCTGAAGGAGGAAGTTGGCACTCTCATAGAAACACTAAGGCCTTCGTCTTTGATTGATTGGGAAGGCGCGAGGAAGAGCGATCTTCTCCTCCAGCACGTCCCTCCATATGCAACTGAGCCCTTGGCGAGGCTGATGCAGGAAAAGGGAGTGAAAGTCCAGTTAATGCCTTTGTTAACCTACGTCTATGACGCTCAGCGGGACACGAACACACCCAGGTAAGGTGATGTGGCTGTGTTTGTGAGGATAATGGAAAAAATACATTGAAAGCCATTTCAATCATCATAACAACCTTAAAATAACTTTGAAAATCCCCAACAACACTAGAACCTGTCAAATGCACCCGAGACAAATCAAGACAAATGAGAGGAAAGATCTGTGACATATAACTACAAAATCATGTTACAAATGCAAATAACCCACTATACACAGGGTCCCTGCTGGGTTCCGCGTGTGCAGGCTGGGGAGGGCAGGCGTGCGTCACCTCTTTGAGAATGCCGAGTATAGTGAAGTACCCTTGGAGCTCATGTACCGGATGGCAGAAAGTTTGCCTTATATAGGAGTGTATCAAGACCCAACCAGTAGACAGGAGACAACGATAGACCCAGAGAACCTTCCTGTCGCTGGAGACGAGGAGATACCCGTGGCTTGGATTTGCTTAACTCCTCTAGGAGAAACTGGTAAATTGATGACAGACGAGAGGTTCAGGAGACATGGGTTTGCATCGCTACTTTATACGACATTTGCGAGATTACAAACAGCACTCCTTGGTTTTATTCCCTATGCATTTGTTGAGAAAGATAATTATCCCCCCCAAGCTGCGCTAAATAAGCTTCCAGCGTCTATGACACATGAAACCATCTGGATGAAAAAAATTAATGCATCTGAATAGCTTCATCGTGGATGCCTTTCTATTTTTATTGTGGTCCACGAGGCTTTAACTTTAATGTGTAGGGGTGAGTGTGGGATATTTTCTGTGTTATAAATCAGCTCTGTGTGGGATTGCCCGTCTGGTAAATAAACAGATCATTCTTTCACGTAAGAAAAAGCGACTATGGAAAATTATTCATGAAGCTCTGAATAACTTGAGTCTAAGGAAATAAAAGGGAATACGAAAAAGAAAAAGAAAAAAAAGGAAAAAATACTTAATCTATTGTTATTATTATTTCTATGTTATTTCCATCTTTGGGTATTATTGAAATAGTGACGAATGCATTACGATTTAGGGAAGAAGAGTGAAATTATTTGTAGACTTGTTTTCAAGTGAGTAATCCGTAATTGGTAGTAAATGAGTCAACAGGTGTCTTTTTGGCAGGGGCTCTGCTAAAACCGACCGCCTCTGTGTGCCACTATCCTGAGAGGTCCAGCGGCTACAAACGGAGACAACTCGTCCCCGCCGTATCAAGTCCGCTAAGCAGCTATGTGCTGGATCAAGGGTTGCGTTCCCCTTACGATGCTCAAACCAATATTAATTTATGAGCGAGTTTGCCTTTTCCTAATGGACAGGGAAAACGAGGTTTTACAATTCTCCTCTCTCTCTCTCTCTCTCTCTCTCTCTCTCTCTCTCTCTCTCTCTCTCTCTCTCTCTCTGGTTTATTCGGAAACTTTTACATAGTAGATTACAGCGGACAAACACGCCAATGTTCTTACATAAATATTTACAATATATATACGTATGATGCGTGTATGTTTTCTGTTTGTGTCACAGGAAGTTTATAGAAGAAAGCACAATCACTGTATGTGTCTGTTCGTGGATAGAAGAAGGTGTGTATTAAGAATAGTTAATGTGTCTTGAACAAAAGAAAAAGCGGTATTTGGAGATTTGTGATTTGTGTAGAGAAAGAGAAATAAGGAGGTAAAAGAGAAAGTATAATTTTAGGGACACACTGGACAAGATTAAGTGTACACGACATCTTCGTTAAACTGGTAAATTTAAGAAAACTAAATTGCTCTCCCCCCCCCCCCCCCCCGACACACACAAAAAAATGAATAAATAAATAAATAAATAAAATAAAATACATAAATAAAAAGATTAAATGGATGAAAATAAATAAATAAAATAATACCATACTACTATACGAATACAACAACAACAACAACAACAACAACAACAACAACAACAACTACTACTACTACTACTACTACTACTACTACCACCACTACTACTTATACTGATAACAGTAATAATGATAGTAGTAGTTGTAGTTGTAGTAGTAGTAGTAGTAGTAGTAGTAGTAGTAGTAGTAGTAGTAGTAGTAGTAGTATCATTATTATTATTATTATTATTATTATTATTATTATTATTATTATTATTATTATTAATAGTAGTAGTAGTAGTAGTAGTAGTAGTAGTAGTAGTAGTAGTAGTAGTAGTAGTAGTAGTAGTTGTTGTTGTTGTAATGGTTGCTGTTGTTGTTGTTGTTGTTGTTGTTGTTGTTGTAGCAGTAGTAACAGCAATAGTAGTAGTAGTCATAATAACAACAAAAATAAGAAAAGTAAAACCAAATGTATAAACAAATGGAAACAATTGATTTTTTCCTTCCCTTCACTGATCACTAACCTGCTTCTCATATCAGCAAGCTAATGAGCGACGCACGTATGAGGAAGCCACATGATTACTGCCACAGTTCTCAGCTTCCCTACACACAGAGATTGTCGGTGTTCTTGTGTATTCTCTCCTTTTCTCATGGCATCACTACCTTAGTAATTCACACCATCGCTCTACATAGACGACTATTCTAAAATGCATCTGTTTTACCGTATTTGCATTTTTAACGCTAATATCGTTAAGGTTTCTCTTTTGTCTCATTCTGAGCAGTGTAAATTTATCATTTTGCATAGAAAGATACAATAAAAAGAAAATAAGTGATTAATTTCTTTTTTGCTCCAACTTGCCTTCCTTCTTCTACACTTGGACCACTGTCACTTTACACTTCTCTCTCTCTCTCTCTCTCTCTCTCTCTCTCTCTCTCTCTCTCTCTCTCTCTCTCTCTCTCTCTCTCTCTCTCTCTCTCAATTCAAACGACCAGATAATTTATGACATCCACCACCTCCTCGGTGAGTTTAACCTTGAAAACGTAAAAGCTCATTATATTTTAACCTTGAAATCCTCAAAGCTCATCATATCCAATGTATCTTTATATCTATATCTCTCTTTCTATCTCTCTCATAATGACATACTGGGGAAAAATATGCTGATATCAACAGACGTAAGCAATCTCGATTGTGGTAGTAAGGAAAAAAACAATAGCAGGTTACTTCCCCTCTCCTACCTCTGCACCATGAGCAGTTAGTTTCAAAAGCGTGATGTGGCGGCAAGTGCCAAAAGTCTCACAACTTCCTTTCCCTCTCCTTTCCCTGCGCGGCACAGGGCCGGGGCCGGTAAGGATGAATGCCTCTACGTCTGCGTCCCTCGTGCCTCTGGTCACCAAGGAGGAACACCTGCTGTGGGCTGAGAGGGTCAAACCACATCAGCCGCACTGTGTTACGGTAAGAAAGATGTACTCACTCACTCACTCACATAACTGGCTAACTTACTTGGTTTTCTTACTCACCTGCCTGGTTGTTAAGATAGACAGGTATACAGTCACTTTCCTGATTTACTCACTTGGCTGACTCATTTACGTGGCAATCTCACCTACCTGGCTGTGCTACGGCAGTGCAGGCAAAGCCGTGCTTAGTAAACACACTGGTTATGTACACATATTACTGACTGTATCATCTCCCACATTTCCAAAGGCATGTCGTATGCAGGATCGCCATTAATCACGACAAATTTTGTCATATTTTCATTGATACTCATGCCATAGTTTCGAGAAAAATTGTGCAACAGTGACAGTTTGGTAGCCATGCCAAGACGAGTAGTGAAGAAAACTGTTATCCATCAATATATTATGTAGTACGTGCAGCCACGAAAAAAGCCCATCCGTTCCACAATTCACTTTGATTATTCATACAAAGTCAATAACAAACAACACAAATAGTAAACATGACTTAATGAAGAGACCTCTGACGAACGTCTACCGAGACCGTCACTACGGCCGTGGCTATGATACTTTGTGTGACTCAGTAGGTACGGAACCAGTTGAGAACACAGTACTGAAAAGTGAAGAAATATTATTTAAAATCTAGTGAATTGGCAATACTCTTCTGGATGACTTGCTCATTTTCTTGCCTTGTGTCTCACTGAATCACGATACCAGCACACCATCGTCACAGCCACACCAGGACCCAAATTTATCACGAAGTTTTATATCTTGCTTATTGTAATATAAATTGTTGCGTATCAGGATAAAAAGTATAAATCTTTTATACTTATAAGTTTTATTTTAGTTTTATGCTTATAAATTTTATTTCCTATCATTTCCTTAAAATGTTTATAAAGATTTAAAAACGAAAAAAAATTGTTCCTTGTTTTCAGTGCGTTAAATTGTTATATATTGCGGAGACAAGGCTAAATTTCCTTCTGTCCTCCTGCCAACAGGTGTACAACAACCTGCTGCAGCATGGAAGGGGTCTGGCCTCTCATGAAACCTTCTACGTGCTGCGGGATCAGCCACACTCCGTCACGGTAGTGTCCGAGAATGAGGTGAGGCAGACCAGGCTGGTGAGGCTGAACTATAGGCTAAACCCTTCCGGATCTCCCTTTAATTTCCTTTTCCGAGAAGCGTTTTATCGGAGATTTCTTGTTTTCACCCTCCTTTTTTCTCCCAAATATAAAAAATTCTAGTAGCATTCGTTTTAGTGATTTGTTTTACATTATTTTTTTTTCTGGAATGTATAAGAAAGAAAAAAAACTATGATCATGATCATGAATTCGTGATTTTGAATACTTTGTAGCTGCATAATGGATTTTTTTTGGGGGGATGGGGGGGCGGGGCCTTTCCCCGTGACAAACTAGATAAAATTAAACTCCTTTGTTATTTCTGCCATAAAATCATTGTCTTTTGGGGAAATCCCAGGTTGTGTGGGCTCGTATGAAGCTGCCTGCCCTCATTGCCCACTCCTAAATCCGGCCACACTCCTTCCTTCTTTCTTCACGTCCCCCTTAGATGCTTCAACCTTACTCACCATAATGTACAGGAGAGATGTGACACACAGTGACCTACTGACACTGTACGAGTGAGGCTGACGTCAGTGACACCTGAATAGGTTATATAACTCTCTCTCTCTCTCTCTCTCTCTCTCTCTCTCTCTCTCTCTCTCTCTCTCTCTTCTCTCTTTCTCTCTCCTCTCTCTCTCTCTCTCTCTCTCTCTCTCTCTCTCTCTCTATATATATATATATATATATATATATATATATATATATATATATATATATATACACATCTATCTATCTCTTTCTATCTCGTATCTATCTATCTATTATCAATCTTGTTTATGTAGAGGGGCTATGCTGTCCAAGGACAACAAAAATAAATGAGAATAAAAAGCCTACTAATTGCCAGTCCCCTTATACCTTAAGAAATTTATCCGAATGTCACGGACAAATGTATTGACACTTCCTTCTCAAATAGAGTAAAGTCATAGGAATTTGGAAATCCAGATGTAGATATGAAGTTCCAGAGTTTACTAGAGAAAACGAACTCTCCATTGCGTGGTCTCCTTTACACCATAAATTAACATAAAAAGTCAACATTGTTTATTATATATAAAAAAAAAAAAAACAATGAATGACTGGAAGTACTAGTTAACTCTTCCATTAAAGAGTTTGACAGAATAAGAATAAAAGGAAGAAAGTCTTATGCAGCGAGGCCGCAGGAGGAGGGGAGGCATGCAGTTAGCAAAATAAACAGAGCATTGAACATGAAAATAGCAAAAGAAGGTAGGAAGAGATGCAACATTGCGATGAAAAGATAAAGGCGGAAGATATTGAGTCAGAGGAGAGAAGTTGATGAGAGGAAAAACCTGTGATTCCACCCTCTATAATAAGGGTGTATGAGTGAACTTCCCCCCCCCCTCCCCTCATACATGCGAACAGTACTCCATACATGGACGGACAAAGCAACTATACATAATAAGCAGTTGGGGGGTGACAAAAACTGGCGGAGACGCCTCAGAATGCCTAACTTTATAGAAGTTGTTTTAGCGACAGATGAGATGTGAAGTTTCCAGTTTAGATTATAAGTAAAAGAAAGACCGAGGATAATCATTGTAGAAGAGTGGGAAAGCTGGGTGTCATTAATGAAGAGGAGATAGTTGTCTGAAAGGTTGTGTCGAAATGATAAATGAAGAAACTGTGTTTTTGAGGCATTGAACATTACTAATATTTCTTTACCCCAATTATAAATTTTAGAGAGATCAAACGTCAGGCGTTCTGTGGCGTTCCTGCGTGAACTGTTCATTTCCTGAAAGGTTGGTCGTCTCTGGAAAGACGTGGAAAAGTGTAGGTGGCATTATCAGCGTAGAAATTAATAAGACAAGAAGTTTGGTTTAGATCATTGATGAAAAGTAGGGAGAGAGAGAGAGTGGTTGGTAGGACAGAACCCTGAGGAACACCACTGCTAATAGATTTATGAGAACATTGGCCGTCTATCACGTCAGCAATAAAATGTTCGGAGAGGAGAAAGAAGGGCAGAGACCGTATGAATAAATAAATAAAAATGCAGCAGCAAAGGTTCATCAAGTTCTCTAAAAGAGGATGACCAAGACTTAGTGAGGAAATCTAGAAGATCACCAGTAGAGTGACTATAATGGAAGCCATATTGGTAATCAAATACAAGATTGTAAAGTGACAGATGTTTAAGAATGTTTGTATTGAAGATATATTGAAAAACTCAAGACAAGCAGGAGATTAACGCTGTCAAGCGGTAGTTTGAGGGATTAGAACGGTCACCCTATTAAGGCACAGGCTGAATGTAGGCAAACTTCTAGCAGAAAGAAAGGTAGAAATTGATAGACTCAATTGAAAAACTTTGCCCTGGCACGGTGAAAGCACAGAGGCACAGTTTTTGAGAACAATGGGAGGTTCCCCATGAGGTTCATAAGCCTTTCGAGAAATTAGGCCAGTTAGTGCATGGAAAAAATTACTGCAGAGAATTTTAACCAAAGGCATGAGATAGTCAGAGGGAGTAGGAGAGAGAGGAACAAGTCCAGAATCATCCAATGTACGTACAGTTCTTAGCAAATCTCTGAAAGAAGAGTTCAGCTTTAGAGACAGATGTGATGGCAGTAGTACAATGACGATGAAATAAAAGAGGCAAGGAAGAAAACTAAAGTTATTTGAGTTGTTTTTGGCCAGATGCCAGAAATTTCTAGGGGAGTTGGAGTTTCAAAGTTTTTGGCATTTTCTATTCAGGAAGGAATATTTGGTAAGATGTAGAACTGACATGGAATGCATGATTCCTGGCAGAAATGTAAAGCGCATGAGATTCAGGTGATGGAAAGCTTAAGTAACTTTTGTGGCCAACCTCGCTATCATGTATAACACGAGAACAGGCTGAGTTAAAACAAGGTTAGGAAGATTTAGGTTGAGGAAAAGAATGAGTAATGTACGCCTCCTTGCCAAACACTATCACTTCTGTTATGCGCTAACAAGGAAACAGTAATTATTCCAGGAAAAATAAACATAATATGTACCTTCTCTGGTCCCTCCTATTAGCAGAAGCAAAACGCCAGAGGCGTCTCCACCACCTATATATCCATCTTTATATCTATCTATCTATTGCTCAGATAACTCCACACACACAAAGCATCGGAATATTCTGCCTGAAGGAGGAAGTTGGCACTCTCATAGAAACACTAAGGCCTTCGTCTTTGATTGATTGGGAAGGCGCGAGGAAGAGCGATCTTCTCCTCCAGCACATCCCTCCATATGCAACTGAGCCCTTGGCGAGGCTGATGCAGGAAAAGGGAGTCAAAGTCCAGTTAATGACTTGCTTAACCTACGTCTATGACGCTCAACGGGACACGAACACACCCAGGTAAGGTGATGTGGATGTGTTTGTGAGGATAATGGAAAAAATACATTGAAAGCCATTTCAATCATCATAACAACCTTAAAATAACTTTGAAAATCTTCAACAATACTAGAACCTGTCAAATACACCCGAGACAAATCAAGACAAATGAGAGGAAAGATCTGTGACATATAACTACAAAATCATGTTACAAATGCAAATAACCCACTATACACAGGGTCCCTGCTGGGTTCCGCGTGTGCAGGCTGGGGAGGGCAGGCGTGCGTCACCTCTTTGAGAATGCCGAGTATAGTGAAGTACCCTTGGAGCTCATGTACCGGATGGCAGAAAGGTTGCCTTATATAGGAGTGTATCAAGACTCAACCAGTACACAGGAGACAACGATAGACCCAGAGAAACTTCCTGTCGCTGGAGACGAGGAGATACCCGTGGCTTGGATTTGCTCAACTCCTCTAGGAGAAAGTGGTAAAATGATGACAGACGAGAGGTTCAGGAGACATGGGTTTGCAACGCTACTTTACCCGACATTTGCGAGATTACAAACAGCCCTCCTTGGTTTTATTCCCCATGCATTTGTTGAGACAGACAATTATCCCCCCCAAGCTGCGCTAAATAAGCTTCCAGCGTCTATCACACATGAAAGCATCTGGATGAAAAAAATTAATGTATCTGAATAGCTTGATCGTGGATGCCTTTCTATTTTTATTATGGTCCACGAGGCTTTAACCTTAATGTGTAGGGGTGAGTGTGGGATATTTTCTGTGTTATAAATCAGCTCTGTGTGGGATTGCCCGCCTGGTAAATAAACAGATCATTCTTTCACGTAAGGTAAAGAGACTATGGAAAAATTACTCATGAAGCTCTGAATAACTTGAGTCTAAGGAAATAAAAGGGAATACGAAAAAGAAAAAGAAAAATAAGGAAAAAATACTTAATCTATTGTTATTATTATTTCTATGTTATTTCCATCTTTGGGTATTATTGAAATAGTGACGAATGCATTACGATTTAGGGAAGAAGAGTGAAATTATTTGGAGACTTGTTTTCAAGTGAGTAATCCGTAATTGGTAGTAAATGAGTCAACAGGTGTCTTTTTGGCAGGGGCTCTGCTAAAACCGACCGCCTCTGTGTGCCACTATCCTGAGAGGTCCAGCGGCTACAAACGGAGACAACTCGTCCCCGCCGTATCAAGTCCGCTAAGCAGCTATGTGCTGGATCAAGGGTTGCGTTCCCCTTACGATGCTCAAACCAATATTAATTTATGAGCGAGTTTGCCTTTTCCTAATGGACAGGGAAAACGAGGTTTTACAATTCTCCTCTCTCTCTCTCTCTCTCTCTCTCTCTCTCTCTCTCTCTCTCTCTCTCTCTCTCTCTCTGGTTTATTCGGAAACTTTTACATAGTAGATTACAGCGGACAAACACGCCAATGTTCTTACATAAATATTTACAATATATATACGTATGATGCGTGTATGTTTTCTGTTTGTGTCACAGGAAGTTTATAGAAGAAAGCACAATCACTGTATGTGTCTGTTCGTGGATAGAAGAAGGTGTGTATTAAGAATAGTTAATGTGTCTTGAACAAAAGAAAAAGCGGTATTTGGAGATTTGTGATTTGTGTAGAGAAAGAGAAATAAGGAGGTAAAAGAGAAAGTATGATTTTAGGGACACACTGGACAAGATTAAGTGTACACGACATCTTCGTTAAACTGGTAAATTTAAGAAAACTAAATTGCTCTACCCCCCCCCCCCCCCCCCCCCCCCCCCGACACACACAAAAAAATGAATAAATAAATAAATAAGTAAAATAAAATACATAAATAAAAAGATTAAATGGATGAAAATAAATAAATTAATACCATACTACTATACGAATACAACAACAACAACAACAACAACAACAACAACAACAACAACAACAACAACAACAACAACAACAACTACTACTACTACTACTACTACTACTACTACCACCACTACTACTTATACTGATAACAGTAATAATGATAGTAGTAGTTGTAGTTGTAGTAGTAGTAGTAGTAGTAGTAGTAGTAGTAGTAGTAGTAGTAGTAGTAGTAGTATCATTATTATTATTATTATTATTATTATTATTATTATTATTATTATTATTATTATTAATAGTAGTAGTAGTAGTAGTAGTAGTAGTAGTAGTAGTAGTAGTAGTAGTAGTAGTAGTAGTAGTTGTTGTTGTTGTAATGGTTGCTGTTGTTGTTGTTGTTGTTGTTGTTGTTGTTGTAGCAGTAGTAACAGCAATAGTAGTAGTAGTCATAATAACAACAAAAATAAGAAAAGTAAAACCAAATGTATAAACAAATGGAAACAATTGATTTTTTCCTTCCCTTCACTGATCACTAACCTGCTTCTCATATCAGCAAGCTAATGAGCGACGCACGTATGAGGAAGCCACATGATTACTGCCACAGTTCTCAGCTTCCCTACACACAGAGATTGTCGGTGTTCTTGTGTATTCTCTCCTTTTCTCATGGCATCACTACCTTAGTAATTCACACCATCGCTCTACATAGACGACTATTCTAAAATGCATCTGTTTTACCGTATTTGCATTTTTAACGCTAATATCGTTAAGGTTTCTCTTTTGTCTCATTCTGAGCAGTGTAAATTTATCATTTTGCATAGAAAGATACAATAAAAAGAAAATAAGTGATTAATTTCTTTTTTGCTCCAACTTGCCTTCCTTCTTCTACACTTGGACCACTGTCACTTTACACTTCTCTCTCTCTCTCTCTCTCTCTCTCTCTC
>CM035206.1:2026451-2039891 GCA_020233015.1 Callinectes sapidus | reverse complement strand
AGAGAGAGAGAGAGAGAGAGAGAGAGAGAGAGAGAAATCATGGACACTCATTTTTTTTTCCTTTTTTTCATTTCAAGTTTTAATCCGTAGCTGTTGATCATCGCTTTCGTTTTCCTCCTGTTTATCTTGAGACCCAGATACTCTGCCGCTTTCTCTGTACCATTGCAAAATAACACACCGCAGCAGTTGATTCACTTAGCCGACCACCACGTGTTTCTCAAGAGACGTTCATAAATATGCTAAACCAGAACATGATCAGAAAATTATCCGTTGGGTAATATCTTCTTTATTTTCTTGATTTTATTTGCTTTTATAATATTTTTGCAGGGTGGCGGAACGGAGGGAACGAAGAGGATGATGATGATGATGATGATGAGGAGGAGGAGGAGGAGGAGGAGGAGGAGGAGAAGGAGGAGGAGGAGGAGGAGGCCAAGGAAGAAGGTCTAGGTGCATATTATATCATATTGCTGGTGTGTTGATATTTTTTTCTTACCCTCTGGTGGTGATGTCATGGTAAACAGGTACCAGGTAAATTTCCATGAATATTAGGCAATGCACAACAATACATCCTCACATTTTCAGTTTCCTTCACTTATATATATACTTGTGTTTTTCCTGTCTTGGGGAGAGATATTCAAAAACACTTTGCCTTCTCACCACGACTTTTTTTTTCAAGGCCACAAAGATTAGCGGTATTTTCAAGAGTGTTTTTTTCCAGTTATCAATGCAGAAATCTTGTCAGTTTACCTCTAGAACCGTATAAATACACAAGAAAATTGGAATAAAACTTTTTGAAATATTGGAGGTGCAGCATAGAAATCTTTGACAACACGAGCCATTGACCAAACCACTTGACCTTAAGAGAAAGAAAAAGGAAATTGACATTTGTGTATTTTAACAGGACAGAGGCGACCACACACTTTACAGTACGTTGTGAGACGCTGGTCTTGACCCCTTTCAGTACGGGACGCATTTTTATATTCATTCTGCTTATTATTTGCCGATTCTATGCAGGTTCAGAAACTCGTGGGGATTAAAATAGTACAGATTCTGGCCATTAATCTTATGACCTCCATAAAACCTCCCTATTGTCAATAAAGTTCTGACCATTAATCTTCTGACTTCCACAGACCCTCTCTATTGTCAACAACATCGTCTAATCATACCCAAAACTCAGGTAAAAATATGGCCTACACACAAAGATAGACGGGCAGATACCCTCACACACACGCACACACACAGATACACACACACACACACACACACACACACACACACACACACACACACACACACACATCACACAAGATGAAAAAAAACCCTTGAAGAACGCAAACTACCAATATCCACTAGTACTACCATCGCCATCGCCTCCGACGCCGCCGCCAGCTGCATAAAAACACGTTAAAACCGTGGTAGGCAACAAGACTGGAGGAAGCGAGTCAGAGGCAGTGAAAACCAGTGATAGGTATCGCCCTGAGTGGCACACCCCGCCTTTGAGGGTGAGCTTCTGTCTCCTTCACCAAGAATGTACATAGCCCCGTATTCGTAACACTTTGCTCTCTCACCATAACAATTTTCGAAGATCACAGAGACGACTAGCCGGATTTTGAAGACAGTTTCTCCTTATAGTAAACTACAAATCTTGCCTATCCATCACCAATACCATGAAAATACCCTTAAAAACTTGACCGTCTTCAATTAAAGCCTGTAAAAAAATAGCGATGGTGAGAGAGAAAAGCGTTTAAGAATATAGGCAATAACAGGACAGTCTGGTAATGTAGTGCCGGGAAGGTTCAAAAGATGCAAAATATTCTTAACATAAAACTCTCTAATAAGAACGAGAAGCAAAATGATGATGGTGGTGATGATGATGATGATGGAGATGATGATGACGATGGTGATAGCTCTTCAAGACCTGTTCTGCAATGTTGTTTTAGGTTAGACCGTGTTAAGTTGACCTTTGACAACCTACTGTGTCTGTTCCACTCGTATACCTCCCTACCTGCCCGTGTGTGTGTGTGTGTGTGTGTAATTTCACAGTCGCGGTCGCCTCCTGGTCAGCCAGCCAGCCTATGAGCTCAGAGCTCATAGACCGATCTTCGAGTAGGACTGAAACCACATCACACACTACACACCGGGACAGCAAGGCCACAACCCCTCGAGTTACATCCCGTACCTACTTGCTGCTGTGTGGGTGAACAGGGGCTAGATACACATTAAGAGGCTTGCCCAATTGTTTCGCCGCGCCCGGGACTTGAACCCGGGCCCTCTCGGTTGTGAGCCGAGCATGCTAACCAGTACACTACGCGGTGTGTGTGTGTGTGTGTGTGTGTGTGTGTGTGTGTGTGTGAATCTTTTTGTAAGGTCAGTGAAGATTTTCACATTGTTTCTTTTATTTTAGTGTGTTAATGAGTTGTCCTTTTATTTGTCTTTCTGCTCTTGTATTTATGTATGTATGTATGTATGTACGCATGTATGTATAAATGATTCGTAATACAACCACGTGATGCTTGAGTCCATGAATAGTTGCATTCCTATGAAAGTAATAATTTAAGTATCTGTTTATGCGTCCATTGCCATTATAATATGAATCTCCTTATAAGAAATGCACAATATTAAAAACCCAAATTACTCGTTTACAAGTTAGTGAGAATTTTGCTCGTATTCTCAAACACTTCCATCCTTCACCTCCACTATTTCAAAAAGGTTCATTCAAATTAACACGAGTATTTTTTTAAGGAGTTTTTAAGGTTCTAGAGGCGGAGTGACAAGATTTTCCACCTTATCGATCAGAGAAACACTCATGAAAATATCGCTAATCATCTCTATGGCCTTTGAAGACAGTCGTGGCGAGAGAGCAAAGCGTTTCTGAGTACAGACTTTTGAGTCTTAAGGTGTAATCTGATGGTGATGGCGGCGAAGGTGGGACAGAGAGAGAGGTGGATGGTGAGAGGGAGAAGGAGAACAAGGTGAGGAGGGATGATGAGGGAGGAAGAAGGGCATACACGGCGAGGAGAGACGAAAGGAGGTGAAGAGGGGAGGGAATAGGAGGGAGGTGGGGGGAGGGGAAGGGGGAGGTAGTGGCTTGTGACGACCCAAACAGTGGGGTATAGTGGGTGTGTTTGTCTTGAGGGTAGTTCATTGACCTCACAGCCTTTCAAACACACACACACACACACACACACACACACACACACACACACACACACAAACACACACACACACACACACACACACACACCTCTGGACAACCTTGGGTTTTTGTTCACTAGTAGTTATTATTAATTTTTTAAAGTGAAAATAGTCGTCTCCACGCAAGCTTCAGTCATGCGAGAAAGAAAGTTTATGGCATTGTGAGAGATTAGAAAATACGTTATTAATGTTTGCCACAAAAATATCTTCTGTCTTTTAATTAAGAAGATCTATATGTATGTATACGAGTAGAGAAAAGACGATCTATAAACTGTGAAAAAAGTGAGATTTATGCAATGACATATTATCACCTTTAATCAAGAAGATATATACCGAAAAAAGAAAAAAAAAAAAAGATTATCGATAAAATGTAGAAATTTTTTGAAAAGTGAGATTTGTACAACAACGAGGATAATATAGTGGAAGAAAGTAAAAGGAGAAAGTGAATCTTAAAAGAAAAACAGCCGTGACCTTTGCTTCATTCAAATGACTCTCTCAAGCGACGGGGGTGTCAGCTTCCCGATGAGACGCAAAACTGTGCCAGGAAATAAAACCGAACATAGCAAGAGAGGGTTCTGGCACTTCAACACTAATATCAATCCAAGTAATGGTTAAAATTGTTAAGAAGCTGAACACCGAGGAAGAATGAGAGAATATAGAACACACACACACACACACACACACACACACCTTTAACCTTCACTTGGGGATGTAGATTAGTTCAGTTGATGTGTCGAGTAACTTGAACACAGAAAGTGAGTCTCTGGAAGTGAGTGTGAAGAAGTGCGAGTTATTCCCACAGGTAAGAGGGCAGGCAGGTAGCAGCAGAAGCCTTGGCAACACACACACACACACACACACACACACACACACACACACATGCAATCAACACAAAATTTCGTCCTAATAGGAGGAAGGAGAGAGGCAGAACACTTAGACAAATAATACAGCAAATCCACGTTGGCTAACTACAGTGGTTAACTTGAGTCACCGCGTGGGTAAAAACGATGAATAAACACACCTTGGGACTCGAAGCATGAACGTAGTGAGTGCTCCGCCCTTCAGAGCCTCCGGCAGGGGGTGGCAACACTTCCCGGGAAAACCCGCTGGAGAGAGAGAGCTGGAGCTGGACAAGGGAGGGGAGACAAGGGAGGAGCGTGGCGACAGGTAAGGGACGGCGTGGGGAAGGGCGAGTGGTGAGTGGTCTAGGCTCCAGCACTAATATAAGCCGCCGTGTGCTGCCGCCTCCCGCAGTTCTCCTCTCAGCAGCAGTCTGGAAGGTGGGCGGGTGTTCTCACTGGACGCACCAGTCTTTGTTCTGTATAGTTCACGCGCCTGTACTTATTAGTTGTTTCATTGGTGGTGGTGGTTTTCTAAGGGTTGACAACACGTACCACACTATGGGTTGGGTTTTAGCGAAGATTGTGCGTAAATGGTAGCTCCATGATTCCCCATTTAACTAGCACAGTGTGTGTGTGTGTGTGTGTGTGTGTGTGTGTGTGTGTGTGTGTGTTCCTATGCTTATCAGCCGCTTCTCAGAATTATCGACACGGAGAAGCAAACAATAACAGACAAGGTTTTTTCCGGATACGTATTTTTTGCACTTATGAACGAGACTGTCCTTCCTTCCTGAGTGAGTGAGTATGAATCTGCCGAATCACAGATGCAAGCTACGACAGTCCCTATAAATGCCGCCAAACCACTCCTATGCCTGTCTTCCTAATAAGTATGTTCGTCGACAGATGAGAACCAGCGGGCTGCTACTGACGGTGCTGGTGGTGGCCGGGGGGGCTTGGGCAGAACAGCAACAGCAGCAGGTGCGTCTGGCAGCAGACGGAGAGGAAGCTGCACGTGCTGATGTTTGAAATGATTATAGTGGTGTTGTACATGATATGAAACTGTGTAACCAGTAATAATCCCCTTAACATCCCTGTGAATGTCTACCTAATAATTGTCCCTTTAGCATATATAATGGACATCCTATAGTATGGGTATCCACTCTGGGTAACGGTTCCCAAACGGGTGGGCTTTCAGATAGACGGTCTCCTTTAGCCCATAAATTCCCGTAAAAAGCCCACATGTTTAAATAAACGACAGTACTGTGATACCTGACAAGTAATCCCCATTCTAATAAGGAATTTTATTATGATTAACTTTGTTTTTTGTTTCTTTTCCAGAGCGTGTACACCTGTGCTGCGGTAAGTAGCTGCGTAATTTTCATGTTAAACTCAAATTGTCATTACATAGAGAAGTCTTATGGCTTTGTCCACAAGGAAACGCCATAATGACACCTTCCCTTAATACAGTTTGGTAGGATCGTTATTCTATTATAATGAATGCAGTACGTTTATTTCGTTATCTAGAATGAGAAGTGCGTGTACTGGGCCCACTGCTATGAAGGTTCCCTCAACACGGGCGGCATCGGCCTGATTGACCCCCGCACGCCTTTCCCCATTCCCAGCAACGTGAGTACCTAGAGCTCTACTCCCTGCCCAACCCATCCCCACCCCCACCCCCCATCGGCCTCCTCGCCCACAGCACCCATTTCATTCTATTTATTTCATTGCAATATATACGGTACTTACTTCTTATTATATATTTAATAACTCGAAAAACTATCGATCAAATGTCACTGCCTCCTTCACTTTCCAACTTCACTTTTCCTCCTTCATAACGTCACCTTTCTTCCTTCCTTCCTTCCTTTCCTCCCTTTCTCCCTCCCTCTCTCCCTCCCTCCCTCCCTCAGATCACACTCTTCCTCTTTCATAACGTCACATTCCTCCCTTCTTTCTTTCCCTAAGATCACACTCTTCCTCTTTCTTGACGTCACCTTCCTTTCTCCTTCAGATCACCGACGCCCGCCCATGTGGGGGTGTAGGGAAGCTGTGCTGCACTAACCCTGACTACGTACCAGTCCAGTGTCCTCTCCACTTCCTGTGCGTACAGCAGGCGCAGTGTCTCAAAGGCGAAATTAACACCTCGGGTGTTGGCCTTATCAACGAACGCTTCGGAGGCACGCCAGTAAGTTTGCTTAATTTAATTTTATCGTATTACTTGTATATTCTTACTTTATTGTATTACTCCTGTATTCATATCTTACTGTATGACCCTTACATTCTTGCACTTAACGCAAGTTGAACTCTATTAAGTAAAAACTTAAAGTTTTGTCGAAGGAATTTTTGATAGCCTAGCCGATACAATACCTAGACCAGAACCTGATGTTTGACTATTCTTCTCCAACAGTGTTTGAACTCCGAGTACCCAAATGTGGCGGCAGTGTGTTGCAAGCGACCTGGACCCCTGCCTCTGGTCACCTGCCCCGCTCCTGAGCAGACCTGCCGCCTCTCCTATGAGTGTGACGTGAGCACCGGCACTTACGATTCCAGCGTGGTAAGTATCAGTCGTGTGAAGCAGCAGCAGCAGCAGCCCTTGCTATTCGGCTCACTGCGTCGTGGTGCCTGATGTTGGTTATCTTTTTGTTCTACTTTCATTCCGTCACAAGAGTTAAAATGTAAATCAAGGAATGCAAGAGATGGATATGGATGACTATTGTTTATATTTTGGTACATTTAGTACTTGTCAGTCTGTCTGATGCTGATCAGACTTGTCATAGCGGTGACTGGTGACTCTCCGCCACACAGAGCTGCTACGTGGATGCGGCTTCCGGCCTGGACGGTGTGTGCTGCTCTCCGCCAGTGCAGGCACAGTGTCCTCGCGGCCGTGTGTGCGTGACTCAGCAGCAGTGCACTGAGCAAGGCAATGTGATTACTGATGGTGCTGGATCCCTTGATGTCAGGATCCTTGACGTAAGTGCTTCTTCATCATTATTATACTTTGATTTTGTCGATGGTTTAATTAGGCGTGACAAGTATACATGGTAGACTGTGTCGTGTGCCAGTGAATGTTTGTGATTTCCAACACCTAACCTATATATCGTTCTACCGGCAGAGGTGTGACCTGGGTGGCGGCGCGACGGGGGTGTGCTGCAACGAGCCTGCGCCCCCGGAACCCCCTGTAGAGAAGTGCTCCCAGCCCAATACTGTTTGCACACCCACTGGGACCTGCGCAGCAGACTCCCTCTCAGCACCCAACGGTTACACAGAGGTGAGCCATGACACGTCTGTATTAGTTTCCGCCCAGTCTTTGAGGTATTTTCTTTTGTATTTTCTCTCACACGGGGAACACCAGAAGCCGTGATGTGATGGTGTGCTGTTTATTTGGCAGACTTGTTACCGCACTGCGGGCAGCGGCACCGTAGGCGAATGCTGTCTGCAGCCGCCTCTCCTCACCTGTCCTGCTGATCACACCTGTAATCTGGTTCACCAGTGCGCGGAGACCGCCACTATCCTCGCTAATAAGCCGGTAAGAGCCTATCACTTGGGACTAATAATTATATTACCATGCACATCAACTCGATATTTCGTCCCTCAAACTTGCTTACGATCGATTTTTAAGTCCTCTGTATCTGTTGCGATATTGCCAAGCAAATGTTCCATCACCTTATAGATAATTTGGAACACTAAAAGATACATATTTCAAAGATGATTTCCTTAAATATGCTGTTTCTTGCAGAGCTGTCAGCTGAACCCTGAGCTGGTAGGAGTGTGCTGTACCAGGAAGTCTGAGCCCCAGATTATCGTGGATGTGTGTCCCAGTGACTCTGTGTGCCTGCCGGAGGTTCTGTGCCAGGGCAGCAACATCCAGACCACTGAAGTGCGCACCTATTGTCGCCTCAGTGGCACTGGATATTCTGATCCTGGAGTCTGCTGCACTAACATCATCGTTGACCCCGGAGTCCCCAGCCTGCAGTGCGGCGTGGGAACTCCCGAAATCGACACCCGCATCAAAAACGATAACCTTGCCAACAGACAGGCTCAGTTTGCAGAGTTCCCGTGGATGGCTATCGTCTTCTTCAGGAACCAGACCTACAAGTGCGGAGCTTCAGTGATCGATGATCGTTGGATTCTCACTGCAGCTCACTGCGTCAATGGTTTCACACCTTACGAACTGAGGGTGCGCCTTGGAGAGTACCAGGTGGACGTTTTCGACACTAAGTACCCTTACGAAGATTACGATCTGGCCAGAATCGAGATACATCCTGACTTTAATCCGAAGAACTTGCACAATGATGTCGCTGTGCTGGAGCTGACCACACCAATCACCTACCGATACCACATCAACAGAGTCTGTCTCCCTCCTCCAGACAGAGTCCACACGTATGGCACAGAATGCATTGCCACTGGATGGGGCAAGGATGCCTTCGATGGCGGCAAATTCCAGGTTATTTTGAAGAAAGTTGTCCTACCGGTGGTCACCAATGACAAATGCCAAGAATTGTTGAGAAATACCAGACTGGGAAAGTTCTTCATACTGGATCCATCTTTCGTGTGTGCTGGAGGCGAGGCCGGCCAGGATGCATGCACTGGAGATGGCGGCGGCCCCCTCATGTGCAGGAACCCCACTACTGGCCAGTACGAGTTGTATGGCATGACAGCGTGGGGCATTGGGTGCGGCATCCAAGGTAACCCTGGCGTGTACGTGAACGTACCTTACTTCGTTGATTGGGTGTACGGCATCATGCAAGCCACGCCCGAGCAGCAGCAGCAGCACAACGCAGGACCTTACGCCAAATGAGCTCTGCAGGGCGCTGCGGAAAACTCTGATTTTAAATAGTACTTAACTTTTATACAAGGCAGTACCCAAAATGCATTCTGTGATATGTTGTTTGTAATACTTGCGTCAGTGAGAAATATTTAGAAACAATCCTTGAGGCAGGAGCCGTTTGCTGTCGGATTGCCGAAAGTCACTGATTTATGTAGAAACTTTTAATGAAAAATTTAGGAAATAAAATCACCTGTTACTTCATACACAAGATTTTACTTTAATCCCAGTTTGAACACAAGTACAAGAAGATGAGTTGAGGTTGTATCAACCCTGACTGGAATAAATCCAAGTAATATATATATATATATATATATATATATATATATATATATATATATATATATATATATATATATATATATATATATATATATATATATATATATATATATATATATATATATTGTACGAATCCAATCACTATGTCAGCAATTTAATCTGTGTTACAAACTTCAGTAACTGAATCTTAAGTTTGAATAATATACACTATTATTAATATGCCCCAATGGTACGTACAGGCCTGGCACACTGCTAGTGTTTGAATGAGTTTTGTGGTATATTGGTATGTTGTGATGTCTTTAGAGTGTGTTTGAGTTTATTTTGGCCACACAAGCTTCTCCCATTGACTTAACTTAAACACCATAACTGCACCAGTCATTACCGAAACACGAACATGATAGCTATCAGCTTCATATAACCCAAAAGGCCCTGCCACACTCCAGAGACTGCGCACGTTGTACTAGAAAAAAAAGGCAAATTTCACTGCTGGATTGTGTCAGCTTAGATACCTATCAAGATGAAGCAGCAGAGTATAGTATTATGTTCAGGGAAAATGCTCCTATTCTTGCTTTCTCTTCCTCTCTTGCTCTCTTCTACCACTCAAAGGTGATCTTGTTTGATTTTTTATTTATATATTTCATTTTATTTTTTCATTTTCTTTATCATTTTCTTGCTGCCTAAGACACCCCTGAAAGCGTTTTCTTAGGATAGACTACTCGCCCCCCACACTCGCCGTGCAAACTCACCACCACCATCACTTTCTTGGCGCTGCCTGTCCCCTATGTCAAAAATAATTCGTTTCGTTTGCGGGGGGAAAGATTCGTGAATGTGACTCACAATTATAAAGATATTGTATCAATAAATAGAAGAATAGATAAATAGAATGTAATAAAAGGTTCATAGGAGTAAGTTCTTATAAAAGTAGTTGGTGTGTACATAGCACCGTCATCCTGGTCGGGGGGTGAGGGGTGGTGACCTCACCATTTCAAGTTCATATAGCTGGGGAAGTATTTCTTTTGGAGAACGGACCGGTGAACTGTGGAGACGTGGCAATAGTGGAAGATCAACAGTAAAACAGTGCGCTCACTAAAGTGGCCAGATTAGAGTACAGCGACTATAATCAGAGTTGAAGGTGAGTGGGGAAAGAGGAAGAGGAATGAGATTCCTTTCTATCTCTTCCTTAAACCTAAATTTTCAAAACTTGAATATGATATTTCTGATTCTTTCCTGGCTACTGATTCTTGTGTGTGTGTGTGTGTGTGTGTGTGTGTGTGTGTGTGTGTGTGTGTGTGTGTGTGTGTGTGTGTGTGTGTGCTTAATCTGAGATGATGATCATAGTAGTGGTGTAATGGTGGTAAGGATGACGATGGTTATAATGATGATGATGATGGTGATTATAATGATGATGATGATGATGATGATAGAGAGAGAGAGAGAGAGAGAGAGAGAGAGAGAGAGAGAGATTTGAAGAGATCATTCAGAGTACAGTGATCAACACTTGTTCCAATACAATGATAAAGTTGTAGCAGCTCTTCTCAAACCCAATGAAGGATTTATAGTGTTCTTCAACATATAATGGCCTCTTTTAAGCAGTGAATTAATTGTGAACAAGAGCAGAAATAATCGAACTATCAACTGGCAAGCTAACATGTTGTAATATAAGAGATATAAACGAAACAAACAATAAAAAAAAAAAAACAGAAAAAAAAGGATCGGTAACCAGAAATGAACCAGAAAAAATCGCGTTCAAGATTATGTTTAATGAAGACATGGGAAGGGGCTATTTCCATACTCTTCCACTTCCTCTGTCATCACTAACTTTAGCTATCCATATCTTCCCTCCATCCTTCATAAATTCGCCTTTTTTCTATTCTTCCGGTCTTTATTCCTTGTCACATCAACTCCCCTCCTCCTCCTCGTCCTCCATTTGACCTACTGTAGCTCTCCACCTTCAATAATATGTCTTTCTGCGCAATATTTACGAGGCAAAACAGGAGAAAGACATTTTGTAGTTTAGTTACCCCTTCAAGTATTTGTTTTCTTTGAAGTAGCAAACGAGAACGATACTTAGTTTAGTTCCCCCTTCAAAACTGTGACAACTTTCAAGAAATAATTTAAGCAACATGAAGACTATTTTCCATGCATTTACAAAACAAAATGGCATAAAACGAAGTATATTTTCAAAGGTATATATATCAGATTCACCAATTATTAATTTATCTTTATAACTACATCTATCTACCGACATATCCTATTTACCGCTATACTCGTACTTATTTATTTTAGAGTTACTTATCTGTTACCTTACTTATCATTACATCCAATCTACAACCATTATGTGTCAATCCTATACTGAATGAAACACCTTCAGCTCGAATCTTCACTATTTGCATTCAAAACGCTCAGTATAGCAAATGTTGCACAATCTTTTTAGCTTCCCTTTACGTTTCTAGTGATAGATTAACACCATCTCTACCTCAATACCACGAATAATCTTCTTGAGAATGCGTTGGTTGATACGTGTGGCCTTTAGAAATAGCCGTGGTGAGAGAGTGAAGCCGGTTCTCTCTCTGTTTCATTCCTCGTCTCGCTTCTCAGTCCTTCTTCCTCAATTTAGTTTATGTCTCCCGGGCTGAGAGAAGGCAGACCACCTTTATCTTCGCCATGGCTGCTAAGGCTGGCAAGATAGACTCATAGAGGCTGGAGAGGTGGAGGGAACAGTGGAGGGTTCTTCGGACACATATATGACAGGTATGTGTTGAAAACGAAGAAAGGAGAGAGGAGCGAGAAAGGTGTTTGTGTTTCTTGACTGTCGTGGTCGCCTGCTGGTCACCCATCCAGTCTTTTCCCTACGGGGCGAGCTCAGAGCTCATAGACCGATCTTCCTGTAGGGCTGAAATCACATCACACACTACACACCGGGACAGCGAGGCCACAACCCCTCGACTTACATCCCGTACCTACTTGCTGCTAGGTGAACAGGGGCTAGATACAAATTAAGAGGCTTGCCCATTTGCCTCGCCGCGCCCGGGATTCGAACCCGGGCCCTTTCAGCTGTGAGCCGAGCGTGCTAACCACTACACTACGCGGTGTGTGTGTGTGTGTGTGTGTGTTAATTCAATGGGCAGGAGATAGATAATAGGTAGAAATCTCTCGGCATATTTATGTTTGCTACAGGACCTGCCACATACAGATCTGATACCTTGTTCCAGCATCTTCTTCCCTTCATTTCTTGTGTTGTAATCGAATCAGCTGTTTTTATGAATGTATTTAACTGATGAACATCATTAATTTGCTTCTCCTCTCTCCCCAGCGTCTTCTCCACCGCCCCTGCTGTTCCCCGTGGCTAGCCAGCTGATACCCCTTTATGTCTGTTGGGTCGTGGTGAAACAGCCTAGGAGACATTCTTATCACTGAGCTATGAGGTGTGTGTATGTAGGTGTGTGTGGGGGGGGGGAGAGTGGAGGGATGGAGGGAGGGAAAGGTCGGGACACGAACAGGAGCCGCCCCAGTGTCCAGCGTTCTACTTATCAGTCAGCAGTCACTCCCTGTCCTGTCCTAACCTGACGATGACTTGTTTATTGTTTTTTTTTTTTTTTTTCATCTATCATTCTCTCTCTCTCTCTCTCTCTCTCTCTCTCTCCTCGCTCTCTCTCTCTCTCTCTCTCTCTCTCTCTCTCTCTCTCTCTCTCTCTCTCTCTCTCTCTCTCTCTCTCTCTGCGGCTCTTTCCCTTTTTTCTCCTCTCCCTCTCTCTCTTTTTTCCCCTCTTTTCCCTCTCTCTCCCTCTTTTCCTCCCCTCTCTCTCTCCCCTCTTCATTTCCCCTCTCTCCCCTCTCTCTCCTCCCTCCTTCCTTTCCTTTCCTTATTTCTCCACTCTCTCCCTCTTTTTCTCCCCTCTCTCTTTCCCCTCTTCCTTTCCCCTCTCTCTCCCCTCTCTCTCTCCCCTCTCCCCTCTCCCCTCTCCCCTCTCCCCCCTCACATGCTGCACAGTCTGTTTTGCTCCCCTTTTTTGGTGAGGGGAAAAGCTGCTATTCTAAACCAGCTGTGAGGGGACAGAGGGTTTATGGGGAAGTGAGGGGAGGGGAGGGGAGAGAGGAGGGGAGAGGGGAGGGAAGGGGGAAGAGGAGGGGAGGGGTGTTAAGGGGTGATTTGGGGGGTTATAGTGAGGAAAGAGGGGTGAGGGGAAAGGAGTGAGGGGAAACAGGGGGGTAGTGGTGGTGGTTGTTGTTGTTGTTGTTGTTGTTGTTATTGTTTTTTTCTTCTGGTGGTGAAAAAGAAGCCTAAACACACACACACACACA
>CM035206.1:1988765-2001265 GCA_020233015.1 Callinectes sapidus | reverse complement strand
AAAGAATCAAAGAATTTCTTTGATTTTCATCGTAACATTAGAATGAACTATTTTATCCTCAAATTAATCTCAATCATTTGTGCTTTAGATATAGCAGCTATAAAAGAAAGTCAAGACATAAAACTGCACACTAGTATATATAAAACCATATCTACATACTGAATGAGTTTTTATCACCATCATATTTTACTTTTACCTCATACGGATCATTTACTCTGGTTTCATGAAAACGTGTCTCGAAACAAGAATATTTCCTCTACGAAAATAAGGGGTAAAATTTTTTAGCTTCACGCTTAGATATATTGAGGCTGAACGTGTGTCTTTTAATCAGAAAGGTAAATTTGGAGACGCGAATGATCTATAGTGAGAAGTGCGAATCGTACAGCTCAAGTTGAGGGGCTGCGGCGGCGGTCACAGGTGTTGGTTGGGTGCGAGGGACAGCCAGCCATAGAGTGCACTTAAACCCACTTCAGAGCGCTGACTGAGGCACACACAGGACGTTTTGTTGGCGAGAGGAGATCACTAAAAGATCCGCTCAGTGTGGCGTGCAGCAGAGTATGGCAGCTTTGGACTGCTGAGGACACCTGCTGAGGTCGCTGGCCCCGCAGAGACAGCAGAATCTTAAGTCTCCAATGTCTTGACACTTCATTTACTTCATGTCATGCACTCTGTTCTTGTCTGCCTAATATAACATCAGCTTTTATAATAATATCTGAGGCAGTAACCATAACAAGCAGGAATGTCTTCGTTTATTCTTTTTTTATTTTCATTTTCTCTTATTCACTCACTTTTCACTTCTCGCTCTCTTCCTAGGCAATGTTAACTTTGGCACACTTCATTGTCCTCACAACCTTCTTTCTCCACCTCCTCCTCCTCCTCCTCCATTACTATTGACGCACCACTTGCCTCATTTACTCTCCTCCTGAGCATTATGTAATTCTGGCACATGTCAACCTCGTCTTTCACTCTCCTTTACTCATTAATGATGACTCACATCAACGTCATCGCTTTAATTATTATCTATGTTTTATTCTAATCACACTTGGCACACTTCTGTCCTTTCAGTCACTCTTTCTAATCAACCTTATAATACTTTCCCATACTGCAATCTTTTCTTTACTCTTTCTCTTCTCTCTAACCACTATCTAAGGCACACATTCATCCCATCTTTCACTCCAATTCCCTTATCTTAATCCCATCAGTTTTGGGATAGGTACATTTTTACCATGTGTTTTGGGTGTGATTAGACGATTTTATTGACATCAGGAAGGGTCTATGGAGGTCAGATGATTAATGGCCAGTCTGTACTATTTCAATCCCTACATAAGTTTCTGAGGCTGTATAAAATCAACAAATAATAACCAGAATAGGTACAAAAACGTGCTCCAGTATTGAAGGGGTTAAACACTAATTGTAGCACACTCTTCTCTTCTCACACTAACTCATTCAAACATTCTGCACACACCAAGCTTTCACTCTGACTGTCACTCCTAAAACACTCAATTATGGATCCCCTATATTACATAAGCTCCGTCTGGGCTGAGAGTTATCCTTGTGGCCATAGATTAGACTGAGTAGGTCAAGGAGAATGAAGGACAAAAACTGTGGCGTCATGAGCCATAAAGTGTCTCTCATTGTGGCAAAATAATGGGTAGTTTAATACTTTAATTGGTCTGGTCTTCCCAAGCTAATACTGAGATCACCGTTTGAAGTTTTTGCATGGGTACAAATAAGAAAAGGAATGAAAAGATTAGTTTTGCCTCTTCTATGCCATTTCACTATCCAAGAGACCACAGCACAGGTATGTATTCGGAAACGCTTTGCTCTCTCACCACGACATATTTTCTCCAAGGTCACAGAGATGATTAGCGGATTTTTCAAGTGTGTTCCTCCAGCTAATAATGTAGAAATCTTGTCACTCTGCCTCTAAAACAGTAAAAACGCCTTAAAAACTTGTGTACATTTAAATAAAGCCTTTTAAAATACAGTAGACGTGAAGAAGAGAGGTGTTTGAGAATACGACCCATAAATACGTGGAAAAATATTTGTCTAACAGTGTTTTTTTTTGTAGACACAGTATAAACTCTAATCGGCATCTAACTAAATGAAATAGCTATCTTGTCCTTGCTTACCTTAACCCACTCAGAACTAGAACACATTTTTATTATTAGTTTTGGGTGTGATTATATGATTTTATTGACATTAGCAAGCGTCTATGGAGCTCAGAAAATGAATGGCCATGTAATACTTTAATCCTTACACGAGTTTCTAAAGCTGTATGAAATCGCCAAATAATACGCAGTACTGGAACACAGTTTTACTATTAGTTTTGGGTGTGATTAAATGATTTTATTGACATTAGCAAGCGT
This sequence comes from Callinectes sapidus, assembly GCA_020233015.1. NCBI lineage: Eukaryota > Metazoa > Arthropoda > Malacostraca > Decapoda > Portunidae > Callinectes > Callinectes sapidus. Next base: position 1,998,896 of record CM035206.1, on the reverse strand, counting down.
TTATGAAGCTCAGAAAACTAATGGCCATGTAATATTTTAATCCCTACACGAGTTTCTAAACCCCAATCGCCAAATAATACACAAAATATATGAAAAAAAAAAACGTGTCGCAGTACTGAAGGGGTTAAACGACACGCGCGTCCATGAAAGGCATCGGAAAGACCTCATTGTTTCCACGGAAAGACGTCTCAGCGAGGAGTCACCGGGAAACACAGAGGGCGGAGCTTACAATGTACAGTTAGAGACGTTCCCGTGCTGCCACAACACTCACCTGAGGCTACGTTTAGTGTCTCTCATTACCTGGGAGCGGCGGACAGGTAAAGCCATTAGTCAATTAACCTACTGCACTCACTTCCACTGTGTTTAATTTTTTCTCGTAACTTTACTTCTCACCCACTGATAACTTCCTTAGAGTGTGGCCAGTGGAGGGCTCACGGCAGCTCTGAGTGGAGGAGGAGGAGGCTAAGTACAGTGGAGGTGAGGACAGTCGATCCCTTGCCTTGCTGTGGTTACGATTACAGCATAGTTTCTGTTCACATTTTATTCCGTACTCACTGTCCTTTTCCTTGTGAAGATGAAGAAATAAAGGAATAAAGTAACTGAAGTAAATATAAAGCAGATAAAGTTGGATAGAAGTAGTAATATAAAGTAAATAAATTGATAAATAGATAAATAAAACATCCGATTTCTCAATTTTACGTTTATTTATAAAACTACTATATACTACTGCAAGTTTTACCCAGGTTAATTAATAATGCACCTTAGAATAGTCTTAATACTTTTTAGCGAAGATACTACATGAACCATATTTCTTATCTCGAGTAATGAATAACTAATGAAAAAATCCAAATCGTTACAAAGCACTTCTCGTTCATTGAGTTCTCATTTCGAAATTACCACAAACCATACGTGACATATCTTACCACCCAACAAAAATTTCATATCTCGACTAATGAATGACTAATAAAAGAAATGTGACTATTGATCCCAAATAGTCACATTTCTTTTATTAGCCATTCATTAGTCGAGATATGAAATTTTGGTTGGGTGGTAAGATATGTCACATTTAAGGCTTTTTATGAGTACTGTGGCGTGTTTGGAGTGATTTGCGTGCGTATGTGTGGTGGAGGTAGCTGTGGTGGGCGGTATTGGGGGGTAAATAAGGGGGCATTTTTGGGCTAAATTTCTTGCAACGCCCAATGCACTTTTTTATTAGAGGTTGTATCAAGTTGTTATTAATGACAAAAGATACTTCATATACCATGATGTTTTGTGTCGTCAGTTCAGTAAAGTGAGTGGAGAGGAACTGTGTTATTCGGAGGTGTCAATGTTACATTAAAAACTTCATCATCGGCCTCTCAACAGTTTATTTCCGCCTCTAAATCACTCCAAAATGTTTAAAACAATGAAGAATAATTGGTCGATTGTCTTGAAATGGGTTTTGGTTCCGCTGAAGTGGCAGTTAGTGGGTATTTAATGAGTGTTCAAAAGTGTCATATTTTAAAAAAACCGGTTTTTTTCCGTAGAATTTCTTCAGAATTGGTGTTGCTAGGAGAGTGTTTGTACTTTGGGAATTAGTTATCCTATTTATCGCGTCGAAACAGATGCAATAGATTGATCTGTCACCATTTTATCGAGGGGTCATTTTCAAAATGGTTAGCGCTACGTAAATATTGAGCTGTGACGTCATCAGCTGTGACGTCATCAGCTGTGACGTCATCGGCTGTGACGTCATAGAGCGGGCGCCTCCCTGCGCCCCCTGCCTTGCTGGCTTATATAGCAGGAGTTACTGTGTGTCTACCGTGTGTGTGTGTGTGTGTGTGTGTGTGTGTGTGTGTGTGTGTGTGTGTGTGTGTGTGTGTGTGTGTGTGTGTGTGTGTGTGTGTGTGATGCTGTAATACTGTTATATTGGCTCTCCATATCTAGCATTGTGAAGTGATTTTTTTCGGGTATTTTGAGGTGTGTGTGTGTGTGTGTGTGTGTGTGTGTGTGTGTGTGTGTGTGTGTGTGTGTGTGTGTGTGTGTGTGTGTGTGTGTGTAATACTGTTATACTGGCTCTCTCTCCATATCCATGTGGTGAGTGTAGTCTATAGTGGTGAGTGTAGTCTATATATTCTTGGTAGTATATGGCTAGTGAGGATATGATCGCCCTCTACCTACACAGATCGAAGCCTTCGGAGGCAGGGAGGTGGATGCACTTTTCGGGCAGATGAATTCTTTAAGAGTGAAATGGTCGAGAAGTGCAGCCGACATGCGCTTGACTTTAGCTTAGCTGAGTTCTGTGGGTGTGGGCATATGGGCAAGTAGCTGCCTACTGCCAACTGTAACGCTGTGGCGAAGTGTTCTTTAATTTCAGCCAAAGAAACCAAAATGGATTCACGCAATATCACGGTCCCTAGTCCCGGGCAACCTTTAGGATGCAAAGGGTTTGCTAAGAATCTCCCGGTCGCCAATTCTTTTATTTGTGCAAAAAGAGGTATCAAAATTGGGAACTGGAATGTAAGGACATTAAATCAGGACGGTAAAATCGAAGAACTTGTTGCTGAATTTGAAAAGTATAAGCTGGATATGTGTGCGTTGACGGAGACAAGGTTAAATGGAATAGATAAAATGAAGTTGGATAGTGGGTTGAGCTTGTTGGTTTCTGGTAGGGAAGATGGGATGCATTATCAGAGAGTTGGACTGTTACTGGGACGAAGTGCTGGTAATGCATTTTTGTCCTTGTTATTGATTATGGTGATGAGGAGGGTTGCAGAGGAAACTAATGCTGGAATTGTGTGGGGAGATGGACGTAAATTAGCAGATTTGGATTATGCAGATGACATTGTGCTTATTAGCGAAGGAACAGATGAGATGCAAAGGGTCTTAGATTGTATAGTGAGAGAGGGGGGAAAAGTTGGCTTGATTATTAATTGTGCAAAAACGGAAATGATTAATATGAATATTGCTAACCCAAGAGCTTGCGTGATTGGGGGAAGAGTTGTGAAACAAGTAGAAAAGTTTAAATATCTTGGTACGCTTTTGTCTATGGATGGATCGTTAAAAGTGGAGTTTGAGGAAAGGTTAAGGAAGGCGAATCAAGCGATGGGCATGTTAAAAACTGTGTGGAATAATAATAACTTTTCAGTACACACTAAAATAAAAATTTATAAAACTATGGTTAGAACTATTTTGATTTATGGGCATGAATCGTGGTATAGTACAGTAACATCGGATAAGAAATTCGTGGTTTTCGAAAATAAGGCTTTGCGAAGGATTTTAGGAGTTAAGTGGTGGGATAGGGTTTCAAATGATAGAGTGAGAGAAATTACGGGTGTGCAACCGGTAGATGAATATGTTAGATTGTCTCGATGGAAATGGCTAGGACACGTCTTCAGAAGGGAGGGAGTGATTGTACAGGGAACACCCGGTTGGCAAGTGCAGGGTAGAAGAGGGAGAGGAAGGCCGAAGGAGACGTGGATGCGCACAATGAGGCGAGAAGCTGGTGAAGAGTGTTGGGAGGATTTGGAGGAGTTGGCACAGGATAGATGGTGGTGGCGTGAATTCATTGAGGCCCTATGTATCCCTCAGGGTGCCACAGGAGTTGATTGATTGATTGATTGAATAAAAGAAAAAGAAAAAAATTCAAATAGTTACATAGTACTTTTTGTTAATTGAGTTCTCATTTCGAAATTACCACAAACCTTACGTGACATATTTTACCGGCCCTTCAGAGTGCGAATGTTGGGAGTGATAAGAGGAAACATTACTCACGGTGAGCGGCTGACGGTGACGAGAACGGGTAAAGACCACCCTGAACAAGAACCACTTTCCTTATCAGACAACCACGTGCTGCCTTATGAAACATCTTTATCTACCTCTCTTTTGACACATCTACGCTCTTTTCCTTTATCTCTTTCCTTATTCTAACCCCTTCAGTACTGGGAGAAGTTTTTATATTTATTCTGCTTATCATTTATCGGTTATATACGGCTTCAGAGACTCAAGTGGGGATTAAAATAGTACAGACTCTGGCCGTTAATCCTCCATAGACCCTTCCTAATGGCAATAAAATGGTCTAATCACACCCAAAACTCGTGGTAAAAATATGCTCCATTATTGAAGGGATTAAATTTCTACGCTTCCCATTTCTTTTATTTTAACTTCTTCTATCTGTTCATTTTTCCCCCTCCTTCCCCTTCCTGTATCTATCATTACATCTGAGCTATCCATTTTTTCCCTTGTTTTTTCTTCTTCCTTTTCTTCGTCTCTCTTTCCTTATTTTACACTTCCTACCCTTCCCATTTATGTTATTTTTCCCTCCTCTATCTCCACATCTTTCCCTCTCCTTCCCCTTCCTTTATCCATCATTACATCGCAGCCTTCTATTTTTGTTTTTCCTTTTTTCCTCTTCTTCATTTCCTTTTTCTTTCATATGCAATCCCTTCCCTCCCTCCCCAGCCTTCCTTCCTCTCTCTGACCTTCTCCTTCCTGTATCCACCAATCTTCGCATGCCTTCTGTTTCCTCACTCCTTTATCTTCCTTTCATTTCTTCCTCCTCTTCTTCCTTCCTCCCTCTCTGTCTACTCGTAATGCGCAATATACCGACGTAATATAGTCGTGTGATATTTAAGGTGGATTGTCCAGGACGCTCTTGGTAATGGTTTGATGGTATTCAGATGCACGTTGAATGTTTGATAAGCAATATTTGAACCATAAATCAGCATATAACATCAGGTTCGTCGTTAACAAGGCAGTGTTTTCATGCTATGCACTATAAAGAACAATGAAGAAATAAAAGGTATCATCTCAAATGTTTCATCAACATGTTTTTGCTTAGATATTTTTTTCTTTTCACAATGCCATTTTTTCTCACTTGAATGTTTTTTTTTTTTTTTTTCCTGTTTCATGTTTTTCCTTGCATATTTTTCCTTTGGCATTTCCCTCCACCCTCTCCCCCGTCGCAGTCCCTCAGCTACCCGCAGTGGAATGATAACACAAGTAGTACCTGTCATGGAAAGCGCAGAATAGAATTAATCTCAAGTGAGCGGCACAGAAACACGAACCAAGTGCAAAGACTGAAGGCACCTGAAGAAAACCATACAGCAAAGGTATGGACGAAACAACTCCACTGAGAAAATTATCTTGAGTGCAATTCTTCAATCTTCGCTTTCTGATTAGAGTTTGAAGAGCCAACAATTTATCAGCACACAGAGTACTTCAAGTGGTTGAGTGACTGATAATTAGCACATTGCAAAGGTCTAGATGATGCAAATCCAGAGAAAATGACATTACTTCGTTTTCTGATTAAAGTTTGAAGTGTCGACAATCTCTCAATACATGGAATACTTCTAGCGGTTGAATGACTTTGATAATAAGCACTTCGCAAAGGTCTAGACGAAGCAAAGTCACTGAAAAAAATGACTTTGAGCGCAATTTGCAATCTTTGTTTTCTGATTAGAATTTGAAGTGACAAACATCAGTACAAAGCATACTCAAAGCATCGATAAAATTCAAGCAAAAATAACTAAGCACTTTTTGTTCTTATTATCAACATGAATATATTCAGAATTGTATCTAGATGTTTAATTATTGTTTCTTCATTTGGTACTGTATAAACGTCCATTTCTTGTATTATCATTATACATTCATTTTGTTTTAAGACTTAAAGACAACAGTCAAAGGCAAAAGAAAAAGAAAAATATATATAAATCCCCATTTCCCCCCACGAAAAAGTAAAATAGAGAGAAAATCCAAAATGACTAGACCAATTTAGTTAAGGAGACGTTCTGATGCTGTTCTCCTGAAATAGTTGAAGTCATAGAAAGAGAGAGATTTCCGGCAAATAATCAACATTTACACTGCAGGTAAGAATAATGAAAATATTGAAGTATCTTGTATATAAGCCAAAGTCGTGAGTAAGGACAATTAATGCAAACGTCGAACAAAACTGAGCAATGAAATCATTTGGTATGACGCATAGTTTCTCATTGAGGAGGTTATGAAGTGTCTCGTGCGTCTTACAAGCTATCATATGCACCAGTAAGTGTCCTGCTATCACTGACCGTCAAGGAGTTAATGTTACACAGAAGCTCTTATCGAATGTGTGACTGTTTGTCATGTAGTGATGGGGCAGAGGTGGTCGGCGTGATGGACATGGCCAAGTCTGTTACATCATGAACATTCCGTCTCTTTTTTTCTTTATTTTTTTTCAATATCAGGTACAAGCGGTCTGGGTCTTTGCTATCTTTTCTTTTCTTTTTTTTCTTTTTCCTATTTGCTTGTCAAGGTACATTTGATGGTGTTAACGGCGGCGGTGATGGTGGTGGTGGTGGTATCTTGAACGTTTGTCTGGATACATTTATTGGTAATTGGTTTTGCGTCTTATCTCGACCAGTATTCATAAGCCAAACTGGAAATTACTGGAGTTTCTAATGCCGTTTTCTTTAATCTTTTGATACTTTAAGATGGACTATGTACCATCAAATCAAAACAACACGGGAATAAGACTAATAACTTCTAAAACATTTGAAAACAGTACCTGGGTGTCAGGAACACTGTTGGTCCTTAGCTCTCGCCATAATGTCAAATACTGCTCTTTCATTTCTCTTCCATTTATGCACTCACCCTCTCAACCAATAACTCTCCAAGGGATTAAAGTTTATAATTCAAGTGTTAGAACTAAGAGTACTTATAGAATGCACTCACTGTGAACTCTTCTCTTCAATGCTTATGAGAGATTGCTTTATCACTGTTCCATATTGGTGTATTTCATTAGTGTACTGTTCGAACTGTCATCAAAGAACAGTATCGCATCACCAGCAACTGAATTGTCTTTTGGAAATCTCTGCAAATGTTAGAAATTATAGAGTACTTATTCGTCTTTCTATTCGATGCATGTGGAAAACTGGTCGTCATATCAATGCCTTTTATCGTTGCATCTCATCTTGTATCATTCAAACTGCCATCAAGGAAACCACTGCTATTACCTATCACTAATTCAGTCAACAGTTTTATAATTTCAATAATAAATGCTTTCGTGAGCAACATACCGTGTGTGCTTTTTTTTGACAGACTTTGACAAATAAAAAATAATATACGTATGGTTCATATGAAGATAAGAGATGCAACCATGATAGCAGTCTGTATACTCTCTCAGTTTGTTCGTAAGTGAAGCAACATAAGTAGAAAAGTGATAACATTTCATCTGTAGCCACGCGTAAGAAGAGTCACGTTTGATAACTAATAGACTATGGACAAAACTGCTGTTACTACACCCATCATCACCTCCTACACCACCCACCGCCAACACCACTACGGTATGAACGAACCAGACACACACACACACACACACACACACACACACACACACACACACACACACACACACACACACACACACACACACTTAAGATATACAACCACCTCTACTTGACATTAAAGGAGATAGAAATACAAAAAATAACATGGAAAAAATGTAACTGATTTCACCACCATCATCACCTACCACCACAATTACCATCAAAACAGCGCAGGACGACGACTCACGATGACACAAGAGAAAAGACGAGGCTGTGCATAATATTTCGGACTTGACTGCCAATATAATGAAAACTACAGCATTACAACACTCAATAAACGCACGAGTAACGGTAAATTCTCCTAAAAATATATTAAACTCTATGTACAAGTTGTAGCTTTGAAATATCGCAACATTTCACGCAGTTCTAAGCTTCTTATTTTTTCCTTTTGAGTTTTGTTACACGAGTAACACACACACTCTCTCTCTCTCTCTCTCTCTCTCTCTCTCTCTCTCTCTCTCTCTCTCTCTCTCTCTCTCTCTCTCTCTCTCTCTCTCTCTCTCTCTCTCTCTCTCATCTTTTTTTTTCCTGTTTTCCTTTTTTTCCTGCTTCTGTTCTCGGTTTTTCATTAACACCAAGCTACAATGGGGGAGGCATGCAGCACCTCACGTAGGGCAGGATAGGGGCAAGCTGGGAAGGGCGGAGTGCAAGTATCAGAAGGCCAAGGTTAATAGTCTCACCCAAAGTAACGAACGGAGATATACATACATTCATTAATATTATCTATCTTGGTGCTGAGTCGAGTGTGTTGTGTTGAGGGATTCCCAGGCAAGACACAGGTGGATTGCAGCAAAGTAGAGGAGTGAGAGTGGAGGAATATCTTACACACAATAGGCATCAACTACACATATACATTCTTCACGAGAAATTTGAGATTGAAAAAAAAGAGGCTTCTATAGCAACCTCAGAGTTCCCTTTTGATTTTATTGCTATTTTGAACCTGTTTGGGGATCGGCACCTCAGTGGACCTTTTCTTTATCCTTTTATCTTTTTGATTAATATTATTTTTGTTTTTTTATTTATTTTTGCTCTTGCCTAGTTTTTCCTTACATAACATACACACACACACACACACACACACACACACACACACACACACACACACACACACACACACACACACACACACACACACACACACACACACGGATTGATATTACTTAAGTGGCCCTACCAATAAGACACGTGCGGAAAAGAAGCGTAACAATGAAAAATATTACAAAATGTAGTTCAAAGAATACAAAGCCAAGCAAAATATTGGACAATGTGGCAATACATTATTTTATCAACATTTCACCACCACGTGTTTTGTTAGCGAGACTGGACCTCACCGTTAAAGAAAAATACTCTCTCTCTCTCTCTCTCTCTCTCTCTCTCTCTCTCTCTCTCTCTCTCTCTCTCTCTCTCTCTCGCTCTCCCTCTCTCTCTTGATTGGGAAAGAAAGACAGCGAGAAGAAAGAGAATAGACAAAGAGATAATGATGAAAGAATGGAGGTTGTTGGAAGAGAGGAAACTGGTGAGAGACGGCATGGAGGGAAGGGAAGAATGGAGGAAGAGAGGGAGGGGAGATAAATGAAGGGAAAGAGAGAGAAAGGAAGAAGAGAGAAGGAGAGGGAGAGAAAGGGAAGGAGAGAGGAAGAGAAGGAGAGGAGATAAATGAAAAGAAAGAAGGGAGGAGAAGAAGAAGATATGAATGACAGGATAGAATTAAAGTGAAGAAGACAGGGAAGGTAAATGAAAGTTAAGGAAGAAGGGAGGAAGAGAAAGAAGATATAAATGAAAGAAGAAAGAGAAAAAGGAAGAGAGGGAGGGGAGACAAACAAAAGGAAAGAGAGGAAGGGAGATAAATGAAACAAGGGAGGAGGAGAAGGAGAAGATATGAATGACAGGAAAGATAAATGAAGAAGGGAGGAAGAGAGAGAGGAAAGAAAAATGAACGGAAAGAGAGAAAGAGAAGAAGGGAGGAAGAGAGGGATGAGATATGAATAAAAGGAAAGAGAAAAAAGGAAGAAGGGAGGAAGAGAGGGAGCGGAGATAAATGAAAGGAAAAGAGAAAAGGGAAGAAGGGAGGGAGGATAAATGACGTAAAAGAAAGTAATGAAAGGAGGGAGAGAGGGAGGAGAGAAAGAGAAGAAAGAGAAAGAGAGGGAAGGGAGATACATAAAAGGAAAGAGAAAGAAGGAAAGTAATAATATATGATACTTGACTTATCTTACCTCACTTTCTTCACCCTAATCTCAGTTTTTCATCACCCTACCTTGTCTTCTCCATCTGTTCCTACTCTGCCTTGTCTTACATCACCCTTTAAAGCAATATTTCACCTTAACGCCTTCTGTACTGGGACACATTTTTACCACGAGTTTTTGGGTGTGATTAGACGATTTTATTGACATTGGGAAGAGTTTGTGGAGGTCAGAAGATTAATGGCCAGAGTCTGTACTATTTTAATGAGTTTCCGAAGCTGTATAAAATTGATAAATAATGAGCAGATGTATTTGTCTTTCTTTGTATTCACTCTGAACCATTTCCCTCACCCTCTTTTCAGCGTTCATCTCTCTTTAGTACTGAACCTCACTTATTTTTCCCTCTTTACACTCTTAAATCACCTAACACTTACTTAAATCACCTACTACTTACTTTCCACTTACTTTTCACTCTTTATACTTTACACTTTACACTTACTTTTCACTTACTTTTCACTTACTTTTCACTCTTTACACTCCTAAACACTTACCTAAATCACCTAACACTTACTTTTCACTTACTTTTCACTCTTTATACTTTACACTTT
>CM035206.1:1939023-1949846 GCA_020233015.1 Callinectes sapidus | reverse complement strand
TATATATATGTGTGTGTTTGTTTGTGTGTGTGTCTGTGTGTGTATGTATCCTTATATATGCACCCACCGCGCAATGAAATTTATTGTTTGGTATCAAGATCACGTGCTAGACTAAACGAGGTAACATATGAATATAAACAATAAGGTTACACACACACACACACACACACACACACACACACACACACACACACACACACACACATGTACCACAATAAATCTTGCATCCCTAAACTCGGCATCTTCCCCTCTACACCACTCTCTCTCTCTCTCTCTCTCTCTCTCTCTCTCTCTCTCTCTCTCTCTCTCTCTCTCTCTCTCTCTCTCTCTCTCTCTCTCCCTGCTGGCGAGCTTCTCATGCTTTAAAAAAGAACAAATTCGAAGAAAAGCTACGCATTTTTACATGCTATTTGAGATCATGTTTTTTATAGTTTTCTTTTGGGTTCAGTAACTTCAATAGATTTTTTTTCTTTTTTTGCCGTCTTTTTGCTGCCAGAACTGCTCTTGCATAAATGAAAATAAAAGTGAAGATCAGATTCAAGATAACATTGAACAAGGTAAAAAGGATTCCAGAAAAGCTTATTCGATTTCTGATCAACACCTTATCACTTTCTTCGGGCGTTTAGGGACCGTAATGAGTTTCAACACAGTTACTTTCACCATAAATGAAAAATGAAGACCAAACTGAAGAAAACACTGAACAAGGTACAAGTGATTAAAAAAAAAAAAAAAAGTTTATTCTATTCTGATCAACACCTTATCACTTTCTTCTTCAAGCGTTCAATGAATTTTAACACAATTACTTTCACCATAAATGAAAATGGAGACCAGATTGAGGAAAGCACAGAACAAGGTAGAAGTGATTACAAAAAAAGGTTTATTCGACTCTGATGAGCACCGCATCACTTTCTTCAGGCGTTCAAGTCGTATTAGTCAGTATTGTGATGAGTTATAACACAATCACTTACATCTCGCACATCTTTCCTCAATTATCAACCATTTTAAGACATTTCATCTTGCACACTTTACGCCGACTAGAAATCTTACTGTATAGAAAAAAGGATATATATTAACTTTAAAAAATTACATATAATAAGAATAATGTGGAAGGCAACTTACGAACATCATTCACTTTCGTATACCCGAGATCTAATACACGTTTGAATTATTAAAGTTATACCTAATAAGTTCCATTTTCTCTGTAAATTTTAGTATATACATAAACTCAAGTGTTCTTCGAGAGTGGCTTGTAATAATGACGATACGGAAGCCTTGTACACTCACGAGGAAGCTCAGGGTATGATGACAAAAGAGATAAAGGACAGCTGAGATAAGGATAAGATGTGTGTGTTCGGTAACTGTCTGATGGGGCGATGTTTGCCTCACTCACGGTAATCACAGCGAGAAAAAATGCTGATAATGACGTACCTCCTCGAAGCATCAGTTATGTAAATACGATTGAATACCTCGCTGGTGGTCTCAATCATTTCTACGCTTCACCTCCATTATTTCAAAAAGCTTTATTTAACTCTTTTACTGCGATGTACACCACAAGACAGTCCTAAAACAATGAAATCTTTACAAACATCGACAAGAAAGATAGGAAGGATAATTAAAAAGAGTACAATTAACATTCTTTAGTTAGTAGAATTCTTTGAGATGGCTGAGTTAAGACGACAGATCTCGAGTGTGGTTTCTTGATAAGGAAGACAAACCAAATCGCAGAAAAAGTGTATCAATAGATCATCATATTTTCAGCCTAAATATACTTCTTTCCTCCCTCTTATGTTATTCTTTTTTTATCGCATTACATAGCTGAAATGCGTATCTATATATCTAAACATTATCATTTTCGTCTATATTTACCTCCTTCCCTCGCATCACATTCTTTCTCCAACCCTAAAAAATATAATCAACAAATTCTCATTGCTTCAATATAAGTTTACCTCTTTCACTCACCTCACACACTTTTTAACATCAGACAAATAACTTGCTCTTAATTCTCTTAACCCCTTCAATACTGCGACGCTTTTTCATATTTATTCTGTTTATTATTTGTCGATATTATACAGTTTCAAGAACTTATGTGGGGATGAAAATAGTACAAACTGTAGACATTCATCTTCTGACCTCCATGCATCCTTCCAAATATAAATAAAACCGTTGAATCACACCCAAAGCTCAGGGCAAAAATGTGTCCCAGTACTGAAGGGGTTCATATCAATCCAAGTTTATCTGTCTCTCTTACGTCACATCCCTTCTATAACCACCCATGTGCTAACTCATTCAATTTCACCACAGAGGACCTTCGCTCTGGGCTGCTGTGTAGGCATTGCGGGCTGCGTGTGGCTGTGGTTTGGGGAGGGCAGTTACTATGAGGAGTGGGGCATCTTCCTGGTGGGGGCCCTGCTGGGTATTGGCGGCTCCACGCTACTCATCACTTCGCTCTCCATCACTGCTGATCTCATCGGGGAGAATGTGGAGGGAGGCGCCTTCGTGTATGGCTTCATGAGTTTGGTAGACAAGTTCTCCAATGGAATTATTATCATGATCATCCAGGAGTCCAACCCAGAGGAGTAAGTGTTCATTCGTCTTTTTTGTGTGTATTGTTTGGAACTTCCTACCTGCTTCTTTATTTCTAACTTCAAGACATTTGTTCCTGTCTTTTGGTTAATTCTTTTGGACCTATATGGGGACTGGCAAATTAGTGGGCATTTAATCTTATTGTCTTTGTTGTTCTAATCAGCTTCCCCTTCTTGCATAAAAAAACACAAATTCCTGCTAAAATGAATTATTCCTTGCGCATAATCCACCTGTTACGACATCATCTGTATCTATACCAATTTCCTTTGTGATGAATGAGATTTAGATACTGTGGATCTTTTTCTTTCTTTTATACAGCGATTTTCGTGAGTAGTATTTTGACGAGTAAAATTTATATGAAGATTCATATAGCCTTGTCCTGCTTAGTTTCCTCTCTCCCTTCCTATTTCCACTTTGGCCGTAGGGGCTTATCCTTTTCCTTCCTTTTCTGCCTCTTTTTCAACCTAAACGCATGGTCACTTTCCCTTTCGTAACGAGTCCATGAAACGTATGACACACTTCCCTTTGCAAATAGAAGCCCTTAAAGTGAATGACAATGGGAATGAATGAAATAGCCTTGACTAGTAATTCCCTATACTTAATCTGGTAATCTTTCTGTCCCTTTACTGGTTATTTCCCGTTCGCTCCTCCGCTCCTCTCTACCTCCCTCTCTAACCACACGCTCGTCTCCCCCCAGGCCTTGGTACTACAGAAGCGTCATCACCTTCGCGTGCGGGTCAGCCTGCTCCCTCGGCATTGCTGTGGTTATTTCCCTAATGAACGTGAGGATTGGACAGTCACGGTCACGAGGTAAGATTTAATGGCTTTGAAACACACACACACACACACACACACACACACACACACACACAGTAATAAGGGTAACTCTATATATTTTTTTTTCCCTCTCCCTCACACTGTTTTCTTTCTGCAGACGTGGCTCTCTCCATCTTCGAGGACAGCGACACGTCCACCACCATCACAGCAGAGGGCAACTCCTCCCCTGCTAAGTGTGGCCTGGACAACCCTGCCCTCAATGTTATCAGTGAAGTGTCTATCCAGACCATACCTCCCCCCACAGTCAATGGCACGTGCTGTAAAGACTCTCTCCCCCAGAACTCCTCCTCCCAAACTCAGGAAAACACCAAGTACTAGACACGAACTAAGATGCCATCACATTAATTATTATCGTCAAACGCCACATTTCACTCCCCGTCTGACAGCGGAAAATTGTATCTACCTATTTCATAAGTATTTTTATATATTATATCTTGTATGTCACTAGCTTTTAAGTCTCGAGTCGTGATACTGTATGTATAATATTTACTCTCATGATGAGAGAGAGAGAGAGAGAGAGAGAGAGAGAGAGAGAGAGAGAGAGAGAGAGAGAGAGAGAGAGAGAGAGAGAGAGAGAGAGAGAGAGAGAGAGAGAGAGAGAGAGAGAGAGAATGTGTGACGCTAGGCTAACTAATTAACCACACGTCATTTGAAGCATTACGAGTTGATCACAAATGGCAGTGGTGTCTTAAGTCTCCATGTCCGTCAGGGATGATTGGCGGGTCGTGTTTCGGTCACCACGCGGCATTACACACAGAGCAATGACGGAGCAATAACAATGACAACACAGCTGCCTTACCTTATCTTATGAGTAGTTCGCCTGTACACTGGTGGTGGTGGTGGTGGTGTAGAACGTCTTAGCACAATGTTGATGTTCAGATGTAATCACTACCGCCATCACTTCCACTGTTTTCCTCGTCAATTAATGTGATAGTGATGAAATACACACATGGACGCGTTAGCTTGTTAGTATGAGGAAATGACGATCACTATAACTAACAAGCTCATTTCCTTCGCCAGTTGATTTGTGACAATGACAAACACAGCCCTATAATTGTTCTCATCGTGCTTCATTGTCACTTTGGAGTCATTAGCGTTTGTTTGAAAGCCTAATCACTGATCACCACTGCATTAACTGCTTTCCCCGTTCATTAATGATAGTTATGACACAGTTCACCACCACAATAACTATTTTCCCCGTTCATTAATGAGATAGTGATGTTACAGTTTACAAATATCAATCACGTACTTCATGACTAGCACGTTCTTGATGTTTGTGCGCTGCATTCATCACTAGCACAGGAAGGAACAGGGGAAAGCAAAAGCCATGTGCTGACATCACCCAATCACAGCGCGGCGGACCACCGGGTAGCCTCAATGGTCACTTACCGCACCAAACACACTCATGTTAGGCTGCCACTTCGTAACTCTTTCACTGCGATGTACATCACAACACAGTCCTAAAACAGCGAAATCTTGACAAAAATCGACTAGAAAGATAGGAAAGATAACTAAAAAGAGTACATTGAACAGTCTTTAGTTGATAGAATGGTTTGAGATGGCAGTAAGTTAAGGCAAAAGATCTCGGTGGTGGTTTGTTGACAAGGAAGATGAACCAAAACCGCAGGAAAAGTGTTAACCAGATGTTATTTACCATGCCATAGTTTCAATACACCTGTGATTACCATTGTGATTCGTTAGGTGAGTTACTGAACCTTCTTATTATTGAACTATCTGATGGAAGCGACTTGCGTACAGCTTATCGTATTTAATTGTAGAAATGTACCGCCTCATACCGTTTTTCTTTCTTTTTTTATTTTCTTCTTCTTTTCTACGGAGCCAATCCACGCGTGTTACATGTAGATAAGTTATTTGTTATAGGAAATACTTCATTTTATTGTAATAAGAGATGTTTTATATACGAGTGTGTGAATGAACTATTTATATACTATTATTAGTGTGTGTGTGTGTGTGTGTGTGTGTGTGTGTGTGTGTGTTGTTTCAATGTATTGCACAGCTTGAAATTAAGTTTGTATTCAATATGCTAGGAAGAAAACAGTACAAAATTAAAAAGAAAACCAATACAAAGTGGAAGATTTATTTACCATTTCGTTCGACAAACCAACTATTTACTTCGAATGAGCCGAATGAAGCTAATGGACGATGTCTCTTACCTCAGCCATACCACGGCAGTGTACGTATTATGTCCACCACTGACCTCTTATAGAACTCAGTGGTGCCTTCTTAGTATAACATGACATTGCTTGAAATAATGCGAGTTACGTGGGAAATATATGTAGTGTATAGTAATAGTAATAGCGGCAACAGTAGCAAAAAGAGACGGTGTAACTTGATGGTGTAATATTACTACCCCAAATAATAGTAGTAGCTGTAGAACCAACAATAGCAATAGTAGAATCTCTATGTAATCAGCTCTTTACTTTCCTGTACACGTGCAAAATAAGTCATTTAACCATTACGGCGGACCATTAGTAAGAATGTTTCCGGTGTCTGGTCTTCCCCGAGCCACGCCAGGGAGCCACGTATCCCCCGGGGCCGCCCCTCAGATGACACCTCACCTGTGGGCAGCGCCAGGTAGCATAGGGGTGCCTCCAGGAACCACCAGCCAGCGCCCATCTCCCCAGCACACGGGTTGGCTGTAGAAAAGTTTAAGTCACCCTTTTAGCGCTGAGAGAAAACGTAAGATGATACAGGAAAGAACACAAAGGAAGAAACGTAATAGAGGTTTGTGGGGATACGTAGAAAGAAGTAGTAGTAGTAGTAGTAGTAGTAGTAGTAGTAGTAGTAGTAGTAGTAGTAGTAGTAGTAATAGCAGTATTGTAGTAGTAGTAGTAGTAGTAGTAGTAGTAGTAGTAGTAGTAGTAGTAGTAGTAGTAGTAGTAGTAGTAATAGTAGTAAAAGTGGTAGCAGTAGTGGTGAAAGTAGAACAAGTACAGCAATACAACAATGGAATGCTTACGGAAAGGAAGTCAAGAGTGCAAACAGTAAACAAAGACTTAGGAATAAAAGAGAAACAGACCACAGAAAGGAACATAAGATCGACTCACTCCAATACAGTCACAAACAGGTAGAGAGGCACACCTGAGACGCCTGAGCCAGGACAGGTGAAGATGGCTCCGTTGTGAGGTGAGAGAGCGTCCTCGGCAGTGCTCGCTGGATCGTAACCCCCAATGGTCAGACGGTTTCCCTCCTGCCTGCTGCCCACACTGCACACCGATGAAGGAATGAGTCACGTTAATAACTGCGTTGTTATTTCATCGTTCGTTTACATAACACTCTCTTTTCCTTCGTTCTGTAGCCACTTTGGAACATTACATAAGCAGGAAATTGAAACTAATCTCCTAATCTTTGCTTTCTTGTTTCTGAAGACTTTTTATAGTGTCTTTATTGTTATGTATTGCTTCATATCGTATGGAAAAGGTTATTCACAGCTACTTTGGAGCATTATATTGTATGGAAGACTGGAAACTATTCCCTTAGTTCTCTTTTGCTTTCTTGTTCTGGAATCTAAAGACTTTGTGAGTTGTGGAATATATTGTAGCAGTAAAAAAGGCTTAAAGATTTTCACGTTTTATCTCGACTACTTTTTACAGTCTCTAAATAGATAATAATAATAAAGAAAAAACAAATAGATAAATAGATAAATAAGAAATAAGATGAAACAAAACATAGGAAGCTACAAGAAACCATTAGAACTAGACATGGTAGTCCCTATATTAAACATGCCCACTTATTTTCACATCTCACCCTCATCCATAAAATTGTCTAATGATAACATTAAGGTCTTCAAAGATGCTTTAAGCATTGTAGTGATAGTTTAACCAGGATTCTTCACCATTGACAGGAGAAATACCGACGAGAACCCTAATGACAATATATGTAGCTTTAGAAAATGGTTTTGATGGGGGAACGAAGTATTTCAGAGCTGGAGCCAAGGAACGAGAGAGAAATAAGACTCATGGAATAGAATGCAAAGCAACTGTGAGATAAAGATTCTTGTTTATTCATTAATTGTGCCAAATGATAACGATTGCCTGACGAAATAAAGAAGAAAGTAAAGAAAATCAGGACAATAAGATCTATTAGTTGATAAAATATGATCAGACATGGTGAAATATACATAATAACTAACAAAGAAATGAAAAAAAAAAATCTTAAATAAATGCCAAATAAGCATCGTATTGAGTGTTGCTTTACTCAGTCTGATAATGCGTGCAAAGCATCATAGGTTACTCATGGTAACGAGTCCTCTTAGTGCAATTTCATCATATGAGCTCACGCTGCCTCGCCTCTTCACTCTTGACTCTTGAGAAATTATGAATAGTAATGGATAATGAAAATAAGTTTAGTGAAATATATGGTCAAATGAAAATGAATAGATATGAATCTGAACGAAGGGCACACAATAATATAATATATATGGCTTAGGACTTCCTTGATAAAAACGAGTAAAGTTAGTGTTATAATGTTTGAATAGATCCATAAAAATTACACTCTCATGCAAAACTGAAACTGAATTGGAAGAACGATGAGTTTTAAGAAAGCAGAAAAAAGTAACACATGTATATAATCTTTCCACGTTAGGAAGACACACTATGGCCAAAGACAAAGGCTCTAAAAAAAACCCGCATAACTTGAACTGCAATGTTAACCAAATCATGAGAACAGACCACTCACCAATACCTTCCTTTTCCCACTATTACCACCTGCACGAAACTCTGGGAGGAAGAAGAAGGACTGGAAAAGTGCAAATCCACGTGGGTACATCTATAAAGACAGGTGAGAAGTCATCAACGAAGGTGGGAACAACGCAACAAGATATGGGAGGACGTGATAAGGCTTAGGAATGTGAGACAGGTAACGGGAAGGTACGGGAGGCGTGGCCGGGGCGTGGATGGGCAGCTGAGAGGTTGGCATGGCGTGGGCTCTTACCTGAAGGAGTGGTAGGTGGCGTGTAGAGGCGTAGTGAAGGCGTGTTGCTGAAGCGAAAGACGCAGGGAGGAATTGGTGTCTTGTGTCAAGGCATGCATGTGATCCAGGCCTGAGAGAGAGAGAGAGAGAGAGAGAGAGAGAGAGAGAGAGAGAGAGAGAGAGAGAGAGAGAGAGAGAGAGAGAGAGAGAGATAAATCATTATACTATCATTGCGCCTTGCCATTGTTATTGCTTTATCATCATTATTAAGTAATTTTGATGATGATTGTAGTAGTAGTAGTACTAGTAGTAGTAGAGTAGTAGTAGTAGTAGTAGTAGTAGTAGTAGTAGTAGTAGTAGTAGTAGTAGTAGTAGTAGTAGTAGTAGTAATAATAATAATGGAAAGTGATAAAAAATTTCCTCAAACACACACACACACACACACACACACACACACACACACACACACACACACACACACACACACAAGCACACTCACTCAGTCACTCACCCAACCAGTGGTGAGTTTCCGGGTCGCCAAATCCAAACTGGTAATGGAGAAGAGGCCGGGAGAAGTTGACCCAAGGCTGGCGTGCCCTCCTGCCCACCACCACCGTCCAGCCACCCCCAGCACTGCTCATGTCGCACCAAGCCGGAACACCCAGGCCTTGACAGGGAGCACAGCTTTCGTAAGTGTATGCAAGTCACCATGGGTATCACATCTTTTATAAGACTAGTGTGTACTTGTCTATTCATCTTCATGCATTTCCTAAGTGTGTGAATGTTATGACGGTGGCTGCATCTTCCGTAAAGATAATACGATAGTAAACTAAATGAATGTTCATAAGAAAAGATGGAAAATATATTCTAGGTCACATATTTCTGCAACTTACGATGATACTACATTCTTTAATAACAATATACTTTTTTCTTGAAAGGAACGTTCTGTAATACGAAAAGTCAGGTTGAAAAAAAATACATTGATAGCATATGTAAGTGTGCGCAAGTCACGGTGATCATTGCAGCTTGGAAAACAGGCCGACGAGGACACGACGTTACACTTTTCTCGATTATAGGAAAACTTTATGACTGACACACTTTCGAGTCCCACAAAAAAAAAAAAAAGAGTGAAAAAAAAAACAGGTTAATCACTTCCCATACCTCCTACGCCTCTATACATTCACCCACACCTACACACACAACCCACACGAGTCAACAGGTACATGATAAGCTGAATGGAAGAACATCCGTTGAAACACGTACCGAATCACTTCCCACTTTCTACGACTATTTACATACTTTCCACATAGATGATATGCGTAGCTGCACCACTTAGGCAACAGGTGAGTAATAACAATGAGTACCTGTGGGGTAGATAGTGTAGACGCCATCCCGGGTGAGGCCAGATTCGAGCAGGTCAAGGCAGTCTTTTGGAAACTTTCTCGATTCGCCCCGAGGACCTTCTGGGATTTCCATTGCGTCCGAGGTCACCCAGACAGTGTGCGCCTCATCTTTGCTGCTGCGAGGCCCCATTTGGCTATTCATGTATTCGAAGGATTCCAGGACATCCTCTAACTCTTCCTCTTTGAAAGGCTCGTAAAGGGCAAGGTTCTGACGGTCATGTGAGTCCAGGTCCCAGTCTATCATCTGCCTCTTGCTCCGGTAAGATTCATTGGCAGATGATGAGTCGTGTGTCTCCGCCAGTAACTCCTGCTGGCGGCTGAACACTGAGCTGGCATCGTCCAAGTCCACCGTCCAGACACCCAGCTCCTTCAGTAGTCGCCTTAGCTCATTATAAAGATTCTCCGTCACAAAGGACGAGTAGATAGCCACTTTGTTCGTCTTCCTCAGCACTTCTTCTCTCTCCTGTCGCAACTTCTGGCCTATTTCCTGCGTGAGGTGATCCTGAGTAGTGTCCAGCGCCTCAAGGATCGCGCGGAACTCCCCCAACACCTCAGACTCAATATTCAGAAGCTCCTCACGAAGACTGCTCTCAAAATTCTCAGCGGTTTCAAATAGCTTCCGTCTTAAGACCACGCGTGACTCCTCCTCGCTTATTAGAGGCAGTACTCCTTGCTCCCCGTGCACGATAGGGCCTGAGAACATCCCAGCCACACCACCACACAGGAACAGCCACAACCACCACCACCTCCACAGAGAAAGTATTGGTGTTTGCATCTCGAGTGTTTCCTAGTGTGTGTCCTGATGGTGTGTGTGTGTGTGTGTGTGTGTGTGTGTGTGTGTGTGTGTGTGTGTGTGTGTGTGTGTGTGTGTGTGTGTGCGTGCGTGTGTGTGTCGTGGTGCAAATGTGAGCAGTTAGTTGGTGAGAGTAGGTGCATGTGTCCTGTTGTCCTCGTGTATGTGTGTGTGTGTGTGTGTGTGTGTGTGTGTGTGTGTGTGTGTGTGTGTGTGTGTGTGTGTGTGTGTTAGAAACTCCCATTGGATATATTAAAGGATAATTATGATACTCT
>CM035206.1:1915776-1920991 GCA_020233015.1 Callinectes sapidus | reverse complement strand
CCTCTCTCTCTCTCTCTCTCTCTCTCTCTCTCTCTCTCTCTCTCTCTCTCTCTCTCTCTCTCTCTCTCTCTCTCTCTCTCTCTCTCTCTCTCTCTCTCGCTGGTCTCCTTCCTGGACAACACTCTAAGCTTAACATTGTCATTTCGTCCATAAAATGCTTTACTGCTTTGAATTTGAGAGAATGAGACTCATTGTTATATTCCTCAAGCACTGTAATTGGTAAGTCTCATAACATCATTTAGATTCGGTGTCCTCCAGAATGAGAACGTAAGAACAATCATAATACAACCTGAACGTGAATTCTCGCTGTTGTGAGTCGGAGGATGAAGACTGCGGGGGATTAGTAAGAAGCGCGACGTGAAGCAAGGCTGACTATCATTTCACACACCAACACCACCACTGCAGTTACTATTCCTGTTAGGAAAGAGAGAGAGAGAGAGAGAGAGAGAGAGAGAGAGAGAGAGAGAGAGTCAGCATATTTACTTACTCTGTTTACTCGCTAATTTTGGTAATCATACTTTTTAACGCCCAGGATTCCCCTCCCCCCCACACACACACACTTTACCTCCGCCGAAGACAGCGAAGACGCCGTGAAGTCCCCGAGGTCGAGGGCCCGCCGTGAGTCGCCCGTGTCAGAGATGGAGACGTACACTTGGTGAAGTTATAGAGTGCTTGGTTGTAAAGATGCACCAGGATGCCAGTGTCGCGCAGCTGCTGGAGGCTGAGTGAGCAGTGCACGAGTATCAGTTCACGTAAAGGGATTAATCCATGTAATCATTCAACTGCCAGATTCCCAAACCAAACCTAGCAATGTACAAACGCACCGGTTGTTGCCTCATATCACACCTGCCCTCACCCTAACTAATAACCAATCGTCTCTACTCACGTGGAATCAACCAGTGCGCGGTGCACGAACCCCTTGGTGTATGTAAGCTATGCTCATTCATGGTGAGGCCTGAGAAAATTGGCTTCTTCACAAAGTACAGCGGACACCTCTTGGTCTGTCGGGGGAGTCACTCACTTTATCAAACATCAAGAATAGTCTTACTTTCAATGGTGATCTAGCGGTCAGCTACTGAACTTTGATGTCAGAGATTAAACCAGAATTTACCAGCAAAACAAATTAAGAGATAAATATTTAAGCAGACTTCAATGTTTGTGTCACAGATGTAAATATTCATCAAACCTTAAACGCATCATGTCACACCAACTAAAGAATAAAAGAAATTAACAGCGTTGTCTCCCCCAAGGCCGCTACTGACGACGGCGTAGACACCTTCAGTGCAGTCGAAGATGGCGGCACCTTCTCATGGTGAGGATCGACGGCCTGTTGGCGAAGGCGGTAGAGGGCGGAGCCCGGAGGAGCAGCCTGGAGGACAGAGAAATGCAGTGGTTTTGTAAAACCAGTAATAATTTCATTGGTTCCTTCCGTCTATCAAAAAGTATGTATCAGTGAGGCGATGAGGCTTCCCGCTCACCAGGGAGAGTCTGTCCATCATGCTGCCTTCAAGCACCAGTGCAGGAATGTTTGTCTCCAGAAACTCCTCCAAACTGTCAAAAGGCAGACGCAGCTTAGGCGAGATGAGCATCGCCTTCAGGTTGGAGCGATGCACAACACTGATGATCAGAGTCATGAATATCCAGACGGCAGTGGTGAGCCACGTTGCCAAGCCTCGCAGCCTCCACTCAGGGCCTGCCAGGGGTGGGAAGGGAAAAAAGGCCAAGAAAAGCAGAGGTATGTTAAATGACAGCCTTTTGAGCACATCATACTAGCCTACCAGTATTACTGTCGGCTAACAGTAGCAACAGCAGCAGTAGCAGTAGCAGTAACAGTAACAGTAGCAGTAACAGTAGCAGAACCAAAAACTTACACTGGCCCACAAAAATTCCGAAGGTGCACTGGAAGATATCGGCCAGAGAGACACTGCGGTGGTGCGGCTGTTCCTTGATTGCCTTCACGCTGGGTGTCGTAGAACTAATGCAAAAAGGGGACAGTAGCAGAAGCAGTAGCCATAATAGCATAAAATAAATTGTGCACACTGTACGTATTACAGAAGATAGAGAGGCAGAAGACAGCCGCTGCCTCGCTACCGCTTCCACACACCTTTCAGTGCAGCATGCCCATCATACCAGTCCAGGTGCCGTTCTCCAGCCGCCTCCCGAAGTAATGAGTGGGCGGCGCCGTGTACTCCATGCTGATACATGACACAGATGCAAGTATCAGCAACAACTCTTCCAGTAACAAAACAAATGCAATACACAAAACAACACAACAATATCCTGAAATCAAGCTAAAGAAAGCAGATAAATACCATGAGACAGACTAACTACACATTGAGCCTCTCAGCGATGATGGGTAGAACTTGCATTATGATTCCGTGGAAGTTGTGCGGCGTGGATTTCCTCGTGAAGTCTGTGAAGGGAGCGTACTGGGAAGTAAAACGTTATCATGCCATTATTCAATAATTCTGTTATTTCCATTCTACCTTCATGTCTCCCATTAGACACTATCAAAGTGATGTGAATGATGCATTTGAGGACGTTATATCAAGGCATTGGTGTAAACTGGTTCTCAAGTAGATTCAATTATCTGGTTGTTGGTACAGTGTCAGTCAAGCGTCTTCATAAAACACTACGTAAATGTATGGACAAATGCATAGACAATGAGGACAAAATGTGTAATACAAGGATTTTCACGGTCACGTATAGGTTAATTGACTTCCTGCAGCTCTCTGTGGTTTCCATGTCTTTATTTCAGCCTGAGAGGAAAACAGAGTTGATAGTGATACTCACTGACCCGCATACAAGGCGAAGAGCTATTCTGGCTATCCATGATGCTTCCTCTTCCTCCATCTTTTCCTCTCGCCGCCCAACTATACCCAGCCTGGGCGACGCTGCCTTTTGCCAAGCCACACAAAGGCGCGCATGTGTACTCACTGCCCAGAAACAAATACTTTGAGTTTGATTACTGACGGAGATAAAACTTAATTATTTTTCTTAACGGTGGTACTTGTGTTAAATTTTCCCACGTTTTAATTAATCTGTACGGTTGCTGCTGATGACGCCTGCCACGATAGGATGCTTTGATACACGTGTGTGTGTGTGTGTGTGTGTGTGTGTGTGTGTGTGTGTGTGTGTGTGTGTGTGTGTGTGTGTGTGTGTGTGTGCGTGTGTGTGTGTTCCTGGGGACGAGTGTGACCCCTGCATTGGACGGACGCAGCTGGGAAGCGGTGACAGCCCAGTGGTCGAGTCAACGTCCTTAAGGTTAAGCTCACAAGGCAGACACACACACACACACACACACGCACATCAACAGGCAACCATGGTAAATAAAACACACACACACACACACACACACACACACACACACACACACACACACTTTTCCCTGTTCGTCTAGTCAGCACTCACACTTGAGAGATGATGACACTGCCAGGTTCGAGTGGAGAGGGATGAGATCAGCCTTTCACCTAATAAAATTCCACCCAAGACGATTTTACCGAAATAAAACTAAATAAAGGAATAAAAAACCCACTAAATTTATCGTTTTAAAAATATCAAACCGACGTTTTATCTTTTAAATAATTTGGGGGATGCTTTTAGAAATTTTCTTTAGAGGTAAATTAGCTAAAGGGAATTTACGGTATAGGGGGATTGAACTCTTTCTTTGAGGAGAGCCTGTACTTCTCTTCCAGACGGCATAACTCTTCCCAGCAGGCCATGCAAGGGGTAACAGTTATAACCTTAGGCTGGAACAATATTTCGACGGATAATCCTAAGGTGTATTCAAGCTAGCAAAACAACGCATCTTATTTACACACTCTAATTGTTAGGTATTACTGCTCTTGTGTGAAGGAGCCGCCGAGTGTGGAAAGAGGGAAAAGGTCCAGCTAATTGACACTTGCCATAAACGTTTGCCAGAAAAGAGTTCCATATGAATTGTCATTGGCTTCATGAGGCGACAAAACATCCTTCAAGTTTGCCAGATAGCATGGCTCATTGTACATATAGTTGTTGTTTTATGTAGGAGGGGAAGCTGACCAAGGGTAACAAAAACGATCAAATAAAAAGCCCACTAATTTGCCAGTCCCCTTATAGGTACAAAAAAGAATTAGCAAAAAAAAAAAAAAAAAAAAAAAAAAAAAAAAAAAAAAAAAAAAAAAAAAAAAACAGAGAGAAATGTCTTAAAATCTTCCTCTTAAATAAAGTCAAGTCATGGGAAGTTAGACAAAATATAAGCATATATGGAGTTCCTGAGTTTACAAGAGTTGTGTGTATATTCTACCTCATGATAAAGCTAACAGTAAAACACTTCCTTACGAATTACCATCAGCTGTTGAGGGAAATAGTCTGATAGTTTGCATGTACGATGGCTTTGGTTCAATATACGTGCAACTGTGTGTACGCATATTTTCTTTCAGTATAAGGTTAGTTATGTGTACGTAAATTTTCTCTGATAAAATCTTTACGATAGATAACGGTAATGCGCTTAAGGAAACGAAAGTACTATATTACTGTGGGGAAATTCCATGATAGAGTATTATCTTTATATTTTGCTCCATTATCCACGCAGTTCTATTAACCATCCACCGTTGAAGAAGTCGAGGAGACTAAATTTTTAAATCCTTTACTGCAATGATCGTCCGTAACAAATCTCCAAAGCTCCGTAAGAATCGAGTGAGTGAAAACCGAGGAGAAAAAGATAAAACTGAAGAGCAATTTTCTTCTTTCCTGTTTAATCAACCGGAGAGGAAATCTGATGAAAGTATGTATTAGGGAACAGAGTAATAGCGTCGCTGTACAAAGGGAACCACTAATGGGAACTATTTTCCTTCTTGCACACAATTCAGCCAACCATCCAGTACTGAGGAAGCAAAGATTTATTCCATCTCTTACCTTAGCTGACTAGAAAAAAAAATTAGCGACCGTACAACCTAAGAGAAGGAAACAATCTGGCCATTTTCAATCACTTTACAAATTATCGAATACTAAGGAAAAATTCACACATGATCCTGTCTCAGCTGAAGAGGCGAACTAGCCAGCGGCAATACTATGTGAGAAATGGAAGTAGCCGACTGAAGAAATTAGCGACTGTAAAACCTAAAAGAAAAATGCAATTTGACCATTTTCAGTAACTTTAGAAACCATCGAATACTGAGGAGACACTCATTGATGGTCATGTTTCAGCTGAAGAGGCGAACTAGCCAGCGTCAAT